>OW240914.1:317012564-317059839 GCA_933207985.1 Pelobates cultripes
TTTATAGAAATGCTCATTTCATTTTAGGACTGCATTTAATCCCTGTTCCAAGTCATGTTCCCTCTGTGAGCAGTTCAGCATTCAAATGCTTAAAAGGGAATTGTTTCATTTCTGTTTGTCATGTTGTGTTTTTTTGTTTTTGTTTTTTTAGAAGACCGTCATGACATACAATATATAAAACTATAGTTGCTATAGTTTGGGAGCTTTGAGTATTGGAAATGTGACATAAAAGTAAGAAACTTTATAGGAACTATAGATGCCTAAAGGGATAATATAGGTACAACAACTTTAGCTTAATTTTTGTTGTATAAGCCATGTCCCTGCAGGCTCATTGCTCAATCCTCAGCCATTTAGGAATTATCACTTTGTTTGCACAGTCCAAATGATACCTCATAGTATGTGCCTTCCTGAAAAGGAACCTGGATATTTTAGATTCTTTATTGCACTTTCGGTTTAATTTAGAATATCTCCTGCTCTGTTATTAGTCTTTTAGAGCCTACAGGAGCCTCCAGCGTGTTATTACATTTAATTTACAGAGCATGAGATAAAAACATCTAAAGTCTGTTAACATCTGACTGGAAATGTAACCATTTATATATGCAGGCTGTGAGAGTCACAGCCAAAGGATGTGTGGCTAGGGCTATATTAACAGAAACAAAAATGATTTAACTCCTAAATGGCAAGTAATTGATCAGCGAGACTGCAGGGGTATAATCTATGTACCCAAACGGCTTCATTAAGCTAAAGTTGATGATTTTTTTTGTTTGTTTTTTGCCTATAGTGTTCCTTTAATGACATCTTGTATCCCTTTAACATTTTTGTGCTAGTCTGCTCAATCTAGGGTGAACAGAGTCCAAGTATTTCTGTAGGACACCATAAAAAGCACTTGTATTTCTGTTTTTACTGAGCGGTGCTTGCATTAGATACCCTATTAGATATGGGTCTGAATGCCCACTAGTACGATCCTGCAAAGAAACTTGAAACATTGTTGGTGGGGAAAATGCAATGTTTGCTCTTGCAAATGCAATCAAAAGTATGTGTTTTAAATGGAGGGAATTGACATGCATTTGACATTTTCATGTATTTTACACAATGTGATGATTTTTTTTTTTATATAAATATATATATATATTGAGTTTCATTCAGATTTATTTTAAATGCTCAAGTAGATTTTTGTTTTGTTTTTATAGCCAGTATCTACACACATTAACAATGTATTAATATCTGAATCAGAGAGAGTTCTTCAGAAATGCTTTTGTCAGTGTAATCGCAATGAGAAAACTTTTTTCCGATAAAATGTTAAGACTTTATTTCAAACTGTTTTGCTGCTATTGGCCTGTTTTGTTCATGCCAGAAAATTTGAGGAGAGAGGCGATTGATTTAAAAAAAAAAAAAAAATGTATAGATTTGTAATTGGTGCAGCACAGTTTCTTGAATAATTTGAAATTTGATTTTTCAATTACATTTGTGTTCGGACATGGTTATATGACCATCGTCATGTTTTTTGCTTTTGTATAAAGCTACAATTACTTTGAATTAAATTTAAAGTATGCAATTTGTTATTATTGGCAATGATTATACCTGCCAGTACAAGCTATGTGGCATATCTAAAGTGGATATTTCAAGGGGGAAGAATGTTACTCTGACATTAAGCACTGAGAGGCTCACGGCTCTGAACTTAATCATGTTTATTTTCTATATATTTTAGTACAATCAGAAAAACACATTACTACCTCTTAGGGTTTGCTATACCTCATTTGTCTTGTTTTTTTGATTTGTTTTGTGTTTCCTCTGACTGAATAAAAGCAGCTTGTGGCCATGCCAACAGAAAGAACATTATAAATTTTTATACATATAGTTTATTTTTTGTGGGAGATAAATTTTATAAGACTGTTCTTTGCTGTTGACAGGTCACTGCTAAATAAGACTGGACATTTTACTTTCTTGATATTCCTGCATCGAGCGTGAGGTGTGCAGGACAGAAAGTATCAAAATGCTTAACCGAAGTTTGCTTTTAATTCTCATCTTTGAGTGTATTATAGCTTTGCCTTGCTCCCTGCATAGACTCCTTGTCTGTGATTGTACTTCTTGAATGCTTGCTTGCTTGCTGACCGTTTTTCTTAAAATGGATTACCACAGTCTGTTTAGCACAATAAACATAATAGCTTCTGTTATTTCTATGTTGTCTTTATGACTTTGCAACTCTCAATAAAGTTTCTGATTGTATTGTAAATACACAAAGAATGATTTAAAACCAAAACACAGATTTGTATTCTGTATCTTGGACATACACAAAACCAGTGGAAAGTAACAATCTTTTTTGATCTTTTAAGTGGGAGGTAAGTTTTAGGCAAACTTTTAACTTGTCCCCCCCCCCAAAAATAAAACCCTACAAGGCACACTAGTCTGTGAATGAGCACCTTTTTATGAACCGTCTACATAAGGAATTAAAAAAAAAAAAAAAAAAGTGCCCCAGCCAATCCTAGTTGTGCTGTTGCTTTCAGAAGGATAGTTGTAGTTCAGCTGTGAAAGCTATTGGATTAAGGACGTTTGCACTGGGTAATAGACGTCAGCCGTAGATTTAGATTAATTTGTAATTACCATGAAATTAATTTTGGCTGCAGAAAGCTATTGTCTCAAAGAATTATACAGCAATATGTGATGTCACGCTGCAAACTGAAAAAAAGTGGGCAAAAAAATGTCTTGAGACCCCTTTTTTATTTCCTGCTTAGTATTTACCTTCATTCAAATAAAAATTGACAATGTACAAAACATTAGCTGTAACCGCACAATCCACACCACATGTTTTTGTATAATAAAACCCAAATCCCACATATGTAACTACTTGCACCATATTTCCAAGCCCCCTTTACAATATGAGACTAAGGTTTAGAAATAACAAGGAATCAAGGAATTTGTTGATATTTGAGGTATCTAGAAAAACCAAACATATTTAATGGTATTAATGTTTATTAGACATTGATTGGATCTTTCTACCTTACAAGATGTGACAGAAACAAATATATGTATCTGGGTTTGTTTTTTTTGGTGGGTCGCGGCTGTTAATATGACCCATAAATCCATCCTTTTAATCGCGTGCAATAATTATGTTAGTCTTTTGTCACTGCTGCTTTGTTCTTGGGGGATCTAGCCATCATCTATTACGCAATATACAGATTTAGATTGGGGGCTTAACAGCGTGATTTACTTGAACATTTTGGATGTAGCTTCTTATACATACACTGATCAGCCACAACATTAAAACCAATGACAGGTGAAGTGAATAACATTAATTATATTGTTACATTGGCATCTGTCAATGGGGTGGGATATATTAGGCAGTAAGTGAACAGTCAGTTCTTTATTTCATATGTTGTAAGCGGGGAAAACGGGCAAGCACAAAGATCTGAGTGACCTTAACAAGGTCGAAGAAGTGATTGCTAGACACAAACTCCTAACTCTGGGTATATGGGGGTCAATTGATCTGTGTCCATGTATATTCTTGGACCACTAGGGGCTCCAATGATGGGGTAGTAGCAAAATGAGTGTTAGCATAATGGATGGCATATTACTCTCTTGGCATAATATATTAAAGCTGGAAAAAAGGGTATTAAGTGATAAAAATCACTTGATTTGACATTTTATTGATTTTAATTTTATTAAAATCTAGTCCATAATGAGTGTGTTTGGCAGACTGGACAGTAGGTGGAGCTGTATTAATAGTGATAAAACCATTTGATTAGAACAATAAAGTAAGTGTCTAATCATAAACTAGTTTTTCTTTAATGCCTGTTTTTGCCAATCAAGTGTGACACTTCCTTCATCTGAATCCGGTTAAGGGTTTTTTTTTCGTTCTGCCAATGAAAAGGTTTTGGACACAATTTATTCTAAAAATAAATCTTATTAAAATCTGTATGTGCTGGATCTGGAGCAGAAACAAACTTTGTTTAGTTACTTGAAGGAAATGGAGACAGATTTGCTAGAAGAAAATAGCAATTGGGACAGCATTGCCATTTTGTAGTGGCAATGCTGCTTAATCCATATTGTCAGCTGTGGAAAAAACACTTCAAAAATGACTGCATTTATAGCACAAATTAACACGAAGGTATGTCTGTCTCAAAACAACATTTCTTGAGCATTAATCTTCAAGCTGTAAATGCTATAAATGGAGGCTGGACAAGGCCAGCAAATACGTGGATATTTCAACTCTGTACTTTGGAAAAACTGTTGTGGGACATTTGAAGGACACTCTTGTAGTTGAAGAACTGCGGTGCCCTCATAAATGTGCTAGGAGTAGAACTAGGACATACCTAGCATTTGCTAAGGAAAAATAAAATTGAAAAGAGGAATGGAAAATGGGGACGCTGAAGGTATGAGGGTCCAGACAAAGTTCATGATACCACAAGGCTAAAGAGGCCATGTTGCTCGTGGCATTGCTGAAAACCATTTCACCTGGAAAAACTGGCTGCTTTAGAGTTTTCAGTGACCCTGTAATTTTCCTCTATTGTAACAATCAAAGGAAATCAAAATTTCTTAAGATGAAGTCACTTTAAGAAAAGGGCAACAAGCCACATAAAATGATAATTCTTCATAAAAACCGTTATGTGAAAAAGCAGTATTGCAAATTGGTTTAATGCTGTTCTTTGGGGAAAAAAAAATATTTTTTTTTTTTTTTTTTTTTTAATTAAAAATGTAAAAGCAGGTCATGCGCCAATGAGGTTTTTGGCTAAAAAAATGGATTCCCAGTGTGGTTCTGAGATCAAAAGAGAAATCATAGTATTAAGAACTGGAAATGTGCACTTGTACCAAACATACCAGGGATTGATGAGTGTCAGGAATAGCTAGTGATCCCTACACACTAGTAAAATGGCAAGAAAAGTCAAGAATTTAGGTAAAAGAAGAAATTCTGCTTGGGCTAATGAAAGGGTAGCAGGTATATAAGATTGTAACGAATCCCAAATCCCTGCAATGCATCATTAATACTATAGCTTGCACTGCAACTCGTCCGAATTTGGATCAAACAGATGATGGATTGAATTCCCGAACTCCAAACCAAAATGTATCTGACTCACAACACATTCAAATTAAATGCCAGTGGCCGAGCATATTAGTTTTGATTCATGATTCTGAATTCCATCTTTTGGCACCAAAAAAAGAGATGATTGATTGAGAATAAAGATGATTGACAGCTGGGGGACTTTTCCTAAATGTTGATTGTATTCACAGATCAAGTGAGAAGTAACCAGTAGAGGGGAAAACAAGCCGTAAGAAATCTAAATTCTATATAAATCTAGATTGATTTTTTTTTAATCGCTCCTTCACTTTTTACCTCTATTGGTTACTTTTTCTTTCTGGGAAAATTCTCCTACTAGTGTTCTGCAAAATAGTTATGTAAAATATTGTGTATATTATTTGCAGTACACTGATTGGCCATTTTCATTTCCTTTTAGTTTAACTGATTTGTTTCCAAATTGGGTTTCTAGTACAGAAATTCTGTGGAGCCAAACAAACTTATCAAAGTGTGGGTGCCACAATAAAATTCTAGATTTTTCCAACTTTAGTCACGCTAGCTGGAGAGAAACTTTTATTACGGATATTATGCTTTAACTTTCTTTACTACTCAAATAGAAGCAAAAAGATAAAAAAAAAAAATTTAACAGTGAAAACAAACCTGAAACGATATAACATGGACAAAAACATATTGAACAACAAAGACGAGTACAGTCTATATACATAGCAACCCAGTCCTCTTTATTTGACTGCAACAGTCAACAATGTAGTAGAATGAGGACAAATAAAACGGTAAACTGGATTCAAAAGGTAATCCGGAGGGAGAAAAAATTATCTTGAAGAACTTTTCCTTAAAGGATATGTGACAAGAAGAAGAAACTCTGTGAGAAAGATTATAAGCATAAATGAATCAGTGTTCAGAAACAAGGGAGGGCATACAAAAAAACAAGTGGTGGGATAAAACTCGACTTCTGTCTTAATAAAATCGTGACTTTAAGTCACTAATGTTAGAAAAATCTAGAATTTTAATTAAGACAGGAGGCTTACATTGTGCTAGTTGGAAGCCAGAAAATCCATTACTTTAAAACACGCATAGTGACATAAGGGGACCGCTTCAAGTAATAGTGTTTGTAGGTCGATTCTACAGACCAATCAGCTGTGTTGAGAATGTCGTAAAGATTACCTCCAGTAAGATATGCTTTATTAGCCATAGCTAATTGAGATGAATGTAATCCAAAAAGGGAAATGTCAATGCATGCAAGATGAATTACAGATTTTAACAATAATGACCCTACCTGCTGGAAGATAAGGATTCCAAAAAGAGATTAAAAGTTGGAGTTAGAAGCATTAGGAGTTCTTAATGTTTTCAATTTGGACATTTTTAAGCAGTAAACAACACATCGTTCAGGATTTTGAGAAAAAGCAGGATAAAATACTAAAGAATGATTAGTCTTAATGCGCCCTCTGGAGAGAAACTTTAATTATGGATATCAAGTGCTTTGCCATCTGAAACACATTTGAAAGGAATGAGACAAAATAACAGGGTAAGTTTCAGATATTGTTATTGGCATTTGTATAGCAAAAGGTAAGTAGTTGGACCCGCGTAGGGGGTTTGCCTTGACGTTGGCAGGCGGGCATTCCTTCCAATAGCCACTGGAGTAACTAAATTACCTCCATTTGTTTAAAAATACATAGGGATTCTGGAGAGAGCGCAGGTAACTTTTTCTTTGGTTTTTACTGTATATATTGGGGCTGATGTATACTGTGGTCATTGCTGCCGCCCAAGAGTGATGGGAGTGAGCGCAGGACTTATCCTTTTGTATTTATATAGTGACAACAGATTCTGTAGCTCTTTATCATATTTTTAGAGGGGGAGATTTAACAATAAATGAGAATTACCAAAACTTACAGGAACAAAAGGATGAAGAGGACCCTGCTCAAACAAGCTTACAGTCTATAGGAGGTGGGGTATAAAACATAATAGGACAGGAAACCACAATCAAATAAGGTGGGAGTCAGGCAGAGCTGGAGGAGAGAGTAGAGTGTCACCCTTTAGGAGAGAGCAAGGGGCGGGTATGTAGGTTACCCTGGGAGGCTATAAGCTTTCCTGAAGAGATGTGTTTTAAGGCACTTCTTAAACAATTGAAGACAAGGGGAGAGTCTGGTAATATACAGGCTTTTCCAAAGGAAGGGACCTGCCCACAAGAAGTCCTGCAAGCTTGAGACAGGTTGTCACAGGCGGGGCGGAGAGACTGAGAAGGGGCATACCTATGGATCTGTGAAGAGATATGAGGGGCTAGAATTGTTCAGTGCTTTATAGGTATGACTTAGTACTTTGAATAGACTCCTATAGAATACAGAAAGCCAACATAAGGACTGACAGAAGGGTGAGGTGTGAGAGGACTGACTAGAACGGAAAATCAGTCTGGCGGCAGCATTCATTACAGACTGTTGCGGGGCAATACGGTTTTTGGGAAGACCAGTTAGGAGAGTGTTACAATAATCCATGCGAGAGATTACTAGAGCATGGACAAGCTCCTTAGTTGTATCTTGCGTAAGAAAGGGGCGGATGCGGGCAATGTTTTCAAGGTGGAATTCACCAGATTTGGTGACAGACTTGGTGTGAGGCTCAAAGGTGAGGCCAGAATCAAGTATAATGCCAAGACAGCGTGCTTGCAAGGATGGGCTGATGTGTGTACCACTAACTTGAAAGGAAAGTGAAAGAGGAGGATCAGTATTGACTCAGGTACCTGGATGTCAAGTTTCTGATAAGATGTCTTGAGTTGAGTGTGAAAATGCATTTTGAAACAAAGATTCCCCAAAACTAGCCAAACGACAAGTGTTAACTGACGATCCAGAATCAATGGATGGATTTGATAGAAGATTCTCCTAAAACGGTATGATTCCATGAAAATCCATGATTAGTTCCAAGAGATGGTGAAACCATTGTTTAGTTGGCCACAATGGGGTTATGAAAACCAAGGAAGCCATCTGGCATTCCATCTGGGTTAGTCCTCTGGGAATCATTGTGACCAGTCTTCTCAAAATGCATCCACTGCTAAAGCTTCTGAATCCAGATGCCAACTGAAATACTTAAGTAAATGCCAATTTAAACAGGACGAAAAGAGGTCTATGTCTAATGGGCCCAATATTTGTCAAAAGTCTGATTGTTTAACTTCCAGTTGCTGGGATCATGTAGATGTCTGGAATTCCAATCTGCTACAACATTGAACAGTCCTTGTAAGTATTCGGCTTTCAGAGTAATACCTCGGTCTAGACAAAAATGACAAAACATTTTTAACTACTCTGTCAGATCTTTGGATTTGGTACCTTCCAACCTGTTGGTACATTGAACTACAGAAATGTTGTTTATGCGTAGAAGAATGCATGAGTTGACTTGGTCCTTCGCAATACTTTTGAGTGTAAAGATCCTGCTAATAACTCTAGACAATTTATGTGTAATTTTGATTCCTGCTGAGATAATTTTCATCCTGTAGTGAGATCTCCTTCTGTGGACTGGAATGACACTGGGAACTTCAAAAGGGAGTAACAAGTTTATTTTAAAATTGTATTTCAACGCACTATCTTTGTAAATCAGTAATAATAGGTGGTTCAATTTATCCCATAGTTTCCCTTTGACAGAGGTTTTGAAAATTTGATATGTTGAACCTTTAAATTTAATTGTGGCCACTAAATTCAAAACTAGTGCTTAAAAGTATATATTTGTAAAGACAAATTTTATTAATGACACGGAGGCTCCTATTATGCTATCTCTTTCTTACTTTATTCCTCAGCAGCAAAGAGAAATATAAAACTGAAAGAGAAAAAATTTAAATATGAAATATAATAACAGATACAACCAGATCTGCCTAGTAACAGGGCAGCCAATCAGCTTAGTAGGAACAGTCCATAAATGTCTTGCTTAGTACTTCCACTTCCTCTTCTTTGCCTTCTGAACCGAAGACCCAAACCAAATATCCACATCAGGAAAGAACAATCTCCAACAAGGTAGACGTCATCACAACGAAATCAAGCTGTAAAACAGAGAAATAGTAGGTAAAATCCAAACTCCGGATCTGAATGTAACATATCATGACAATCTGGCCTGTAGGACTATATACACCAACTATTGTAAAACACATAAGCAGAAAGTCAATAGACCCCACTATATGTCATAAATCAAGAGAAAAAACGTGAACTTACATTGAGGTAAAAGATCCCCCCCCCGACATAATTGTAGATCCAAACCATACCCAACGGGTGGGTGGGTGGGAATAATACTCGCCTCCGTGTCATTAATAAAATCATGACTTTACGTCATGTTATTAGTAAAATCTGGGAATTTTATTAATGACATGGAGGCCCCTATTATGCTAGTTTAAAGCTGAGCCACAACTAACGAGAAAACATGGTCAATCGGGCGGAAATAAAAATCGCAGAACGTAGATTCTCTAGACCAATCCGCTGCCTTCAAGATATCATCCAGACCGAATGAGCCGAAAATATTGAAGTATCGATCCCTGCAGCAGAAAGAAGTTTCTTAATCCAACGAGCTAACATAGTCGAGGAGATCGGGAGAAACTGCTTCTTAAAGGAAATAAACAATTGGGACAAATCCAATGACTTCAATTGGTGAGTGCGATCCAAGTACACCCGTAGGCAAGCCACCGGACACAGAGCAGGTCGGACTGAACACCTAGGGTAGGTCACCAACTTAGAAGACGTCTTAGTCCTCCTAGAGATGTTAAACGACACTCCCTCGGGGGTGAAGGATAACGCGTTCCAGTCCAAAGCCCTGACATCCGAAACCCTTTTGCATGAAAGGAGACACAGGAGCGTAATCAGTTTCCAGGATAATTGCTTCAGTGACAGCTCCTCATTAAGAGGCCACGATTCCAAGAAGCCCAGCACTACGTTAACATCCAAAACGATGAATACCTGGATTTCGGAGGCCTAGAGTAACGAATACCCTTCAACGATCGGCATACAAAAGAATGTTGTCCAACCGGTGATCCGTCAATACCTAGATGTCCGGCCGAGATGGCTGATCTATAAACATTAATAGTGCGGTAGGCCAAACCAAATTCAAAAAGTGTAGTCCGAAAACTGAGCACCTCCTTCAGAGGGGCAGAAAGGGGATCCAGCAGTCTTCCCACGCACCAGCCAGACCACACACGCCGTGCAGATTTGTAAGCTGTTCTGGTACCCGGTGCCCAGGCATTCTCCAGGAGTCTTGTAGTAGCCTGCGGATCGTCTGTGACACACCAGGGTCCCCCAAAATCAACCACGCCGTGAGCTGGAGCAGGTCCTGGTCCACCAATTCGTGTGAGTCTCCATCCGGATCCAGAAGCACATCTGGTCGCAACTTGATCATCCGTGGGCAATCCATCGCCATCTCCAAGAGACGCGGGAACCAAGGCTGAGTCTGCCATAGGGGAACTATCACTACCAATGTGCACTCTTGTCTGGACAAGTATGCCAGCGTGCGAGAGATCAGGTTGAAAGGGGGAAACGCAAAGTGACGACCCCGAGGCCATGTCTGCAGGAACGCATCCACCGCCGTGGCTGATGGATCCGGCCTCCAACTGAAGTATTGGGGTAGTTGAGAGTTCAGTCTGGATGCTAACAAGTCCAGTTGTAACGGGCCCCATAGTTGATCTATCTGTCGAAAGATCGAAGGCAGCAGGTGCCAATCTCCTGAGTCTTTCAAGTAGCGTGAATTCCAATCCGCCCATTCGTTGTCCAAGCCCGGGATATGTTCGGCCGTAACCGACACCGCGCTGTGGAGGCAAAACTGCCAGAAGTCCTTTGCCAGGTTTGCCAGTTGTTTTGATTTCGTGCCACCTAGGTGATTTATATATCTGACCGCGGACACATTGTCCATGCGCAGAAGGACGCAGCAGTTTCACAGGCTGCGAATGGCGAATGATCCCGCCGGCAATTCCAGACAGTTTATGTGTAGTTTCGATTCGATTTCGGACCATCTGCCACCTGCGGAGACATTTCCACAGCGAGTGCCCCAACCATGCAGGCTGGCATCCGATTCTATCACCATATCCGGAGCGGTACCGAAGATTGCTCGACCATTCCATGCCTCCATATGGTCCAACCACCACCGTAGTTCCTCCTTGGAGTCTCTGTCCAGGCGTAGTTTGCTTTCGTACGAACGGCCCGAGCAAGGTGGGATCCCTTCAGATGTTGCAGGGCCCGATAATGTAGGGGTCCCGGGAAAATTGCCTGAATGGAGGAGGCCAAAAGGCCAATCACCCTCGCCAATTGTCGTATGGAGAGAGGTGGTCTGTAGCGTACGTCTTATTTCCTTCTTCATAGCCTTTAGTTTGTGCTCTGGAAGGAACATGAACTGGGCGACCGAATCGACTTCGAAACCCAGAAATTCTATTTTCTGCACCGGGCTCACCATGGATTTTTCCCAATTTATAAGAAAACCTAAGTTTTCCAGAAGATCCACCGTCCAGCCCAGATGCTGTAGAAGTTGTTCAGGGAACGCAGACATAATCAGGATGTCGTCCAGGTAAATAATCATGCGTACTCCCCAGAACCTGAGGAACACCACTACCGGTTTTATCACCTTTGTGAAGCACCAAAGTGCTGAAGAGAGACCGAAGGGCAGACAGGTAAACCTCCATCGACGTCCTTGCCACGTAAAGTGCAATAAGTCCCAGTGTTCTTCTGCCATTGGAATAGTCAAATAGGCATCTTTGAGGTCCAGTTTGACCATCCAGTCTCCTTGCCGAAGCAAGTCTCTGAGACAATGAATGCCTTCCATCTTGAAGTGTTGGTAGCGGAGGAATTCGTTGAGGTGTTTGAGATTTATAACCAGTCGAACACCTCTGCCCTTCTTGGCAACAAGGAACAGGTTGCTTAGGAACACCGGGTGGTCGTACGGGACTTCCTGTATTGCCCGTTTGGCTCGAAGTTCCGAAATCTCCTTGGTAATGAGTTTGGACTGCTCTGCCGGCAATCTCAGTTCCTGTGGTGTCAAAACCTGGACAGGGGGAGACAACAGATCTAGGCGGAAACCCCTGACCGTATTCAGAACCCACATATCTGTGGTGATCATTCCCCACATATCGAAATACAGTGCCAGTCTGCCACCCACGTTTGAATGTGAAAACGCACATATGGGGGTACTTACCGTAAGGGCGTCTGTATGAGGGTTGACCACGTCCTCCTCGATTCTGCCATGGTCTCCCGCGTGAGGGAAAGAAAGGAGCCGGTTTGTAATCTTGGTAGGCCCGAGGGGCAGTAAAGGAACCTCTGTGAGTCCGTGAGGGACCTCGAGCTCCACAGCCGGGCGGGCGGGCGGCTCCTGTACCTCCCGGCCCCATGGAAAACCCTTGGGCTAAAAACCCGTTTTAAGTTAGACTGGGCTTTGTCCAGGGCGGTGAAGGTGCGCACAAAGGAGCCCAGGTCCTTAACAAAGGACTCACCAAAGAGCATACCCTTGGCAGCTGCACCCGGTTCTTTCACCGCTAGATTTACTATTTTTGGCTCAATCTTGAGCAAGATCGCTTTGCAGCGTTCGGCCGACAAAAGGCAAATCAGTCTTCGTACCCATCCTATCGCCTCATCAAAATCCAGGGGGTTGTCCCCCGCCTTAGCTGCCTCTAATAGCTCATATAGCTTGGCAGCGGGCCCCAGGGTGTCTAAAATGTTGTCCTGGCAATTATGGAGTGAGAACTCCAGCCCCTTCTTGGGTTTCCAGCCCGTTTTTGCCAGTAACTGAGTAATCTGAGGGTCTACCTCTGGCGTCTTGCACGCTGCATCAGGCACTGAGGGCCTTGGGCATTCAGCCCGTAGTTTACTGCTCCCCTCCTTGGACAGAGGAGTGCGCATGCGAAGGGCTAGGTAGTTAGCTATATGCTTGGGCGGGTCCCATTCCGCCAAGCGGGGATGGCGAAGATCATCAGGATCGAACAGGGGGTAACCCTGCGGATCGCACATGTCTTGCCCCTCGCCCGGAGGTAGTGCCGAAGCGTCAGACCCCGCCTCAGCATCGGAGCCCCCTTCCTCATAAGAGGTGTACTTATGGGCATCCGAGCACGACTCCTCACTCTGATTTGAGTCAGATCTATCATCAACATGGGCACGCTCCCTTTTCCAGCCGATTTTGCTCGGCCAGCGGCTCTCTTGTGCGGTAGCGCGCCATCTTGGACGGCCATAGGCACGTCAGTCAGGGCAGGTTTCACCTGTATCATATCATGGAAGACGTGTTTCCGTTTAGCCTGTGCTTTGCGGCCAGACTGAGGCTGCAGCACAGGCTGAGAATTGGGTACCACAGAGGGAGGCAGGGGTTGGGACAACGCCTGCTGAATGGTGTGAGACAGGGATGAGGATACTGATCCCATGGCCGAAGCCAGAGCCCTCTGCATGGTGGAGTCAATGAGGGCCTGGAACTCCTGGGAGGGAGTGAGGCCACTTTCCCCAGTGACAGGGGTTTGCATGGGGTCCATAATGGGGTAGCTGGGGCTGTCAGAACCCAAAACAGATATTAAATGTACTGTAAAAATCCCCACAGGGAACAGTAATGCAGTAAACAATAGAATGAAAGTATCCTAACACAAACAACCTAACAGGGGTTGAGTAACCCACAAAAAATACCTGCACAGTAAAGGAAAAACGAAAGGGGAGGTAAGGAGGGAGCCGACCCGCCGAGCAGACCCAGCCACGTGTGTGCCGATAATCCAAGATGGCCGCCTTGAGCAGAGCGCGCTGCGGGTACCCGGAGCTCCTCACACGCCAATGGCTGGGGAGTGCGTGGTACACACACGGCCGGGAACTCCCTCGCACCAGCGGGTGCGAGGAGACTGATCGGGCCGGCAGATAAGGAGGGAACAGGGAGCCAGAAGCTCCAAATGCAAAACACTTCCACTGAGAGCCGCGGATCCCAGCTTGTGCTGACAGAAATACAGCACAAGCAGGGAGACCGGGCAAAGGGGAGAGAAAAGCAAATAATAACAATCAAACACAAATATAATTACTAAAAGCAAAAGCCACAATCAGTAATATAAATAATCAGGGCAAAACCACCCTGACAATCAAAATACAGATCAATATACAGGAGGTAAAATTATACTTAGCTGGTCTGAGGACAGCAGCAAAGAAAGAGGAAGTGGAAGTACTAAGCAAGGCATTTATGGACTGTTCCTACTAAGCTGATTGGCTGCCCTGTTACTAGGCAGATCTGGTTGTACCTGTTATTATATTTCATATTTAAATTTTTTCTCTTTCAGTTTTATATTTCTCTTTGCTGCTGAGGAATAAAGTAAGAAAGAGATAGCATAATAGGAGCCTCCGTGTCATTAATAAAATTTGTCTTTACAAATATATACTTTTAAGCACTAGTTTTGAATTTAGTGGCCACAATTAAATTTAAAGGTTCAACATATCAAATTTTCAAAACCTCTGTCAAAGGGAAACTATGGGATAAATTGAACCACCTATTATTACTGATTTACAAAGATAGTGCGTTGAAATACAATTTTAAAATAAACTTGTTACTCCCTTTTGAAGTTCCCAGTGTCATTCCAGTCCACAGAAGTGGCCTGTGAGGTAAGTAGTTTATCCCTAAAGTGCTAGTCACTTCATCTCTTAGGATGAATAGAAGTGCATGTGACACAAACTCAGCCAAGGTTCCACGGAATTCTCACTGTGGACTGCCTGATTAACTTATTTTTTAACAAATCATTGTAGTTCTAAGCCTTTCTCAGAGGTGAGAGTTGGTTCAGGATGCTTTATGCTCCATCAATCTTGCAATAATAAAGTAGTGATGGTGCTTAGAGTGACTCTTTAACCTTGGTAATGTGACGTCCTTCTTTTAATATTTGAACTGTAATTCGAATAGATAAAAGCCAACCCGTATGAAGCATTCCCATAAATGGGACAAATACATGAAAGCACTAAGATGCCTTTTTCTTTAGCTGCAATAATTATTTCTTCATTATCCATCCACATTTTGACAGCAATAATAGACTGCAGGTAGTTTAGGGGCAACATACAGAGCAGGTTTGGTTGCAGAGGCATCCCCATTTTTTGGTGTACCACTCAAGCAATTTAGTTAAAAAGGTGGCTCTTGTCAAAACAACTAAAGCACATTGTAGTGGTTATGGTGCTTTGAGTGTCCCTTTAAAGAGTAAGGCTTACATATAACAACCAAAGAGCAATTTACTAAAATTAGATCAGATCAATAAAATATTACATGAAATGTCCAAAATATTATTTATTAATAACACTATATTTAATTTAAAAAAAAAATGAAATACTGTCTGCATTCTCGATCAAATAAATATAAGGTGAAAGATTAGACAATTAGTGCAGTACATATGGATTTGCATCAGTGAAGGGATTGTCACCAGGAGTGAGCATGTCTTCCTGGGACAAACCAACTATAGATGCCACATCTATCAACATTTATTGATATTCCAGCTGGAAGATATGTTACCAGGGTAAACACATTTCTTGCTATTCTGTAATAATCCAAGATATGCCATATATAGATAGATATAATATATATATATATATAAAATATACAAGAGAAATAAACATATTAATTATGAAGCCCATAACAAGCTCTGGTGCAACCAATTACCTTCAGAAGTCACATAATTAGTGAAATGATGTCCACCTGTGTGCAATCTAAGTGTCACATGATCTGTCATTACATATACACCTTTTTTTTGAAAGGCCCCAGAGGACTCTCAAAACAAGTAAGGGACAATGTTGTTGAGAAGTACAAGTCAGGGTTAGGTTATAAAAAAACTTACAAATCTTTGATGATCCACAGGAGCACCATCAAATCTATCATAACCAAATGGAAAGAACATGGCACAACAGCAAACCTGCCAAAAGACGGCCGCCCATCAAAACTCACGGACCAGGCAAGGAGGGCATTAATCAGAGAGGGGCAACAGAGACCTTAGGTAACCCCGGAGGAGCTGCAGAGTTCCACAGCAGAGACTGGAGTATCTGTACATAGGACGACAATAAGCCGGACGCACAATAGAGATGGGCTTTATGTCAGAGTGGCCAGAAGAAATCCATTACTTTCAGCAAAAAACAAAATGGCATGTTTTGAGTTTGTGAAAAGGCATGTAGGAGACTCCCAAAATGTATGGAGGAAGGTGCTCTGGTCTGATGAGCCAAAAATGTAACTTTTCGGCCATCAAAGAAAACGCTATGTCTGGTGCAAACCCATCACATCACCCAAAGAACACCACAATAAAAACATGGTGGTGGCAGCATCATACTGTTGTTGTTTTTTTTCTGCAGCCGGGACTGGGAAACTGGTCAGAATTGAGGGAAAGATGGATGGTGCTAAATACAGGTAATTCTTGAGCAAAACCTGTAACACTCTGTGCGTGATTTGAGGCTAGGACGGAGGTTTACTTTCCAGCAGGGCAATGACCGCAAACACACTGCTAAAGCAACACTTGAGTGGTTTTAGGGGAAACCTGTAAATGTGTTGGAATGGCCTCGTCAAAGCCCAGACCTCAATCCAATAGAAAATCTGTGGTCAGACTTAAAGATTGCTGTTCACAAGTGCAAACCATCCAACTTGAAGGAGCTGGAGCAGTTTTGCAAGGAGGAATGGGTAAAAATCCCAGTGGTTAGATGTGGCAAGCTCATAGAGACTTATCCAAAGCAACTTGGAGCTGTGATTGCCGCAAAAAGGTGACTCTACAAAGTATTGACTTTAGGGGGGTGAATAGTTATGCACATTGACTTTTTCTGTTATTTTGTCCTATTTGTTGTTTGCTTCACAATAAAAAAAAAAATCAAAGTTGTGGGCATGTTCTGTAAATTAAATTATGCAAATCCTCAAACAATCCATGCTAATTGGAGGTTGTGAGGCCAAAAAATAAGAAAAATTCAAAGGGGGTGAATACCTTTGCAAGGCACTGTATATTTTTTTGCTACAATTCAGATTTTTTTAGTAAATAAATTGGATACTTAAAGTGTTTTTCACTAGTGAAAAAGTGAAAAATTCTCCAAACTAATTCTGACCATTTTGTTCTTAAATTTGAAATTCACTTTGTGCAATGCTGAATTTAATTTAACCTGAGAAGGATTAATTGCTGAGTAAACCTTAGTCTATAGTTCAATATGAAATTCTGTTTTACTGTGCTGGGGCACTAAACACTGAGTTATCTCCGCAGATTATAAAGCAGGAATCTCATACTTTGACCCCCATATGTTGATGGCTTACAATTCCCATTATTTGAATGCAATAGATGGTCATAGAATCGTGGGAGTTGAAGTTTCGAAACATCTGGAAGGCTGGAGTTTGAGATGCCTGGTATGAAACTATCTGTGGCATTAAAACAGGGTGGAGAAAATGGGATCCGTGCGGTTTTCGCTACTCTTCATTTTAACCAGAAAAAGATTCAATTTATCTTTTTAATTTATTATTTTATATTGTGCACGAACAAATGCTGTGATAAACATGAGGATGATAAGCACTCCATTGTAGAACATCTTTATGTTCTTGAGCCAAGTGTTCTGTCTTGAAAAGCATTTTGTGCTATAAAAAAATTGTATAGTATCATTCACACATCATTATTTGCAAGTATTTTGACATGAAAAGATGTGAACATGTATTTTTTTCTGAAGTTTAACTACAGTTTCCTAAAATCCATAATCCCACTTATAAAATCCAGCGTCATCATTCATAGTAATATCCTGTGTAATTTTTCCCCATAAATACTCTTTTGGGATAAATCCTTTTAAATAAAAAATGTTCCTTCAATGCGAAACAAGCAAATATTCAAATAGAATTGTACACATGCCACATAAATACTATAGCAATTCTGCCTCTCTAGTGAGAAGGCAAACGACCGGGCCACATTCTGCTTACAGAGGTCAACAAAAAATTAATATATGGGGCTTAAAGGAATAGTTGTTAAATAAGTCCTAGTTCTATACTTTATTCTGAACGTCGACATGTTTCATTTTAATTTAAGTGTCATAACTTGATCTGCCTTCTACTTAAATATTAGTGAGCTAGCATGTGTTCAGATTTCTCCCATAACATTTTTTTTCAAAAGAAGTTAAAAATATAGATTAGCAACTATTTTGATTCTCCATTTCCAATTATATCCAAACATTTAATTTGATAGGTGAACTCTGGACTGAGCATTTCATTCACCCTGCAGTCACACAGCATGAATAGTTAGCTGGGAAAAATAATAGTATAGTAACGTTGTTGACTTTTTCACAATACAAGAAATATTATGGATTTTTAAAAAATGTATTGTACTTTATCCACTTTTTAATTTTCAATTTTTTTGTTTGGTTGTTTTTTATTTCTTTTTTTCTGAAGGAGAGGGCATAGAGTTTGAAATCTAAACTCTTGGACATTTTGATATGTTGTCAACCTTGGAATTATTTAGGATAATGGAATATAGGGATACAGTTTGAGTAATCCCAAACTCTCTGGGATGGAAGTAAAACAAAAGAAGTCTCAGATGACCCATTATACCCGACAGACCTCAAAATGTTTGTGGAAAATTTATCTTAAGGAGTCTAGTCTATATTATGATATATATTTTTCCTGTAGAAAATTGTAGAAAGATTCAGTGCATAAAATTATTTATGCTCTATTACCAAATAAAACAAAAAGCACAAACTAATTCTTGTACCTTTTGATGTTAACATTTGTCCTATATTTTGCATAATGATTTTTAACAGCTGCAAGATAAAATGTCTGGTTCGTTTTTTATCTTTTGGTTGATATATTAAAAAATAAAATTGCACAAAAATCCTGTAAAGGTAACAAAATGGACAAAAACAGGGTGCGTGTCCTGGGCCTCAAATAGAATGGATGCATGAGAAAATAGCTCCGCACTAAATTGGCCACTTTAGAAAGTGATACACCTGGACCCACGAAGAGTTAACAACAATAAGATTCTTCAGAGACTGATTACAAAGGGAGGCCCGACTCTCTCCAACCTGTGAGCTTACCTCAGAGCATCTCTAATGAGCGCATTGTCAACTTCACACCTTACTCAGGAAACACTAGGGATGTTCATGGGCAAACAATTCGGTTCAGACTTCCGAAATTCGGAAATTCAGCAATTCGGGACTTTGGCACTTCGGTTTGGTTCGGCACTTCCAAAATTCATCACTTCTGCAATTGGGCTCGGTTTGGCACTTCTGAAATTCGAGACTTCGGCAATTCGGGATTTCAGCTATACGGGACTTTGGCAGTTCCCTAACCCTAACCCTACCCCAACCTTACCCCACCCCTAACCCTACCCCAACTCTAACCCTACCCCTAACCCCACCCGTAACCCCAACCCTACCCTAACCCCATAACCCTAACCCCATAACTCTAACCCCATAACCCTAACCCCACCCCTAACCCTCACCTCACCCCACCCCACCCCTAAACCCAACCCTAATTCTAGCTCTACCCTAACCCCATAACCCTACCCCAACCCTAACCCCAACTTTCCTCTACTCCTAACCCTACCCATAAACCTAACCCTACCCCTAGCCCTTGTAGGGATAGGGTTAGGGGTGGGGTTGGAGGTAGGGTTAGATTCCTGTCACCATTCCCTTAATTTTCCCTCCCTCTCCTGTTTTGCCACTTTTCAGAAACCCAAAGCACTTCGTCACTTCTGAAATTCGGTTAAGTTCGGCACTTCTGAAATTCGGTAATTTGGGACTTGAGCAATTCAGTTTGGTTTGAATCGCCAAAATTCAGCCAAATATAAATTCGGACCGCAAAAAATTGCACATGTCTAGGAAACACGTTAACAGTTGGCCACCGAGTAACATTGTAATTATCCTAGTGGCATCCACTACATATATGGCTCCCGAATAGAAATGTCTGAGATGCTTCTAACTACAGTCTCTGACCTGCAAGTGTGGGATACTGTGCACAATTCTCTCTGCACATACAGCCTATTTGCATTAGCAACATCACTATACAGCATTTAATTAGGGCTTTTTTTCCTCTTTTTTTACATTCTTTATTTTATCAGTGCAGAGTATAACAGACAGGCATACAGTGACATTTCACATGAGTGTATACAAGAATGTATACGAGAATAGGCATAGTGAGGTTGAGAGATGTCAAAATACTGCACTTTTTTATAATAACAAAAAATGAAATGAGAAAGCAAAGACTTGTCAGGAAAGAGAGAATAGAATAAGTCAACAGGCTGCTCTAACTGACAATGTGATTGTATGTTAATACCACTGGGTAGACAACAGTGAGAGAGAGATCAGGAGGCAAATAAAATTAAAGCATAAGGCACACATTTTAATCAGAACTCTCAGCAAAAGTTTGAGCAGAACATGTGTCGGGTGTCACTGTGGTAGATCACCCTATGCCACAAGCAGGGCAAACTCTGCATTTCAGTGTCTCGTCAGGGCTGCTATGTGACCCCTCCAGCACACTACTGTGCCAAATCTGCCTGCTAACATACTGCATTAGGTGGGGTAAGTCTTCCTCCTGCATTACTCCACAACTAGAGCACCAGGCCTTGGTGAGGGCTAGTGCCTTGTGTCCATTGATCTGCCTTCTCCAAGATGCTGGATCTTAAGCCTGCAGGGTCTCTGTGACTCTGTTTCTTCCAAGGGTATATGGACGACTGCCTGGATTTTCCTCCTTCCGGGCCCCCGGCCCAGAAGAAGAGTGGGGAGCTGGGTTAGCTGGTGTGATCGTTAGGAGGGGTGAGTGCCTGACGGGCTTTGGACTCCAAAGGAGGGTGGTGGTCTGCTACAGTTGCTTGCTGTAGTAGGACTGTTAGCATAGCAGGGTTGCAAGAAGTGCTGCCGATGCGGCGCCAAAACCTTGCCTTGAATTGCTCCCTCCATTCCCGGCTCCCAGAGCCTGTGTTAACTTGGTGAGATGTATGCATGGAGGCTACCTTGAGTACTCCACGTGGTCTTCATTGGAACTTTGTTCAAGGCCTGTGGAGATGTTAGCTTCCCCAGTGGGGAACGGGATAACCCCCACTAGTCCAGAGCAGGGGGGATTACGGGTCGGCAATGAGCTGTGATGTGGGACTGTGCCCAGGCCAGGAGATCAGCCTCTTCCCCTAGCCGTCGGACAGGGGCCCCAAGTAGGCCGCAGAGCTGGACTTGGTGAGTATGTAGGGAGATTTGGTGTGATTTGGTTTTTGTCAGTGTAGTTTACCTAGTTGTCGATCTGCATTCATCATCGGGCACCAGTGGGCAAGGTTTTAGGCTGTGTAAACCGATTTTAGGCCCAAATCATCAATCAGGAGCTAATGAGCAGCACGTCCAGCCATCTTGGGTGCCAGGCTCCGCCCCCCTAATTAGGGCTTTGATTACAAGATATGGATTACAGGGAGGCACTCATCTATACCATGTTTACAAAGGGGGTACCATTTGCAGACATACAAACTAGTTTTAGCTTATCCAATAAAGTGAATTCTCATATCTGCAACTTAAATCACTTATATCTAAATCAACAAGGCTTCAAGAGCCTGAGAACCTGGATGTTTCTCTTTTTACATTTGCTTGCAAATGCATCCACATAAGAAAGTATTTTTTTTTCCATATGCTATATGGTCAGAAGAAAAAGGTGGTTGCACTATTAAGTGGGGTCCTCTGGGATATGTTACAGATTGATTGTTATAATCCACATACTCATGACCTAATAAGTGTTTTGAAATGCATGGCGGGTACCACCTTGCAATTTAGCACATACAAAGACAAAATGAACATGACAAGGGAATGTATTTGAAATCTACCATTCCTGATATTGTACTTGTACCCTACTATGTGTGATTGTTGTTTATTTATTCTTAATGATGCTCTATCGTGAAATACACATAACTATTTGAAAACATATTTAAAAAAAAAAAATCAAAAATGTTTACAAAAACACCAGATACATAACAATGAATTCCCAAGTGATGCTTGGAAATTTATTGAGTTAGAAAAAGGGAAAATGAGGATAAATTGTGCATTAGCCTATTAGTCCAGCCTTTTGAAAGTATGTATCATACAGACAAAAGAAAAATCAAAAAGGGCAAACTATGTTTCATTCTGTAACTATACACATTTGCTACAGCACCACCTACTGTTCAGCCTTTTTCTTGCACGTGTTGTATACAATGAATGATGTTGCTACCCAAACATCCCTAAACCCCAAAAAGTCTGAATTTTGCCATTACAATAACATTTTATGCAGAATCCAAATGATTGTGCTAAGTTATCCTATAACTGCAAGAGTACTTGCAAATATGAATTTGTTGTAAAGTTGTGGAACTTGCCTGTGCTGTATAGAATGATCTTGCTCACTAATGAAAAATCAGGAAACTATGTCAAATTGTAGCACTGTAACTAGGCATGCGATTGTCCTATAATTGGAAGGAAGATCATCTAGTGCCATTTTTTTTCCATCAGTTGTTTTTACATTCCTTCCAGAAAATATACAAGAGATTGGGGACAGAGCTTTGATTTCTATTTACATTTTAAATCTGCTTTTGCAGGAATTTTCTCATGTTTCCTATGTTCCTTGCTCTGCACATATAAAACACAATATCTCCACTGTTTTATGAGCAAGAGAAACAATGTTTTGTTTAGGCTCATTTCATCACGTGTATACATTCATGCTATTCAATATTTTGGTGAAATTCCAACATGATTAATGTACTTGATAACCAAACTTGGTTTTGAATATCATACAGACACTCACACTAATGAGAAATAGTAGAAAATTACCAGTCAAAGAATTATATTTTAATAAAGTCACGCTAAATAAAATAGTGCTTATAGCGCAGGACTAACCATAAGGCAACCCTAGGCGGCTGCCAAGGGGTTAAACGGGAGTCCTGGAACCATGAATTTGCTTGGCCCCATTACCGTCCCTATGTGACGAATAATGGAGAGCCACAATTTGGTAACCTGCATTGGGCTCCGTGGGGTTTTTACTCTTTATCTGACTGCTTGGGCCACTGATAGCTAAACTCGCACCACAGATGTGAATGTTTGAACTTATGATGTTGCCATGTCCAGGGGCGGGCTGGGCCAGGGGGCAGGGAGGCAATTGCCCCCCAGGCCGCCCTAAATTCCTGTAAGGCCGGCCGCGACGGGCCGGCCCTTTAAATACTGCAGCCGCCCGAGCGCTCTGTTAAGAGCCTCAGGCGGCTGCAGCTTCTCCCCTGTAGCGTGGCCGAGCTGCACTCCGGTCCGCGGTGGCCGGTCGGACTGACAGGAAGGTGCACACTCAGTGTGCACCTTCCTATCACTCCGGCCGGCCGGCCACCGCGGACCGGAGTGCCGCTCGGCCACGCTACAGGGGAGGGGGTAAGAAGAGAGGGAGGAGGGGGGGTAAGAAGAGGGGGGGGGGAATAGAGGGGAGGGGGGGAATAAAAAGAAGGGAGGGGGGATAAGAAGAGAGGGAGGAGGGGGAGAGAATAGAGGGAGGAGGGGGAGAGAATAGAGGGGAGGGGGGAATAAAAAGAGAAGAGGGGGGGAATAAAAAGAGGGGAGGGGGGAAGAAGAGGGAGGGGGATACAAGAGGGGGGATAAAAAAGAGAGGGAGGAGGGGGGAGAATAGGAGGGGAGGGGGAATAAAAAGAGAAGGGGGAATAAAAGAGGGAGGGGGGATAAGAGGAGGGGGAGAGAATAGAGGGGAGGGGGGAATAAAAAGAGAAGAGGGGGGGGAATAAAAAGAGGGGAGGGGGGATAAGAAGAGGGGAGGGGGGATAAGAAGAGGGGGGAGAATAGAGGGGAGGGGGGAATAAAAAGAGAAGGGGGGGAATAAAAAGAGGGGAGGGGGATAAGAAGAGGGGAGGGGGGAATAAGAAGAGGGGAGGGAGGGGAATAAGAAGAGGGGAGGAGGGGAATAAAAAGAGGGGATAGGGGGAATAAGAAGAGGGGAATAAGAAGAGGGGAGATAAGAAAAAGAGGGGGTAAGAAGAAGAAGGGGTGAGTAAGAAAAAGATGGGGGAGTAAGAAGAAGAAGAGGAGGGAGTAAGAAAAAGAGGGGGGAGTAAGAAGAGGGAGAGGTGGAATAAGAAAAGGGGGAGGGTCGAGTAAGAAGGAGGGGAGGGCGGAGTAAGAAGGAGGGGAGATAAGAAAGAGGGGGGTAAGAAGAAGAAGAAGGGGTGAGTAAGAAAAAGAGTGGGGAGTAAGAAGAAGAAGAAGAGTGGGGGTAAGAAGAAGAAGAGGGGGTAAGAAGAAGGGGGAGTAAGAAGAAGAGGGGGAGTAAGAAGAAGAAGGGGGAGGAAGAGGAAGAAGAAGAAGGGGGTAAGAAGAAGGGGGGTAAGAAGAACAGGTGGGGGAGTAAGAAGAACAGGTGGGGGAGTAAGAAGAACAGGTGGGGGAGTAAGACGACCAAGGGGGGAAGTATGAAGAACACAGGGAGGAGGGGGGTAAGACGAACACAGGGGGTGTGAGGAGAACACATAGAGGGAGGAGTGAGAAGAACACAGGGAGGGTGGAGGGGGGATGAGAAGAGCACAGGGAGGGTGGGTGAGTGTGAGAAGAGACCGCTAGGGGAGGGTGGGGGAGAGGAGAGACCACTAAGGTGCAGGGGAGAGCTCTACAGGACAGAAGGGGCAGCTCTATAGGACAGGGGCCAAGACAGGGAGCTCTTTCACACTACGCGCGCGCACACACACACAATGCATCCCTATACATACACAGAAACACAACATGCTTCCCTTACACACAGAGAAACACACAATGCATCCATTACACACACACACACAATGCAACCCTTACACACAAAGACAATGCATCCTTTGCACACATACACAGAAACAGACAATGCAAACCCGTACACACACATGCAAACACACACACTTCTTTTCTTACATACACACAGAAACACAATGCATCTCTTACACTCAATGCACACACATACAGACACACACTTTGCATCCCTTATGCATACAAACACAGATTCACACAATGCATCCCTTACACACAACCAGAAACACATAATACATCCCTTATACACAAATACACACTGCTTCCACTACACACAAACACACTACATCACCTGCACAAACTGGTAACCCTATACACTACATACCATAAGCACACATATTAGATCCTCTACAATAACACATAACACATCCCCTACACACTCCACTCCCTGTGAGCGAACTCATGGGTGGGTGGAATTTATGAGTGGGCCTTATGGGCATACTCACCATCAGGCCCTGGGGCCCAGACCTTGAGCTGTGTAAGGGGCCCCAAAAAATGGAGCTGCTTCCAATTCTCCCAGAACATTGAATTTTGTGACCACAGTTGCAAACAGCCTCCAGAGATCCTGTTCTACACCAGACCAGTGGAGCCAAACTGCAGCCCATCATCATCCTCATCTGCTTGTAAGTAGGCAATCTAGTATATTATTAGTGACACTAATCTATAATGTACCTCACATTAAAGGGACACTATAGCTTAATGAAGTGGTTCTGGTGTCTATAGCTGGTCCCTGCAGGCTTTTTAATGTAAACACACACTGTGTGCAGCACTGGCGTTAGTTCATATGGGTGGGGCATTGTGATGTACATGGGGGGGCAGCAAATTTTTATTTTGTCTAGGGCGGCAAAAATCCTTGCACCGGCTCTGATCCTGGGCAGGTGCACCAGTCTACTGGTGACCCACAGGAGGGGAGTGCACTGATTGCACTGCACTCTCCTCCTGTCCAGCCCCATCTTTACCGCAGTGCAAGTGCCCTCTGCCCCTAATTTACAGTGGCTCACACTCACAACAAGCAGTGCCTGGAGCCGTGAAGGAGCGGGTATGGCAAAGAGCTACTGATTAGCATAACATCAATATCCGTTATAAAACCAGGAAAAGGTGGGCATGGATGGTGAACTGATTTGGTGGTGCAATGGGCCACTTGACTGGTTTTGCCCTCCAGGCCTAAGGCTGCCAGCCCTCCCCTGGCCATGTCACTTGGAGAAAGGAGAATCGCATGCACTGTGACACTTGCTGCTCAAGTTAGTAGTCTTTACTGCTATGCCCTTGGATTATGTCAGTAAGACTAGAGACCATATTACTGTATCATTGAATGATGATACATTTGCTAGCACAATGCTATTAAATAAATTGTTTTCTCTCTCTACAGAGCTTGCATAATCAATCCCAGTGACTTGAGTGGCAGGCTTAGATGCTGTCACTAGGCTTGATTATCCTTAAATATGTTAAATAGTAAATTATTGTTACACAATCATCATTTATTATTAAAGTGCAGATTTCAGAGAATTTCATTCCATACTTTTGTCTGGAACAGTCCCAGAAGAGGATAGTATGTACTGTTCACTTTAATAATAAAGTTATACAAACTTAGTTTAGTAATGTACAGCAGTCAACGTACTCAGGAGGACTTCTCACTCTTGGGCCCAGCGGGACAGGGACAGGGACAGAGAAAAAGGCAGGCAGGGATGAAGCAGCTAGCTCAGAACTGTCACCCACGAGGAAGAAGAGACCACCAGAATCTAGCTATGCATGTCGCGTAGTATAATAAGACATGTGTGCTGGACTCTGTTTTCTCCCTCATCGGCTGGGTCGCCTGTCACAGTGCAGAAGTGAAGTGGCGGCTCCTCCGCATCCCTTGCACCCTCCTAGAAACTTCACTGATTATCTCTGTATTGTAGGCAGCTCTGTGTATTTATTAGATATCATTGTGTTGTGCCCAACTTTACTGTATGAACATCTCTGAATAATCCTCATCCCTCTGTTTTGTATGAGTATCTCTGTACTATATAGAGAGGAGTAAAATTCTGGGGGTGAAGTGTGGTGCACCACCATCTTAAACCTTCACCAGACGCAACTGTTCCTGACAAGTGATCATTAACTTATACTTATCAGGTGAAACACAAGGAATTTACATTGAAGTAGCTATTATTTACTGAAAAATTATAATTCACATGTCAATACTTCACAATTCTCAGTCCAGTTAGAAAACATTAAAATGTTTCGGTTTGGGTCTTTTTTTAATCCATTTTATCGTGTAATGTAAGTCTTTATCCTGTATTCAATGCCTCTTACATTTTCTTTCCTTTTCATAACATCACAATTTCCTTTACTTAAGCAATGTTTTTTTATAAATATAAAAAATATAGTCCAGATAAACAATACACCAACAAAGATCCTGTAGGGATATATTTATCAAACACTCCTATCTTCAACAATACACGTGATCTCTGTATAAATGATGGCTAGTTCCTTTTATTGAAATGAGTTTAGCTATTTTTAGAACTACAACGTAGATATGTGTCCACTTAACACATATTCACTTCCTTGAATACAAGAGGTGTGTACATTTATGTTTCATCTCTAAAAATATATTGCATTACCCATTTCAACATCCATGGTTCCAGCCAGGAAGCAGCACTCATCAATATTCCATTATAGTCTAGACAAGGTTACAAAGTGTTGAGTTAAATATCTAACAGACAAGCATTGATAAAAACAATTTTTTTTGCTTATTCTTTATTTTGATTGCTTCTAGTTATGACCCATGTTTTTATGTTTTTCAAGTAATCTATGAACATTGCACAAAACGTCCATCTATGGACAGCTCTTTCATACTTTGTTCTGATTAATCAGTGTTTATAGACTAGACCGCCACAGAATGACCATTGGACACCGCTCTTATTAAAAAAAATCTGAAGGCGTTTGCTCATACAATTAAGATTATACTGCGTTGAAATATCTTAGCTGGACTACATATAATTTCTCTGGTCAAGAAGAAGGGTGATAATTTGGAGGACATCCATGTTAAACAGACCTATTTCCCGTGGGGTCTCTGGGCTTTGTACAAAGACCCACCAGGTAACATACTTGCTGGATGATGAAACATGGAAAGAGAAGAGGTTGATATAGTCAAGTGAAGTTATCCCTACCATCTTTGTATTCTTCCTGCCATGCCAGGAGCCAAAAGATCCCCGAAAGACCTTCTTGAGTATGTTAAATTATAGATATTTATCAGTGCTTTTTTCATAAAGACATAAATACAACAACGCAGTCATTCATTATATCATGTTTCTTTTGCCTGCTTTAAAATGTCAGTGAAATTGGGGAGTAAGGAGTCGAATCATTTTTAATTGGGCAGCCTTTTTTAAGAGGCAACCTTCCAGCAGGATCACTCTGGGCAAGTGATAACTTTGCTCCAATACCCCACAAACACCAGCCAGGCTCATGATGGACAAACAAGTGCACTTTATTTCACAGCCATGGGATATTCATACACAAGAGTGTTTTTCATTTAATCTTCTAGATCAATTTATAATATTTGTTATTAAGTGTATTCTAGCTCCTTGGCTTAATTTGATGGTGCAAGTAAATTGTTTTGTGAATACGTTGCAAAATAAACTTTAACTCGCATATAAATAAATGCATTAATTTATCCACTAAATAATATACATAAACTATGAAGAAAAAAGAAAATACCACATGTGTATTTTATAAAACATACAAAAAGTGGATGATTTTTTTGCATAATCTTCTACAAGGAATATGGTTGCAATGCGGATATCTTCAGTATTCCTTTCTTTTTATAGATGTGGAAGATATACACATGCATATTTCACATGCGTTTTTCTGGATTATTTTTTTTGTTATTCTGTCCCTCACTGTTAAAATACACCTACTGTTAAAATTATAGACTGATCATTTCTTTGTCAGTGGGGAAATGTTCAAAATTAGCATGGGGTCGGATATCTTTTTCCCTGACTGCAATAACTATATTTTAAATTGGATTTCATTTTGCATAATTTAGCTTATTTTTTCTTTTAAGAAATGTTTGTTTTCAAAAATAGATCTGAGTATCAAAAATGTTTTAAATTTCACAACTATTAAAACTTGAACTGTGTGGTCAGGGTTTCTTTTCTAGATGTATGATGGTGACATCCCTTAAGCACAAATAGGTTTGGGAGCTTTATTTAAAAAGCTGTAGCCCAGCCCTGGAATAAACCAAGGGTTATAAGAAACATTAGTTAAAGAGGATACCATGTTCGACAAGCCCATAGGGTTTATATGTTGTCTCCAGATTTGGAAAGTTGGTGCTATGATCGGGTGCTCTTTAGGGCAAAGGGAGGTTATTGGTGCACTTTGCCAGATTGTAGTAAGCGGTACCTTTATTTGTGCTTGCTCTATCACCTTCCATTGTTTGACCACATTGGGCCTCGCCTAGCTACATATTCTGTTAAGTATGATGGCCAGATATTAATAATAAAAATTTGAAAGTGAGAGCCTGAGCCCTCCTCTACATTTAGGATGAGTTAGGTTGATTTTAAGACTTTTTTAAAACCAAAATAACGGTCATGATTATAGAGCGATGTTTGTGAAAGAGACCCATCAGTATGTAAATATTGAGTGTGTAGTAGATAAAAATTGCGAGGGAGAACATTCATCTTTATAATTTGGATCTGGTGAATTAAGTTGAAATGGGGTAGATTCCTGTGTTGCAAATCCTGTTTAATGCTAGTTAGGAAAGGTAGGAAATTGATGTCATAAAGGAGGGTTGATGTAGCCGCAACATCTATCCCGAAATAGTTGATGGGTTTGGATGCTAATATAAACAGAAATGTTGTTTTCATAACCTCCACCTCTCTAGGGTGAACAGTCATATTAAGTTCACTTTTTTCTAGGTTTACTTTGAACCCCCAAAATGTTACTATATTTCTCAATTTCTTACTTTATTGCTGTTGGGGAGTTAGTGGGAAAGATTAAGGTACATTTGTACTTCTTTTGCCATCTGAGTATCTCTAGTATGTTGGGGTTATTTCAGACGGCTTGGAGGAAGAGTTCTGAACTAAAGAAAGGGGACATAGCTAGAAATATACCACATTTGATTCGATGGGCATAGTAAGTATGTTTAAGCATATGTAGATCTCGTTTAATAGAAAAAAGAAGGCTGACAATAAATTGTTTGAATTCGCTTTTTTAACTAAATTTAATAATAAAGCAAATCTGATTGAGAGAACGATCCGGAAAAATTGGCCAATTTTATTACAGGATAAATTTTTAAAGAACATTTTACCTAAGAGACCTAAGGTATTATACAAAAGGCCTAACAACCTTAGAAGTATTTTAGCCCCTAGCATTTTACCTAAAAAGGAGGTTGTTAAAAGTGGTATTAATTTTTTATCTGAAAAACCTAAAGGTTTTTTTAAGTGTGGGAGATGTACCACATGTAAATTTCAGAAAAATAAGGTAACAGAATTCTGTAGTTCGGTAACCAGAGAAACTTTTCAGATTAAGCACTTTATCAATTGTCAAAGTCAGTTTGTAGTCTATCTGTTACAATGTAAATGTGGCGTCCAATATATAGGACGCACAATCAGGAAATTACATATAAGACTACTGGAACATTTTAATGGTATTAAAAATAAGAACACAAAACATAGTGTTCCTAGACATTGTAATGTCTGCAGGGAATTTGATTTTAAAGATTTTATGTGTATCGGGATTGATAAGGTTATACCACATTGGAGAGGGGGAGATACTGAAAAGATGTTAGCGAAAAGGGAAACAGAATGGATATATAAAATGAAATCCTCTGTTCCCTTAGGCCTTAACACAGATCTGGACATTTTGTCTTTTATGGATTGATTCATTTATTCTTATGTCTGTTATTTATATATTTTTATATATTTTTATAATAATGTTTATAATTTTTATTCATCTTTTTAATATAGGTGTTTTTCCGGATTTGATTATGGTCCCTTGAACTATGTTTTTTATATATATATTTTTTTAGATTTTTTATATATATATTTTTATATATGTATTTATTGTTATTCATTATGCTTACTGGGTTGATTCTCTCTGATTATATTGCCATTTAAGATTTTACCATGGATGTCCCTTTTGCATTTGGTGTTTACTGATTTATTCATTTTTATTTCATTGATATCTATTATGCCTATTGGGTAGATTATCTCTGATTATATTGCCATTTATATTGCCATTTAAGATCTAATTATGGTTGTCCCTCTTGCATTTACTGATTTATCTATGCCTGTTTTTTAATGCATTAATGCACTTTGGACATGTCTATAAGGGACTGATTTTGATTTCTATTTGTATATCCTATTCTACATTCTGTATAAATGTGCTTCTAGTGTTTTTTACATTCCCCCATTTTTTTATTAATATAATATTTTTTCTTTTTTATATATCTATTTTTCTATTATGGTTTTCTAGTAGATCCTTGGTGGATCTTATATATATATGTCCTGATGAAAGTCCACGGCGATGGACTGAAACGTTGACCTCTTGAACAACTGGATTAAAAGGTTTTTTGCATCTTTTTCTAGCAAATTGAAAGTCCTTGAGTGCTGACTATTTTTTGATATTTATATATATATATATATATATATATGTGTGTTAGATGCACTTTATTTGCACCTTCTTCTGTATCCTACTATATTTTTGATACCTATATATATTTATTATATATATTTTTTATGTATTTTTATATATATTTCTCTTCTTCATATTTTTTATACATTTTTATATATATTTTTCTTCTTCATTTATTATTCCCCATGAAGTTACATTTATATTACATTTGTTGGTTAGTTACATTTGTTAGCATTTGAGCCAGCCGCCAGGCTTTTATGTGAACACAGTTTACACATTTAATACGATTGCCCTTGATGTAGGACACTCGGATGTCTCTGTGTATAGGAACAATACAGTTTATTTGCGTTCCAGTGTGACCGCGCATGCGCGGAACGTACACGCGTGCGTCATTACGTATGACGTTGCGCGTGACGTACGCATGCGCGATCACCAGTGGACCGGAGGATTTAAAAAGGGGAAAGAAGATGAAGAGGATTAAGAAGCTCCTGACGAAGTCGGAAGGATGAAACGCGTTGAGCCACATTGGGACCCTCCAGTTTTGGTATTAGCAGTTTCTGCTCTACATATTTGCTGCTTATGAGATTGTTTGTGGACATTACTAGTGTGTATCATTCTTATAGTGATGAGAGTTGTACTTTCTCACTTTACTGCACAGTCTGCACTTTAGCATTTGCACCTTCTTATGTTATTTAGAGCTGCTATACCTATGGGTCTATTTGCCTATTAAGGCTTTTTATATATATCTTGTTCAATCATTTGCACATTGTTGGTGCATTTTATTTATTATTTAGTTTCTTCAATAAACTACATTATACATATCCCTTTTTTTATCCTCATTTATTCATCTGGTGAATTTGGCGCCCTGTATTTTCCTAGTTTTATATTGTTTTTTTTTTTTGTTTTTTTTAATTTAAATTTTTATTGTTTTCTCTCTTTGCAAACTGAATGTTTATATTGTACAACGAAATTAGATGTCATCTTTACACAGCATTAGTATAATTCAAAGTGTTTTCAGATAATAGTAACATACAGCATTTGAAAGTACATCAAGTTGCATAGGTGATACACAGTTATCATGGGTGAGGAGATAATAATCACTTGTTTCACTAGGCAGTTGGAAGTATTTGTTGACTCTTTATCGCGTACATTGAATCCGCCATATGTCTCAACTGTACTTCTATGTCATGCAGGATTTACAAAGTGACCGTGCTGTCGAATAAAGTGTATGCAAAATGTGGTACAATAACCAATATAAAAGCAACCGTAGGAGTTAATTTTTGTAATTGATACTATTATACGATACAAAATAGTCACATATTGAGTCGCAGGACTTTGGGTCATGGAGGTCTGAGCGTCCGGGAGTTAGGTTGGATAGGCCGACCCCAGTAAGGGTGTGGATGTCGGGACATCGTGATCCTCAGTATGGGCCCTGGTAAGAGCCGTTGAGTGTTTCTTGATTCTGTAGGGCGTTTAGGTTCGTTAGTGCATACCTACTTAGTCACTTTGATTCGTCCAGGTCAGTTCCCGGTTCCCCCCGCGCACCCGGGCGCCCATGGTCCCCCCGGTGTCCCCCTCCCTCCACCTCCCATCCTCTGTCTCGGGAAGAGTTATGTGTATTGGCTATCGTGACTCTAGTGTCATGAATGCATTCCACGGAGCCCAGGTTTTGGTGAATTTTGCGTAATTCCCTATTTTAGCTTGCACTGTTCCTTCTAATTGTTTCGTGTCCTCCACCCTTTGGATCCATTCCCTAAGGGAGGGAATGGTAGGCTGCTTCCAATATTTAGGAACCAGTTGCGCCGCAGCCATGGCCAGATGAAAGAAGAGTGCTGTATGTGGTTTTGATAGACCTTGAGGGGGTAATAGAAAAATGTATTGATCTGGCGCTAAAGGAAAGTTGGCCTGAAGTATGCTGAGAATGACCGTGTGAATTCTGTCCCAGAATTTTGCTATTTGCGGGCATTGCCACCATATGTGGGCATGGTGTGCTCCTGATTGCTCGCATCTCCAACATTTGTCTGTGGACGTGTTATGGATTGTGCGGATTCTCGCCGGAGTATAATGCCAGCGTGTTATGCGTTTAAAATTACTCTCTTGTGCTGTCAACGATATAATGGTCTTATGTGTTGCTTTAAGGATGGATTGCCACTGTGGTTGTGTAAACTCTCTTTTAAGTTCCTCTGACCATTTAGCTGTAAAGCTTGGTAGGTTAGGTGCTTGTGAATCCCTGATTAGTGTGTACATGGCAGATAAAACTTTCTTGGAGACCGGGTGAGTGGAACACAACTGTTCGAACTTTGTCAGGGGCCTGTCCCCTCCGGGTAGTAGGTTGTGCGTCCTGACAAAGTGTGTCAGTTGGTGGTAATGTAGTCGTTGTAATATTGTCGGGGCGTCAGTCTGTAAGATGTGATTCAGAGTTTTAACCCTACCATCTTGGACCACGTCACTCAGTTTTAGTGTCGGGCTTGTGTGATATAGCTCGAAGGATGTGCCTGAGTTCCCTTGTTGGAAGTGAGGATTATGCGTGATTGGATATTGTGGGGATGGGGTTGGAGAAAGGGCTAGAGTTTGTCTAATCCTATGCCAAATTTTGAGAGTCGTACCAATTGTTGGGTGTCCCTGGTAAAGTTCCTTTCTGGGGGGGGGCGACTCGGGGTTCATCCAGACTCGGCTAGTTAATGGAATCCTAGAGAAGGCGGTCTCTAGCATCGCCCATTGATGGGTGTGTTCGTGTCTTGTCCATTCATAAACCCTCTGTAGGTGTATTGCCTGATGGTATATTTCAATATCGGGGAGATTTACCCCTCCTCTTTCCTTAGTCCTAGTCAGGGTATTGTAGGCTAAACGTGGTGATGAGTGTGCCCAGATATATTTTGTGAACATGGACCTAATCGTGTTAAAGAAAGCGCGAGGGATTGCGACCGGGAGAGTCTGTAGGAGATATGTAATACGAGGTAGAATGTTCATTTTAAGTATATTGTTCCTGCATAGCCAGCCGAAGCAGGGCCTGTGCCATGTTTGGAGATCTTTGGCAATATCTGCCACTAGTGGAGGGAAGTTTAGTGTATAAATCGTCCCTAGTCTATTTGGGATGTGGACCCCTAAGTATTTAATTGATCGTGGTGCCCAATTGAATTTGAATTTTGACTGTAGTATTGAGTCTGTGGGTTTTGCGGTGTGTATTGGTAAAAGATCACATTTGGTTAGATTTGCCTGGAAATTGGAGACTTTCCCGTATGCTTCCATTTCTGCTATTACCTGGGGCAGTGTCGAGAGCGGGTTCGCAATTGTGAACAACAGGTCATCGGCAAACGCCGAGACTTTGTACTCATGCTTGTCTACTACATAGCCTCGTATGTTGTTGTTGTCTCTAATGCCCTGGAGGAACGGTTCTAGGATTAGTATGAAAAGAATGGGGGAGAGAGGGCAGCCCTGTCTCGTCCCATTGGTGATGGTTACTGGATGTGAAAGCTGACCATTGACCCTAAGTCTGGCAGTCGGTGAGGAGTAAATTGCATCCAACCATTCTTGCCAGCGGGGGCCAAAGCCTAATTGCCTCATTGTTTGTTTTAAGAGTGCCCAGCTAACTCTATCGAATGCTTTCTCTGCGTCGATAGCTAATAGAATGCTTTCAATTTTGTGTGTTTGTGCCCAATGCACCAGGTTAATTATTTTAGTTGTGTTATGTTTTGCTTCCCTACACGGGACAAACCCCGCCTGATCTTGGTAAATTAGGCCCGGCAGATAAGGCTTCAGCCTGGTGGCCATGATTTTGGTGAGAATTTTTAAATCTGCATTTATCAACGAGATGGGTCTGTAATTGCCACAGGACGAGGGGTCTTTCCCCGGTTTGGGTATTAGAGTAATGGTTGCTTCTAGGGCTGACTTAGGTATTTTCGTCGATAGTTTGTGGTCATTAAATGCATTCACAAAGGGCTGCGCTAGTGTTTGGGCTAATAATTTGTAGTATTTCCCAGTGAATCCGTCTGGGCCTGGGCTTTTACCTATGGGGATGGTCTTAACCACCTGTTGAAATTCTTCAACCGTTATGGGTTCATCAAGGAAAGCCCTGTCTATAGATGGCAGTGTGTGTTTTATTCTGGGTGCTAAGAAGTCTATTATGTCTTGTGTGGTTGGTTGTGTGGATTTCAGGTTATATAGGTGAGTGTAAAATTTATGGAATGCTTTCAGTATGTCTGGCATGTGGCATGTGGTAGTACCGTCCTCCGTTTTGATTTCGGAGATGAAGCTGGATTGTCTGTCTGCCTGTAGTGTTTGCGCGAGCAGCTTCCCCGCTTTACCTCCCTGTGCGTAGTATGAGCTTTTTGTGAGCAAGAGTTTCCGTTTAGCATGTAATGTCAGGAGTGTCGTGAGTTCCGACCTTTTATTTAGTAGGAGATTATAGTTTTCAAGAGAGGAGGTACCCTGATGGGAAGTTTCCATAGCTTTTATGTCTTTAGTTAGTTGGATGATCGTTTGTTCCCTCTTACGTTTGAGTGTCGATGCTAATCGAATCAGTTCACCCCTAAGGACTGCCTTATGAGCCTCCCATGTCATAATCGGGGTCGTGTCTTGAGTGGAGTTTTCTTTAAAGTAGTTTGTGGCGGCTACTTTTATTTGGTTGATGGCCTCCTTATTATTCAATATTAGGTCATTGAGTTTCCATTGGGCTGTGGGGTTAGGCATGGAGGGTATGGACAGCCTAAGTGTGAGTGGCGCGTGGTCCGACCACGTGATTGGTCCATATGAGGCCGTGTTGATCAAGGGTAAATGTCTGTGGTGGAGGAAGATTGTGTCGATACGTGAGTAGGTACCCGTGGGTGCGGAGTAGAACGAATAGTCTTTTTTCGTGGGGTTAACTGCTCTCCAGCTATCATATAGTTGGGCATTGTGCAGTGTGTTTTTCATTTGTAATCTTGACTGTGTTAGGTAACTCTGGGAGACAGAGGTAGTATCTAGGTCTACATCTAATGAGATGTTGATGTCTCCCCCTATTATAAGAATCCCCTCATAGAAGTTATTTAATTTGCGCAGTATCTTGTTGAGGGCGTGAGATTGTTTCTTGTTGGGCAAATAGATGTTTGCTAGAGTGATTTGGGCGTTCCCTATTTTCCCTTTCACGAAAATGTACCTGCCTGCATCATCTACCTGTTGGTCCTGGTGTGTGAATTGCGTCTGTCGGCTCACTAATATAGCCACCCCCCGTGCCTTAGCTTCTGTGTAGTGGCTGAAGTATCCTCTCGGATAGTCCCTGTTTTGGAGCCTAGGGGGGCGTCCTTACGGAAGTGTGTTTCCTGCACGAAAACAAAGTTTGCCTTATGTCGTTGGAAGTCAGTTAGTGCTATTGTCCTTTTTTCTGGGATATTTAGTCCTTTAGCATTTTGGGAGACGACTATTATGGTGGACATCTCTGCCGTGTGTTTGACTCGTTTGGGGCGAAATTAGGCGAAGCAGTGTGTTGCTTATGTTCAATGAGTTGTGTTGTATGGGTGAGTTGGAGCCTCTGTCAGACTTACCCCGTGAGAGTTTCAGGGAGTGTGTGGGGCAATGGGTGGTGCCTGTTACCTCGTTCCAGGACGTGTCAGCAGAGAGAGTGGGGTTCCTCCCAGGCCCACCCTGGGCGCCCGGTTGCGCAACCAACCCAGTCCTCCCAGTTGTGATCCGGTCTTAGTCTTAGAGGAGTCTGTGCTTGGTTTAATCATTCGTTTTGGGTCCTTCGTCTGGTACCACTTAGTCCTTAATGCATATACAATACAAGATATAAGTTACATTAAAAGTAAACAACAATGTCAATAACAAGATAATTGAAACAAAGCAACTAGGGTGTTCCCTGTATTTGCTATATCATTAGTGCTGTATTATCCCTATACATCCACTCGAGATGGTTATATTATTACAAGATATGTGTCTGCGTGAATTGTGTGATGTCTATCTAGGGGAGTATACTCCTTATTGATCAGTGCTACTAGGGGTGGCGTATAGACGTTCTCCTCCAGGGGAGGGTGTGATAATGTTTCCCTTAAGGGGAATTTAGTCCTGTCTCGTCTCTGGAGACAGTACCGTGTGAAAAATGGGGTTGTGTGCGTCGGGTATATACCTAGGACCCGGGACTTATTGATCCTATTCACTTAGTATACCTTTAGGAGAAGAGGTCTTGAGACCTATTTCTTGGGGCGTGTGCGATATGTGGGTACAGGGAAGTCTATCTAGGGGTGTCAGTCCCCAAGCCGATTCCGGCCTGAGGAGGACGTACCAGCTACCCAGGAGCCCCTCCCTCAAGTTTGTCTTATATCTCGACCTTATTGTTACGTAGTGGTCACTTAGTTAACTATGTACATGGTTTACCCCTTTTTTTTTATTTTTTTTAAATTAGTGTAGAGTTCCCTTCTGGTTGCTATCATCTCTGCACTTTAATACCCGGGGCCGACTCTTGTATCTAGATATGCCTATGGTTTGATCTCATCCATCTTTAGCGGCTAGCCCTGGCTTCAAATGGCTCCCCTATGGTGAAGTCTCGGTGTTGCTTCTGATATCTTAATATGCAGTGATCGCTTTTAGGATCTCTGAACAGGGGGGTATAACGGAGTCATCGCTTAGGTACTAAGCTCGACCTAACAACTCTCAGTGTAGAAAATAGGCAATTATTTGAGACATATGTAAAACCATGCTATGTGTGTCGTTGGGCTTGAGAGGCTCAGTTCATTATCTACATTGTCTTTGCGTATACGACCTGCGGAAGAGATATCAGTCTCTTTTCCGAGTTGGAATGTCAAACATCGAGTCTCCCCAAACATCTCTTAACTTGCTGTGGTGGAGGCTGCCAGGGACCTGACACGTATGCAGGTTAAGGGGTCCCTTATGTTGGTTGATTAGGTGTAGGGAAGAGATTGAAGTTGCAGTGTCTCGTGAATGTGGACAAAACTCCTGGAGAAGCTGGTATCTCCCTCTGTCACTTCAGGTGTCGGGATACATGTGGGTGGTCAACTTGTGTAGTCGCTTTAGTCGGTTGGATTTGTTCTTTATTGGTTTTGGGCGACGTGACGTCTTTCCCGGCGGTGATGAGGTGAGAGGAGTCTGTTCTCCGCCCTCCTTGTCTTCGCAGGGGTGGTCCATTTCTGCCTTTGGGAAAGTTGAGTGGTTTCATTGTTCGGTATGGGGTAGTTCCAGTCCAATATCGCTGTGTCTGGCAAGTCCAGTGCCCTGAGGAAGGGGGGGACATCCAAGATTGAGGCAATTTGATGGATGTTGCCCTTGTTATTCACTATTAGGGCGAATGGAAAGCCCCATCTGTATCTGATATTTCTGTTTCGTAGGATCTCAGTGATTGGCTTCAGTGCCCTTCTCGCCTGTAATGTGTACCAGGAGAGGTCTGGGTAGATCTGAATTGGGTTCTCGTGAAAGAGGAGCGGTTGTGAGGTGTCTCTCAGTGCTCGCAACACCTGGTCTTTGGTTGTATAGTAGTGTAGCCTGCAAATGACATCTCTGGGGGAATCTTGCGGTAGCCCCTTAGGTCGGAGTGAGCGATGAGCTCTGTCTATGAGCATTTGGCTGGTACCAGAGTCTCCTAATACAAGAGTAAAGAGCTCTGTCAAAATGGCTGTTAAATCCTCATTTTGGGCCTCTGGGATCCCCCTTATGCGTAGATTGTTTCTTCTCCCGCGGTTATCTAGATCATCTATATGTCTTTGGGTGGCAGACATAAAGTGGATGTGTGATTCTAAGGTAGATGATATATTTAATATCTGTGCTTGCATTGCATCCTTTTCCTCTTCTAGGTCTGTGACCTTTAAATTCATTTGTTGAATTTCTGTGCTCATTTCTGTTAATTTTGTGTGGAGAGTTGCCTCCAATTTCCCCATCATATTCTGGAGGTCATCTCTAGATGGAAGATTCCTCAGCATCTCTTTTATTTCTAAATCCCCACTGTTTTCTATTGATTTTAGCGAGTACTCTGACATGTGGGGGCTTTGTGGCTGCATTTCCTCTGTGGGATTGGCATCCGCCATTTTGGAGGTCGCGGCCGCGGCCTCCAAATCCCGCTCGATATTATCCTTAAAATATCGGGTGAGGGAGCCCGATTTGGGTATGGGGGTTCTCCCCTGTTGCCCCTGTACCTGTGTGTGCCGTTTGGGATTGCCCATCGCGCTGTATTTTCTCCGATGGCGGCGGATCGTGCCCGGGTCTGGAGGAGCTGATTCAGCAGACGTCCATCAGGCTTCCCGGCTAGCCACGCCCCTTTATATTGTATGATTAAGGTTTGAGTGACCTTTTACGGTGGCTTGCCTGCACCTGGATATCACTGCACTTTACCCAACTTTGTCTTTTTGTCTGTAGATCTCGTTTAGCCTTTGAAAAGAGTTTATATGGTCAATTCAATGGAGTAAGCCATGTTGAGACTTTAAGAATTGCATATGAGAGTTTAGCTCAGATATATGTTGCACCTGGCGCTTTTTCACTTGTGTTCCAATTTGTATGAAGATGCCACAGTGGCCTTTTATGCCTCCCAAGTAAATGTTGGCAAAACATCCGGGGTTGTATTAAGTTGGAAAGATGTTTCAACCAATTCTTTTAGGTCTCTTTTCTAATTAAAGGAGTTGTTAAGTATGGATTCATTAAGTCTTTATTTCCAGTGTCTTGAGGCATGGTCGTTATCCACAGCGTTGCAGTTAGTGGGGATCCGACCAGGTCACCGGACTGATAGATGCTTCCTGCAACAAGGGCAAGTGCCCATGAGAGAGAAAGACTGTGTCTATTCATGAAAAGGAGCTATTAGGAAAGGAGTGTAAGGTAAAATCCTTGGCTGAAGAATTAAGGACTCTCCAGCAATCTATCAACTGAAATGTGTCAAGGGTAGCTGATACCTGTCTACGTAAATATAGAGATTGTTGTGTAGGACGTAAGACTGCCTCCAAGGGCCCATCCAAAAAGAAATTGCTATCCCCTTCCACCACTAACACTCCATCTGCATAACGGTCGCATATTGCTAAGACCTTTTAAGCATACAGCTGTATTAGTTAGATAGATATTTGCCAGTGTGAATAAGGAGTCTACTATCTTGCTCTTTTCTAGGAGCTTTCTACCTCCATGGTCTTCTATGTGGGCTACATACATGAACGGGAATGAGGGTGAGATTAATATGGCAACCCCCCTTGATTTGGATTTAAAGTAGTTACTAAAGTATCCAAGTGAGTATTTAGCATTTTTAATAGTGTGAGTCTTTACTGCCTTAAAATGAGTTTCCTGGAAGATAAGTATGTCAGCTTTTTTGCCTCTGAAATTGAGCGCCTCTCTTCTCTGTCAGTAAAATATTATAGGCAACATATAATGTCTCTGACCAGAATGACTGGTGCTCCCCTTGGTTTAAGTGACCTGTGAATCCTTTCAAAGAGGATCATATCTCCAGTAGTTTGCACAGAATGGAGTTAAAAAACCATTGGACAAGGGTTGGTAGATGTTACCCCTCCACTTTGGGGTATCCATGGATCATTTTGTTGCAGCATCCATATTTTCTTTTTTTATATATTCTTTATTTTTCCGTGCATTTCTTAATACAAACGTTGTACACTGACAATGTAGTTAAGTTTAGTATACATGCATTACATGAGAGAAACATTGCACATTTTTTCTTTTATTAACAACGACAGGTATATTCTAAGCTAAGTATCAGGAGGGTCTAATATGTGTCTGATTATAAGCAAGATTGTTCCCTACTTAGTACGTGAGATATCATATATGCGCTGAGTGGAAAGATCAAGGTGAGTGGGGTGTGCTCTGGCATATATGTGTGTGTTAAGCTACATCAGGATGTAGCTTGTGTGTTGTGCGTGCCTAGTCGTGAGATCTGAGAGTAGTGCACTGCTATGCATTGAGTGGAATACCCCTAACCAAGGGGGCGGCGGGGGGAACGGAAGTGGGTATTTGCCCTGCTGGGTCAGTGGCTCTACCTGCCCTTGAGCGGTATAACAAGTTGGGTTTAGGTCTCCCAGGTGTTAATAAAACATTGAACATCGTGGATTAACCCAAAGCAAGCGGCAACAAAAAGGAAAGAAAGAAGGTTTGCATAAGTAGTCAAGAGGAAAACCTTGCGTTATCTAAGCGTAACTATAGCATCTCTATAACTTTCAGGTCCCCTGTCTGTGCTATATGTGTGCCTCCTTTGGCTGTGTGGACCCCCAGCTCGAGAGGCTCTGGCCCCATCTGCACAGTCATGTCACGGCTGCCTGGGAGCTTTGGGCTCTTGGGACAAAGGGTACAACATGTTCAGGGTCCCATGTCGCTGAGGTTTGGCCAGTGTCTGTGGTCCGCAGTCCCAGTGTCTGGAGAAAGGTGGGTGCTTCTTCCATTGATGAGATGGAGCGTGTGGCTCCGTTGTGTTGCACCGTCAGGGATCTTCCTGTCCCCCATCTGTAAGTCATTCCTGCTGTTTGCAGGTGTCTCGTGACTGGTCCGAGGGTTTTTCGCCACATGAGTGTGCCTTTTGTTAGGTCCTGGAAAAATGTAAGAGATGCGTCCTCGAAGGTCAGAGGTGTTCTTCCCCTGAGTGCCGACATGATTTGGATTTTGTCAGGAACTGTGAGGCATCGGAGAATAACGTCCCGAGCACTGTTGGGTGGCAGTTTGGTGTTGCTGGGTAAGCGGTATACCCCCTCTATGGACAGCTTTTTGGCCACGGCGTGCGGTAGTATGGTTGCCAGTAGGCGTCTTATATAGTGGGGTAATTCCTCCCCTGAGATTGCCGTGGGTATTCCCCTTATCTTTATGTGAGTGCGGCGTTGCCTGTCTTCTATGGCAGTTACTTGGTTTGTCAGGGCTCTTTGCAGGGTCCAGACCCGGTCTACTGAGTCTTGTAGGGTGGACAGGTGGCCCTGTAGGTCAGAGATGCTCTCCTCTGAGGCTTTCACCCGGTCTTTGATGGCTGTTACCTCCGTTCTGATGGGAGCAAGTTCCACTGCCAGCGTTTTCTGGATCTCCGCCAGTAATATCTTTAGATCATGTTTGGTGGTAGGGGTCGAGTCTATGGGGGGGTCCAGGGGTGTTGCTGGTGTTGTTAGGAGGTCCGGAGGCTCCTCTAGCGTGTGTTGTTCGGGCGGGTGGGCCTGCGGGGTATTTCGCGGGCCTTCCGCGGGAGCGGGCTTTGCCTGTGTAGGCCTTTGCAGCATGGCTCCAATGTCCCTAGTGTCTGCTGCCGTAGTAGGCTTTTGGGAGCGTCTTCCCATAGCTGGCCTGTGGGTTGGAGTGAGGGATGTCGTGGGTGCAGGTTCCGAGCCTGTTTCCCTTTCTGTGGGTCTAGCCAGCAGTGCTTCCAGGCTTGGTATGGTCAGCGCGGGGTAGGCCCCGATTTTTCGCCTCCGTTTGGGCTGGTTGGGTGCCGAGAAAAATGGCATTGAGTGGTATCGGGTGGTGCAGGGTTCGTTGCTCAGTGCAGATATCACCTCGAAAAGGCTGGATGGGCATTTGGTTGAGCGATTTTCCGTGGGTTTCGAATCTTTTTTTGGGAGCCAGCCAGAATGGCGTCTGGTTCGTTCAGTGTGCAGGCTCCGCCCCTCTCATCCATATTTTCTAATGTCTTCCAATGATTGCTGCTAACCAGCAACCTGTTGTCTAAGAGGGCTTACTTGAGTATTCAAGGAGGTTAGTTGGGTCTAAACATGCTCTTTATCCTTTTCATTATCACTGGCATGTGCTCGAATGTGTTGTATATCTGCATCCATTGCAGAGAGTATTGCCTGAAATGCTGCTTCTAGTTTAGCAAGCATCTGGGCTTTGTCGTATTTCGATGGCAGTTGTTGAAGACTGTCCTTTATGTCGGCTTCAGACAAGGAAGCCAGAGCCCCTTAAGTAATTATGTGGGCACCATACTGTATTTTGCTCCATCGTCTTCAGCCAAAGTGTGATTGTGGAAAAACTTGAGTGAGATTATGGTGGACAGATTCACGTTTTTGTTGCCCATAGTGGTGGTGAGACTTGCGAGATTGCTAAAGTTCTTGCTGTGAGCGAGGAGCTTTAGAAGGACACGCCCACTCACATGCACCCCCATAATTTTGCTTATATACAGTGCCCACCTATAGCAGTGAATAAGACTCATGAGTAGTGTAATTGAGTGACCTCTAAGATACTAAAAGTGGCCCTCAGTTTGACCTAAACATAATTAACAAAAAAAGTTTTGAAAAATATTCTGTTTGTGCAGAAGACAGAAAATAATAATATACAAGCATGTTTTGAACCAGAATTATATAAGTTACGTTAAAGCTGCCGTTATGTCTATATAGTAAAAATGTTATACAATAACAAATAGTACAAAGTGCGGAGATAGTACTTGTGGTTTATTATTTGTTTTCTAAAGTGCTTTCCAACCACAAAAAGTTTGACAACTACAGCAATGGTCAATTACTGCTCGGTTTAACTTGGGTGTTCTAGGAAGGTTATTTAGGAATGTCCTCTATGCTTGCTTAGAACTGATGCCAAACCCTAAGCAGGAATTCATTCCCAATAGTTACTATAAACAGTAACTAATAGTTACATTAACAACTTACAGGGTTGGCTACTCTAGGCTACGAATAAAATAGATCAAGGCGAGTTTCAAAGTTCAATAGCTAGATTTATAACAGGTAACACCATAAAAAAAATATATATATAATTGTACTTCGTCTCACATAACAACATGTTTGGTAAAAAATGTATTGGTACTTTGTATAAATGTGTGTGTTAGTTCATGATTATAGCTTGTTTTCCGTGGTTTTCATGAGCAAACAGAAAGTTCTAAAAATATTATGATTTTTGAAAGGGTGTTGGAAATCATTAGATTAACGTCGACGTACGTGCCAATGATAAGGCATTCAAAATATGGGAGAGGGGTTTGACTTTTTTCCAGGAGGAACTGCATTAGACATATCCTAGCTCGGGACATACGGAGATGCCTATCTCTACAATGATGCTTATCCAGGAGCCATAAATGTTCTGATATAGGAATAGCTGTAATACAATGTAAAATAAGTATGTCTAAATAAAAATGGAAATACCTTTTTGTTTCATCTTCTGGTTAAATAAACCATAAATTAAAAAAAAGTAAAATTCATGACCTTGCATATTATTTTTTTTCTACTTTTTTACACATTGCTCTTTTTTTGAGTAGAATGCAAAATAACACATTAAAAAAAATAAAAAAATCTTTAAAATGAATAACACATTTTACTGAGAAGTTTAAAAAAATCAAGTTTCATATTACCGAAAACCCATTTGTCTTAGGCAGATATTGTTTGCTAAATATCTGCTAAGAGCTAAACCCTTCTTCCGACTAGTGACATCTTCGAGAATCTCAGGTCCAAGACTCCTACATCAGCAATGTCCAATTAACTGTCCATAACTTGTCTGGTTTCTGCTTTCTGCATTCCTGCCACTCATTCAATGTGATCAATAAAAAAAAAGTTAAAAAAAGACTTTTGTTGGTGATAATATTTCTCTAGTGCCCCAAGTTTCAATTTGGTTTAGAGTCATTATATGGAAAACATCACAGATGCACAGTTTGCTTAGGAGACACTCACATACGAATATACCTATCACCAGTCTGAATCGTGTGACTTTGATGTTGGAACATACTGAAGAGATAATGTTCCTGTTGTTAGCGACATAGGGTGTTCGGAAAAACATTGTTATTAAAAGGAATACTACATTTAAGTCTTTAAAACAAGAGATGAGATTAGGGTTTAAAATAAAATGACTTGCTATATTATTGATTGTAGTTCTCTTTAGATGTTAAACAGGACTGCAATCAATCTGGGGTAGTCCACTTGTGGCATTTATTGTGATCTATATATGTAACATATTCCAAACAGTGATGTGAGCAGAGCAGGCATGTAAAGTTTGCGTTCACCCTCATAGAGTACAATGTGTTACTTGTTTAAGGGGCTGTGGTTTGGAATGAGGTAAACTGGAGGGGGATATGTTCCAACAAGCATTGGTTATCCACTTGTGGTTATTTATTTGGCTGATGGGACATCCGCGGGTCTGGCCTGATATCACATACAATTAAGATATCTGAACATACAGTCATACATATATTGGACAGGCACAAATTCAAAGGCCTGCAGGTTGCCCTCTCTAGTGTCACTGCGCTTGAATTTATGTTTTTTTGTTTTTTTTAAATAGTGCAACCTTTTCCTTTATGAAGCTGGGATTTTAATTCTGGTGATCAAGTTAAATAATGAACTAATAAATAGGTCAATGCAATAATTGACTTGTAATCCTAAACGACTTCCAAAGAAAAAAAGCAGCGTTAAATAGTGTGCAGCTGTGTAGCCCACATTCTAGGTCTAAGGAGACTTAGAGTTATGCAGACTTGGAGACAGTATTCTCGGTTATCAGGAAAATGGGGGGATAGGTAAGGTATAAAACCTAAAAGGCTACTCCAACCCTAATACTCCATAAACCTTACAGACTTTGCCCGGAAGACAATCACTGATGTTTTAGTTCAGCAAACATTGAAGGTAAGTACCCCATGTCTAGCCCCTTCTAACCCTAAGTACTCTCACCCCCCCTTCCAATGTGTTTTTTTTTTTTTGTTTGTTTTTTTTGCAATGGTTTAATTATGCTGCAGTGATACAATCATAATATCAGTAGTAGTCACCCTATTAATCGGGGACATTACAAAGACACCTTTTTGTAGTCAACATTTTAAAGTATTCTGGGGGGAAAAGTCTAAAAGTTAAGGCTTCATGCCCATCCACTGCCGTGTCTTCCATATTTTAACAAGAGCAAAGCACAGTTAAGAGGACATTGCTTGTTTCATTGTTTGTACATTGTGTACCAGTTAGTTACACCACAGATACACTGTGTATAGAATCTGGCTATGACAATCATTCCACTTTCCAAAGGACACCCATTGCGTAAGTGCCAGTTGGAATAGAACACAACGTTAGAACCACAAGAAGCATTGGACTGCAATTCCTTGTCCACATACACATTATTTGTAAGATTCATTTTACTATTTATTTACGTTAAAAGCCAGAGCAGAGATTTCTTTGCTTATCATTCCCACATGCAATGAGTGGTGAAAAGAATCATAGAAATCATTTTTATTATCTTCATATGTTTTCTTTAGCTGTTGCTATAAGAGCAAAACATCATATTATCTATCACAATACACTATTGTTTAACTTCCAACTTTACAACTTGTTTTATTAGCACTCAATCAGTTTAGCCTAGACATTTTCTCTTATGATAAATTATACGCTGAGACCATGAGACCAGATTTTTTTTTTCCCTTTTATTTTTAGGAAACTAACATGTCATTAAAGTTAGATGCATTTATTTTGAAGAATTATATGCCTAGATTTTTTTGGTCCAAGGGATAATATTGTCGTCTACGGAAATTAAGTCTCATTCTTTATGGTCAAAAGGAGACATATTGTGTACGTTGGGAACAGTTTCAATGCTTCCGAGTGATCACAGTAATACTGGGTTTAAAGATACCCTTAGGGGCTGTATATTAAAAAAAATAAAAAATGTGATTTGTCCATTATTGCCATGGACACACAATGTATTTCTAATATTCATTATATAGTTTATTTCTAATATAAAAAAAAAAGTATATTATATAATGAATATTAGAAATACATTGTGTGTCCTTGGCAATAATGGACAAATCACATTTGAGATATTATATATATATATTCTGTCTATATATCTGTTGTTTAGTGCTCCTGAGTGGGAGCGCTTTAATTTTTGTAGTTGAGTGAGTGAGTGAGTGAGTGTGTATGTGTTACCTTTAAATTATATTTTAAACATATACTGTCAATATAATTCATATTTCATCTTGTAATTTTGCCTTAAATAAAAATTTAAAAAGTAATTAGCACGAAAAACTTTGTCGTACTAAAAATATATCATTTATAAATGATAGTTTAGAAAATATAAAGATCATTTCCTTTTTTTGCTG
>OW240914.1:317059939-317154976 GCA_933207985.1 Pelobates cultripes
AGGACACTGACTGCTATTCAATCTATAACAGTGAAAAAAGTGTTTTGTTTTTTTAAATCCAAGCTTTGTGTCACCAGATCTAATTAATTGGTGGCACTGGTCACCGTATCCACTGTTAGCGTAACACACCCGCTTTAAGGACACTGACTGCTATTCAATCTATACAGTGAAAAAAGATTATTTTTTTTTTAAATCCAAACTATTGTGACACCAGATCTAATTAGTGGCACTTGTCAGCGTATCCACTGTTAGCGTAACACACCCGCTTTAAGGACACTGACTGCTATTCCGTCTGTACCAGTAAAAAAGTTTTGTTTTTAAATCCAAGAAGCTATTGCTTGACACAGGATCTAGTGGTGGCGCACGTAAAGGCGTATCCACTGATGGCACCGCACCCGGCTTTTAAGGACGCGGCTGCTATTCCTGATCTATAACGGTGAAAGATTATTTTTGCCGTCAAACTGGCTGTGACGCAGATCTACAATTAGTGGCGCTTGTCAGCGTATCCACACTGACCAGTAACACACACCCGGCTTCCGGATGCTGACTGCTATTCAGTCTATAACGGTGAAAAAGATTTTTTGAAGTCAAACTATTGTGACACCAGATCTAATTAGTGGCACTTGTCGAGCGTATCCACTGTTAAGCGTAACGCACCCGCTTTAAGGACACTTGACTGCTATTGATCTACTAACGGTAAAGTTTTTGTTTTAAATCAAGCTATATTTGCGCCGGGTCGCCAATTGGGCACTGAAGGCTGAAATGGGCACAGTATGCACTGTGAGCCTGACACAGAAGCTGGCAGCAGTGGCAGACAACTGACTGCTATTCAATCTATAACAGTGAAAAAAGTTTTTTGTTTTTAAATCTAAGCTATTGTGACACCAGATGTATTTGGTGGCACTGACTGGGGAAATGGGCACAGTATGCACTGTGAGCCTGACACAGAAGCTGGCAGCAATGGCAGACAACTGACTGCTATTCAATCTATAACAGTGAAAAAAGTTTTTTGTTTTTAAATCCAAGCTATTGTGACACCAGATGTAATTGGTGGCACTGACTGGGGAAATGGGCACTGTGAGCCTGACACAGAAGCTGGCAGCAGTGGCAGACAACCAAGTGCATTTACATTAGATAGAAAAAAAAAATCCAAAAAATGCATACCCTTATCCCTAACCTAGCTATGCTTTTCCCTATCTTATGAACAGCAGCTACACTTTCCCTCCTCTTACTAAGCATGCAGCTTGAGAATGAATCTAAAATGGATGCTGTCCAGTAGGTGGGAGGGTCTGCTAGGGAGGCTGTGCTGCTAATTGGCTGGAATGTGTCTGCTGACCGTGAGGTACAGGGTCAAAGTTTACTCAATGATGACGAATAGGGGGCGGGTCGAACCGCGCATATGTTCGCACGCCGTGGCGAACGCGAACATGCTATGTTCGCCAGGAACCGTTCGCCGGCGAACCGTTCGGTACATCACTAATCCAGAGCTATAATGATGTGGTGTGTAGAAGTAGTTAGAGGGTTGATGAATATGGAATAATGAATTATGTTATAGAATGATATTAGAAAGCATGTATTAAGACAAGTATCCCGAAAACCTGTCTTCCTTACCCAGGCCTGGAGTGGCCAGTGGACTCACTGGGCCATTGCTGATATGCCGCAAAGATTATGAGTCAAAGGGCTCTGGAAATATTGGATGTCCCTAGTCAGGCCTGTAAATCAAGTATGTATATAACCCTGCAGCTGCATACTTGCCTTACGGTGATTAGTTGTATCTGTATTTTATTTTTTTATTGTGTCCCTAAAGAAGTTCACAGCAGTGGAGGAAACGCGTTGGACCAATTTTAATTACCATATTTTCCGTATATAAGACAACCCCTATTTTTTGAGCCCAAAATTAAGAAATCAATATTTTAAACATGAAATAGAACAACTTTGCTATTTTAGAGTTGACTTCTGAGGAGAACAACACAATTCTGAATCTCATGCCTCCCCTGTGCTACGGTACTCTGTGAAGTTAATGGCTCTATAGGGCATGCTAGGAGACTACAGCTTCCACAATACAGCAGGTGGTGTGAGGACATGCTGGGACATCACAGTAGTATTCCCTCTGCTCCCTGATCCCCATTTCCTCCCCCATAAATATAAATCAGAAAGCAAGTCCTAGGAGCATACCTTAATATGGCTGCTCCTTTTATGGTGTGACATGTCTCTGGAGCTCCATTGGTGGTAAGTGCTGATGTCTGCGGCAGCTCCCACGCATATAGGGATCTCTTCCTCCTTGCCACAGCATTCAGAAGTGGATCGGTGGGAGGGAGGCCAGGTATGTGTGTGGGCTGTGGCACACTGAAATGCGGCAGGCACCATTTTAACTTGGGCCCTGCGCACAAGTGTTTTGTTTTTTTTAACCCCTGCAGTGACAATACATGTATAAGATGACCCCAAATTTTAGACTAAATTTAAAAAAAAAAAAATATAGTCTTGGAAAAAATACAGTAATTAACTTTTTATTAATTTATTAATTTGTTAATTTTATGCTGATTTGCATACCATAAATCACTTTATAATAAGGTGACCGCCCCCCAGCCTTAACCAGGGGAGGCACCCCAAGAAGCAAAAACTATTTTTCTATGCTTAGCTGAATACCAATATTATGTATCTATATGTATATAACCCTTAAAGGACCACTATAGCGCCAGGAAAACATACTCGTTTTCCTGGCACTATAGTGCCCTGAGGGTGCCCCCACCCTCAGGGTCCCCCTCCCACCCGGCTCTGGGGAGAGGAAAGTGGTAAAAACTTACCTTTTTTCAGCGCCGGGCAGGGAGCTCTCCTCCTCTGTTCCTCCCATTCGGCTGAATGCGCAAACGCGGCAAGAGCTGCGCGCGCATTCAGCCGGTCGCATAGGAAAGCATTTACAATGCTTTCCTATGGACGCTTGCGTGCTCTCACTGTGATTTTCACAGTGAGAATCACGCAAGCGCCTCTAGCGGCTGTCAATGAGACAGCAGCTAGAGGAATTGGAGGAAGGATTAACCCATTTGTAAACATAGCAGTTTCTCTGAAACTGCTATGCTATGTTTATAAAAGAATGGGTTAGTCCTAGCTGGACCTGGCACCCAGGCCACTTCATTAAGCTGAAGTGGTCTGGGTGCCTACAGTGGTCCTTTAAACTGTCAGATTATATATTGGATGGGTCACAGTATTCTCCTTCTTATCCTGCCACTACTCATTGACTGTGATGGCAAAGATTTATTCAGGGCTTTTTCATGAACGTAATGAGTGCCGAAGAAGGCTTATTCAAGGTAGAGGATTTGATAAAAAATATATCTTCTTTTCTTAGACTGGTCTTTGGTTTTCTGAAGGTTATCTATGGCTATTTGAGACAGGATCCCTTAATTGCTACCTGATTCAAAACGGTTGCATATATTGACTATTTCTCTATTGCAGGTCGGATTCTACCACCCTGTTTACCACTGATGCTGTGTTTATTTGTTAACCAGGAAAGCGTTAATCCGTGCCCTGATAATGGTTTACATTATCTGCCAGTTCGACAGTGTTAGATGTGCACTTCCAAAGCTGGGGTCTAACTTTTGATATTTCTTTTGGTTATGGTACCTTTAGCTACTTTATAAACACTCTCATTGTTTGTCTATATTTTAGGACATATCTTGGTGATTGTCTATTTTCTTTCTTTCTTTTTCTTTTTTTTTGCAGTGCATTTTAAGTTTAACAGACAGTGCATTTTAACAGACATGCGCGAGGTACCCCAAAGGCATTCCTCATGCTTTTGCGAAAACAATTGTAACAATGGGGTATACTTAAGTACTTGCACAAATTTTATATTTGAGTAGTAGGAATAGCATGCTTCAACATTATAGGGAGATATGTTAGTTTATACTAAGCCTGAAAAACATCCTATTGTGATATATAATTAGCAGAGTAGCAGGCTATGATTCCACGGTAGTGTGTGAACGTAAAAACTAAGCTCATGTGTTTGGCATTAGGTGGCGTGCTTGAGGTTGAGGTTGCATGGTATTGCATTTTCAGGAGAAAACATTTATCCTGTACCAGACAGGTGAATCCCGCAGTGGTGTATCTCTTGTGGGAGAAGCAATGCCTGCCTAGATAACTATTAACTATTAAAAAGGGATCCTTAGGCTATAAACTATCTTAGACATGCATTAGGTAAGTAGATTGTCAGGCTGTACATTCAAGAATATAGCAAGCTAGGTAACTATCTGAGAAAACATCAGTAGAAAAAAAATAGATAGGTATGATTAGTTGGTTGTGGGGGCATAAGACTAGGTAAACTAGGAATTGTTCTAAACTGTGTCGTTCAGGGATAACTAAGAGAGTCAAAAGCCTACAAGCCATTAAACTGGTAGCTTGCAAGTAAAGTAGCCTTAGTAGGCTGTGTCCAGCCGGACTGTTTGTGTTGTTAGACCTCATCCTCAGCCTATGCCCCGAGTGGGCACCACACAGTCCTGCAGCGTGACTCAGTACCTCAGGCCTCCCGGCACAGGCGTTTTTAGGTGGAGCAGTTCAGCCCATCGGATTGGTGTGCCTAGGAGTCCCGCAGACTGCTGGTGAGGGACAGCACTAGGTCTCAGCAGTACTTTCCTCTACTTGTCCCTGCGCTGGGGTGGTTTGCATGGTTTGTTGCGCCTTCTCTGGGGCAACTCCCTCCTGGTGTGAGCTTCAGGCTGTTTCTTTACCAGGTGAGGACGCCTCTCAGGTAGGTGGCTGCCCGTCTTCTGTACGACATATGTACGCCTTGCTGGAGTCTTGATGGCGAAGCCTATTATCACGGCTTGTGTCTGTGCGACAGTTTTTGTACATGGCCGCGGTGCAGCAATCCTTTTCGCGTCTTTGTTTTGGCGCGTGTTGCATGGCCACCATGTTGGAATTCTTTTTGGTCCAGGCCTTGCGTGTGATTGCCGCGGATCAGTCCGTTTCTTGTATGGCGTTTCGGCCACCGGTTGGGTCTGTGTTAGGTGGTGCATCTTTGCTTTAAGTTTACGCCAGAAGTCTCTGAAAATCATCTCCAACCTAGCTGCACTTCCGGGCCTGTCCTCTGAGTTGTCGGAGGCTCGTGCGGCGTTCACCCCCTCGTGTAGGGGGGGAGGGGGAATGGGACTCTGTGTGGTCCTGCTGGGGGAAGAGACAAGGGACGGGAGATCGTCTGTCTCTCCCGCCCCAGGCCGCCACCTTGCCGCAACCACTCCGCAATGCTTTGGACGGTCGGCATCCCGGCTTTTCGTACCGGGGCACTCCAGCCGCCTTCTGCTTCAGTTAGGTTTCCGTTTGGGTCTGGTTGGGAGCGGCAGGAGACTTGGTAAGTTGCTTAGGATAGTGGTTTGAGAGAGAGCTCCCGCATGTTGCGACCGGCCGCCATGCTGGTCAGGCCCTGTCCCCTATTTTCTTTTTTGCCCCTTCCCACATGCCACCTGCAGCTTTGGGTTTCTTAGTGCTACGGTTAGCCAGGATTAAGAAAATATCTCCATACTTACCTTAATTTTTTTTTTCTTGCTACTATCCATGGCATCATATTGTTCCTTCCAATAATTATATTTACTTTTGGGAGCTGCGCAACACAGATTTAAGGTCAATGTGGGAGCCTTCTTAAAGAAATATGTTCCTTTTCTTGTCCTATCTTCTGTGTGTACAGAACTAACCAATTTTTTTTTTTGCTGCCATTAATAATAGAAATGTGCTGTGGGCATTTTTGACCATGGCACAAGTTTCATCCTCAATGTAGGGCCTTCATCCAGACATGATTGTGATAGTCCATCATTAATGGGAGAAATGTGTTCTAATCAATCTTGGTTACAGTATGATTACTGGTGCAAAAACGGTTAGTGCCAGAGGGAATGGTAAAATGAAAAATTGGTGGTGCCAGAACAGTTAGTGCCATAGGGAATGGTAAAATGCCAGAACGGTGATGCCAGAGGGAAAGGTAAAATGAAAGATGAATACTTATCTAGAAAGTGGTTTAACAGTAACAGAATTAGTGTTTAATAACTGTTGAGAAGACTAAACAACTAAACATTTTAAGATAAGCTGTGTATGCAGACACAATATTGAAGCATTATAAAGAGCACAATTATAGCAAAACATCAATGATGATGTTAATATAAAATTTCAGCCATTTATTTATTGTGAATACAGAAAAGTTATATCCCTTGAAAAACAATTTTTTTTTGTGCCAACATTGGGCCGTATAAGATTGGTATAGGTGGGTGGAGGCCCCCTGAGTTGGCGTCAGCTGTGACGACCAGCATGGGGGAGATCTGCCCACTAAAGGGGCATGTCAGCCTGGTATAAAGCACACCAGGCTGACTAACAGCCGTCTGGCACCCCCCAACATCGAAGACCATGCTGACGCTCAATCTGCATGGTCCTAGTGCCTTCTGGACAGCACAAGAGCATCTAATGATATGCTCATTCTGTGCTGCTTGGGGACAAATCAGGACAGCAGGACAGGATTGTATAACAGGGACTGTCCAGTCAAAATTGGGACTGTTGGGAGGTCTGCATATTTCATCTTATTTTTATTTGTATCCTGGAGATTATAAGGAATGCATTGAATTGTCTGTGCTCATTCTATTGACAACATGCAATCTCTTTTTTTTTTTTTTTAATGTGTCTTAGTATTTGTTGGACAATGCTACTCTGCGTTCTTTAAAATAATCAATGAATATTGAGGTCCTTTGTATTTGTTAGACGTGTCGTGCCAATGTATGTTATCTTGAATCAATCAATGGCTTGGAAGTTTCCAGACAACCCTTTCAGCCATCTATTCACATATAATAAATCTGTGGTCTGTGTTGTCTGTCAAAATGTATTTATTCTTTACTGTAGGAAAATATTAAATGTTATTTCTACAAAACTTTGTTTCGAGTGAGGAAACCTAACCTAGTCTAAGAATGGAACTGAATGCCAAATAAATATAATTTTCCTATATTGCATCTTTCAACTATTTTTCTGGACTTCATAAAAGGATGGATTATTTTATAATATAAATCTAAAATTGCACATATGTTTTCCACTGATTTCATTTGTTCTCTTCTTGTGAGGTACAAGAGTGTATAAGATATGTGTAAAGTAAACTTTTGGACCTGCTATACTGCGTTCAATGGGAATTTGGAATGTTCGGGTAGGTGTAAAGATTATGCATTGCTCAGCTAAATGGGAGTGACATTGTTCAAGTTTAAATATTTGGGAGTGCCATTCACTCCTGATAAATAGGCGCAGATTGTGTGATTATTTTTATTGTTTTGTTGCCATGGATTATTTGTCTATACATATATGTTTTGACTCCATTAGGCCACACCTCTTCTTCTCACAAAGTTATTTGATATTTTTGATGGATTTGGGGCCAAGGAGGGTCCGTGGTGGAAATGTACTGTGTGTGAGGAGTATGGAAATACAAAATATTGCGATTGTAAGCTTATTTAAATAGGGCCTTCTAATCCCATTTGTATGATTATACAAAATTGCAGAAACTGTAACTACTATATAAATGGTAATGATAATATTAAAGCGACACTGTCAACGCCTCCCCCCCCTCCCGCGCCTTGCAAATCTTTATGAAATACTCATACTGATGGTGTTGAAATTTTGCTAGAATTCCAACCCAGTCAAAAGATATATTGAGATGCAGTAGGGACTACTTTGTCTCAGTATATTCCCTATGTTTGACATTTCTTGACGCTGGGTAGAGCTACTGCCATGAAGATGTGTCAATCTCCTAGCCGTCACCAGTGATGGCTGCAGAGTTATTAGCTGTTTCTATGGAGGATCCAGTAGTCAGAAGAAGATGGCGGTGCACGCGAGCGACAGGTTCAGGCAAGTAAATCTTACCTTTCCATGCTCCGCCTGGCCACCAGACCACCAGCGGTGATATCACCGTTGGGGGTCTTTGCAAATTATGCAAAGTCCCCAGACAACGATAGTGCTGCTTTAACACTACAGATGATCATGTAGAAAATCAAGTAAAGGGATGTTATGAGTTATTCACCAAACCAAGTCAGACTTAGCCCATTACAAAAATGCTTAGCTGAAATGCTCCTAAATCTGCATGGCTTAGCTATGTTACACATACATGGCAGTTTTAGATGCTTTGAAGGGATACACCACTGACCAAATTAAAAACAAAAACCTGTTTAGTAGCTATACCCAAAATTAAAACATGAATGCATATATTCATTGGATGTATATTTAAAAATATATTTGTTACCTTGTGTCTGGCTGCCAGTGTATACATCGTATCCCACGCTCACCAGGGTCTTATCCCCCCCAGAGCCCTATAGTGGAGAGTGGTACGTTAAACACTCCAAACTTGTGAGTCTCCAATTCTGAGCATCCTTTTTTTTTTTTTATCAATTGTGATTTTACTTTACATATTGCACTAGTTTTTTTTCTCTGTCTATTTATTTGTAAATTCAATGACTGTGAAGCTGTTTGTGAAAGTATATTTGTTGTGAATTTCCATGCACTATTTTGCCACAGATCATTGTTTTAATTTGGCACATAAGTTTGTCTCACTTCTTCTTTACTTTCGCTGTATGTTATATTCTTCACCCAGTGTCGCATGTGTGTGGGGTCTGAGTATTTCACATAAGTATCATCAGTGGGTTTTATAATATTTATCGTTTTTATGCGCACCAATCTTTTTCTAACTATATTGCCTTTTGGGTTTAGCTCCACCGAGCTAACAAAACCAGAAAGTGTTGACAGCCGAAGGGGTGTAACAGGTAATTTACGAAAGTGCTAATTTCTATTGTAATCTGCTTTTTTTGTAAAATGTAAAAAAAGCATACACTCTTCACACATAAAACATTTCAGCAAGCTAAAGTGCTTTAGGGGTCCGGAGTGTCCAGAGTAGGAAATGATTTCAGCGCTGTTCTATGGTTCTTCAAAGATTTGCTACCACTCTTCTCCAAACTTTTAGACATACAACCTATCTATCCTCCCTTATACACAAGTATGTCCCGTCTAGGACCTTACGATCTGCTGAAGACTTACGTCTATCTTCTGTCCGTACTCCCACCTCTGATGCTCACCTTCAAGATTTCTTGAGGGCTGCACCATTCCTGTGGAACTCGCTTCCCTCCTCCGTTAGATGCTCACCCAGTCTCCACTCCTTCAAAAAATCGTTAAAAACCCACTTTTTCATAAAAGCGTATCCATTAAACTGTTAATAGCTCCTGACTGATTCCTCTTCTGCACCTGTCATTAGTCTAATACTATCCTTACCTTTTTGTGCCATTTTACCCCACTCCCTCTAGCATGTAAGCTCATTGAGCAGGGCCCTCAACCCCTCTGTTCCTGTGTGTCCAACTTGTCTGGTTACAACTACATGTCTGTTCGTCCACCCATTGTAAAGCGCTGCGGAATTTGACGGCGCTCTATAAATATCATAATAATAATAATAATAATATAACATGGACCTAATTGCCTCGCATCTTTCTGATTTTATTTCTACTATTCATTTCTTTATGATCAGATATCTACTAACCCAATGCATTTTACATGCCATCAAATACCCCATGGAATGTTACTTGTAAAATATCATGTTTCAAAACACAGCACTCAGTTGGGTATATCACTTTTTTTTCTATTATCATTACTATACATTCACATAGAACTTTATGCAAACTGCTTGACAAGCTTCTATCGTAGTTTCACAAGAAACATTATATATTCAGACAATATTCAGACGAACATATTCAACAACTCATGTGATTTACTGAGACTAACATACTTGAGAATGTATATTCCAATAAAATCACTGTTCACATTGTTTTTGAGGGAGAATTTAGCCACCGCAAGCAGTAAATTGCATTCACCCACTTGAAATACTATACTCTTTACCACAACGTTGCCAGGGAAACAACCTGTGTTTTTGGCCTCTTATTATCGTATGGAACTACAGCAATTCTTAAAGAGGAATTATCACACACAAAAAGACATTAATTTTGCCTACTATACAATTAAAATCAACATCAATAACTGCATAGGAACTCCTTTAAAGCTCGTTCTTTCCCCACGTCTACCCACTTCCACAGCTGCCAGTGCTACCAAGCAAACTATCCTGCAGTGGGACACCTGGTAAAGTTTCATTATATTTTGGCCCCAAGGAAGAATGAAATATAGTTACTTTTACTTGCAATGCTTCTTTAAAGGGACACTATAGTCACCAAATCAACTTTAGCTCAATGAAGCAGTTTTGGTGTATAGAGCATGTTCCTGAAGTTTCACTGCTCAATTCTCTGCCGTTTAGGAGTTAAATCTTTTTTCTGTTTATGTAGCCCTAGCCACACCTCCCCCGACTGTGACTGACACAACCTGCATGAAAACAAAATGGTTTCATTTTCAATCAGATGTTAACTTACTTTAAACATTTTATCTCCTTCTTTGTAAATTGAACTTCAGTTACATATAGGAGGCTTGTGCAGTGTCTAGCAAGCTATTAACAGAGCAGGAGTTAAGCTATTCTAAATTAAACAGAATTAGCAGTAAAGGAAGTGTAAACATTAGACAACTCTTTTTGGAAGACTGTAAAGGGGGGGAGGGGGGTTTAGATCTATATAAACAAAGTAATTTAACTCCTAAATGGCAGAAAACTGAGCAGTGAGACTGCAGGGGCATGATCTATACACCAAAACTGCTTCATTTAGCTACAGTTTTATAGTGATATAGTGTCCCTAAGCATATCTGAACAGTGATGTCCGTGATACTTCGCAAGTTGAGCATCATTGGAACTGTAATCCAGAGCTGGGTTCTAAAAGTTTTCCATCACAGCTTAATTGAATTACTGATTGTACCCACACAGCCAGCCCTTACATTCTTGGAAGCTGTAATTGTGCCCCACTTCCAAACTCTCACTAAATGAAAATGACTTCAATTTGCCTTGGCTTTTGTCAATGCCAATGACTACAGCTTGCTGCCCTATGTGGTTGCTTGGTTTGTTCCACCTCAGCTATCTTGTGAATATTCCCTCACTGTGTTAAAAATATTAACTTTTTAATGTGTGCATTGTACAAAAATGTTTATCTATCCAGATTTGTGTGTGTGTGTGTATATATATATATATATATATATATATAATGGCCTAAAATGTATAATGTACTTTAAATTCCTGAAATTTAACACTGACAAATTACCCTGTATGTAACAGGCGACCACAAGTTAAAAGATCCTGAAACTGCAGACAATGTGTACCTGATCTACATCATTGTTACCAAGCACATTAGTATAACTGCTACTGTAAACTTGGAGAAATAAGAGGATAAACGGAACATTATAGGGTCAGGAACACAAACAGGTATTTCTGACCCTATAAGTGTTAAAATCAGTGTCTAGCCCACTTGACCCCCTTACAACGCTAAATATAGTAAAAACTTATTCCACCGCCGCGTGGGTCAGCTGGCTCTGGCTCAGCTTCCAATCCGCCTCATTAGCTGACATCATCAGAAGTGGTGATCTCAGCCAATCAAAATGCTTTTTTATTTGAAAGCATTGGGTTGGCTGAGATTGCCAATTCCAATGATCTCAGCCAAGGAGGCGGGCCGGGAGGCAAAGCCAAATGCTGCCCTGGGCAATCAGCATCTTCTCATATAGATGCATTGATTCAATGCATCTCTATCAGGAAAGCCCAGCGTCTCCATGCAGATTGTGGAGACACTGAACGTCAGTGCTGCATATTGCGCAGCACTGACCCAGGAAGAACCTCTAGTAGCCATCTGAGGAGTGCCCACTAGAGGTGTTCCTATGCTATAATGTAAATACTGCCTTTTCTCTGAAAAAAAAATTGGTTTGGCCAAACCATTTTTCCCAGAAATTTAATTTAGTTTGGAACCTTTGACACTCATTAATTTAACAGTTTAGCTTGTTCGAATATCATCCATGAAAAATATTCGGGAAAACAATTCAGACAAACCTTAAAGGTCGCAAAAATGGGCCGATCAGTTTACTGCAAAATATACACATAATATAACAGTTTAAGTAAGAAAAGTAATCAATAGAGGGGCAATCAAGATGGAGCAGTAAAGAGAACCTATATTAATATATATAATGTATTTATTAAATGTATAATATATATATATATATATATATATATATCCACAATATCCTTGCACACTGGCTTCAAGGTAGTTAAACCGGGTGCTTGTAATCTGGGGGATTACACATACCAATAGAGGAGATGACCAGCCGAGAGTGCTGGTGATCTCCTCTATTGGTATATATATATATATATATATATATATATATATATATATATATTTATTTTTACAGTTCCTCCTTTTTTTTTAATTGGTTGTCCCCAAGCCATCAATCATATTTTCTCCTATCAGTCTTCTCTTTTTTTTTTTTTTTAAGCAATGGGTGGAACTACAAATTCTGAAGGGAACAAATATGTTTATAAGTCGGGCTAGTAGCTTGCTCTGTGATATGTCCATATGGCTTTTCAGAGATATAGAATTAGATGATGCTACTCATTGGCATAAATTCGGACGAACTGCAATTTTGCCAAAACCAAATGCACAAGTCTATTAACAATGTAGAAAAGAGAAAGAACAAAAGGCGGCCTTTTACCTACTATGAAACACAGAGCTCTAAGAGTAATAGGAAATTAAACAGGCATGTTATAGGTCGTGTCACTCATGTAAAGGTTGAGTGTTTCTGGTTATGCTATTCCTTCCTTCTGACTGATTAATAGAGTCCAAAGACAATGTTAAACTGGACATTCTTTAGACAGTGGTTAGATGACAAATTGGTGAAATAAAAATATTCACAATCAGAACATAGATGGATTTTGTTACCATTCTACATTTACGTACAATACATTAAGCTATTATGAAATATTGTGTAGTGAACAAAACATAATGAAACATAAAAACACTCTCAAATCTGTAATAGAAATTCGACATCTAATATTATTCTCCAAAAGGAGCCAGGACCAAAAACAAACCATGAACTGCAGAGTATTGTCTTCTTGGGACTCATCAGCATGGCGCTGCTCTGCACTGTGTGTCGATGTTACTTTTATGGCATGTAGTTTAGCACTGAAGAAAGTTGTTTTCATTTTGAATCACAATCCATGCTTTGGTTTAAATAGCTGTGTATTAAACAGTGCTTCATTATTAAAGGGACACTCCAGGCACCCAGACCACTTCTGCCCATTGGAGTGGTCTGGGTGCCAACTCCCACTACCCTTAACCCTGCAACTGTAAATATTGCTGTTTTCATAAACTGCAATATTCACCTTGTAGGGTTAACTCCTCCTCTAGTGGCTGTCTACTAGACAGCCACTAGAGGGCACTTCCTGGTTTATAGCACAGATTTTCTGTGCTATAGCGTCGCTGGATGTCCTCACGCTATGTGAGGACCTCCAGCGTAGCTGAAATCCCCATAGGAAAGCATTGAAAGCATTTTGGTGAGGTCTAATGCGCATTAGGTCTCCCCTGTCGCCGGCCGCACATGCGCAATAGGTATCCCCCGCCAGATGTCGTGGGAGGAGCGAGGGCAGACCCTGAACCAGCGTCAGGGGACATTGGCGCTGGATACAGGTAAGTCACTAAAGGGGTTTTAACCCCTTCAGCAACCTGGGATGGGGGTTGGGAGGGAGAGGGGACCTTCAGTGCCAGGAAAACGGTTTGTCCCTTCAAGGTTGCCTGCAGAAAGGCAGTTCGAAAGCTGAACCATGATGCGTGTATGTGCTCATTTGCATGTCCATAATGCATTCTGGGACAATTGTGGTAACATGATATCTCAAAACCGCTGTGTCCAAAACACATTCTCACCCCACGGTCTGTCTACTAATAACAAATATGTAGGTTATGTACAACATTAGATTTTGAATTCATATACAATATAAATATAATTTCAATAATCACAATTTCAATGATCACAATAATAGTAATGGATATTTTACAGTCAGTGAAAGAAAATCTACAATACTTTTTCAAAATTCTGTACCTTACCCATTGACTGGATGCAACTAAAGTAACAGCTTCCCAAAATCCCAAAGTCAAACTTAATAAGTGTGGTTTAAAAATCACTCATGAAATTTATTGCAACCCGTAGAATGATTAACCCAAAAATGCCCACATTGAAAGTAATAAGAAGTCTTCTAGTTTAAACATCACTTATAAGATTTCACCAGCAATAATGGGATCCAGCTCTGGGACCTTATCTTCTGAATTACATACTGTGCAAAGAAGGACCACTACTAGTATCATGTGAGGTCGGCATAGTAATACATATATCAGGAAATATCAAAAGATATTGCATGTATAATAATTTAATGAGTCACATTTATATTTATATTTAAAAATACCTCAATGATTGCTGCTTAATAGATTCATGTTACATAGTTATTTGATTTAAAAAATGATGATCTGCACCAATTTTGCAATCAATGTCAAGTTGTGTCAGTCAAAAACAATGAAATAAAAATATTCTGCACATTTTGCCGTTCTATGTTCAATATACCGGTGGTGTAACCCCTCCTATACACATAGGAATATTTTTATTGTACTTGTTCTTTATCGTATTCCATTTTAGTGGTCCAAATAAAACATGGGAATTTCATTAAAAGTAAAAAAAAAAAAAAGAAAATATATGGACAATCCTATTTTTCTTGCGTTTGTGGAGTTGGGAGGCTTTGTATAGGTAGATCACTGAAAGGAATATGCAAGTGGCACAGAAATGTCTTAAAGAAAAACCCTAATCCTCAATTTGAGGCAGGAAAGCAGAAGAAATATTGGGTGGTATGACCTTTTTGGTATGAGAGCCACCGGGAGAGTTCTCTTCTGTGGTTTGCTTCAAAGACGAACTATGGCTGGCAAATTGCCTTGGACCTGCGGTTTAGGATATCTGTACCATATACATCCATAAACAAGGTTTCTTATTTGTGGGAAGCAGCACCATTACCCAATGCTTGTACAAGGGAAGAAGCAAAACAAAGGCATCCTCTAGGCTTTACCACGTTGAAACCTCCTTTATAATTTTTTTTAAAGGAACTCTACAAGCACCATAGCTTGAAGCAGACAGTTGTATGGTGCAACCAATTCTCTGGGTCTCCCCCAAGGTAAATAGTTAAGTTGTTTGCTAACGGTTTGACAATCTTCTTGGGGTCTGTTGGTCGCTGGTCACTTCCTTCATTAAGAGCTCAAATGGTCCTGGTAGGAGCTTTCCTATAGCTCTACTAAGCTAAGCTCTGCCATCATGGCCAGCTCTTTGGCTAAAAGAATCAGCTGATTGCTCTTAGCAAATGAGCTCAGCCCTGCAATGCTGGGCTTAGCTCAAAACAGAGAGCTCCTGCTCAGGTGCCTGACAGATCCCAGGTAAGTTGTCCATCCATTAGAAAATGGTTTGAATACTTACATTAAAGATGCTAGCACACATCAGGCACCATCACCACTGTAGTGATGTAGTGGTTATGATAATTTCAGTGTTCCTTTTATCTAACTTTTATAAACAATACTTAATTTTAACTGTATTAAAGGTAGATGGCATGAAAAGGTAATCATGATATAAAAGTATTTGCATAAGTTATTTTTTAATGCTCTTGCTTTTAATGTGTATGTGCAAAGAGGGCAACATCATATTGTCACCCACAGACAGTTCCACCTGACGTCATGTAACATCTAATGAGGGATATATCAATTCACACATAGACAATCTTTTTTTTTTTTTTTATAAAAATTTTTACTGTCTTGTTAGACATTTTTCTCTGTTTACCTCCAGTAGTCGGAGTGTAGTGCTAAATTCCGTTTTTATTGTGTTAAAGGGGCATTAATCTTCTGCTCACTATAATAAGCATTTTTAAACTTGAAAACACCTTAAAAACCCGACCAGTTTGGTTTTAGTAAATAGTCAAATGGAAGATTTTTCAACGATTTTGACTATATATATTTATATACCTATGAATAGACCCACATTTTATTTTCTATGTGCTTTGTTTGAGCTTGTGAGGTTAAACATTCCTTGTTAACTTTGTAGAGAATATTTATAGGCAGTGAAAAAGGACTATAATATACACAAATTGGGCGTACCAATTTTAATAGTCCACAGATAAATACAATTAATTAAAATAAGACGTGTTTAATGAATTTACAAATCTTGAACCTTTCACTTATTGTTTTCAAAAATATTGAGGAAGCGCTAGTATAAGGTAAGTAAGACGCGGTTTGCCCATTTTACATTAGAGACAGCTCTGTGTGATATTGAGGAGAAGCCAGGAGATACAAGCCTTAATGCAAGCTTCAAAATTTAAAGTCCGACGCTAAAAGAAAGGCCTAAAAGTTACTTGCCAGGGTAGAATTTTCACTCGCCAACATCTGAAAGTCGAGTGGAGATATTAAGCCCTGCCCTAATATATTATACAACGAATGTTATGGATTTGAATATAAAACCTACTGTTTGTTAATTAGAAAATAATGAAGTATGACATTTAAACACATAGGTCATGCAATGACAGAGCAGTCTTGATAAATACCCATTCTCTGTTTGCGTTCATAACATAAGAAACATTTTCTCTACAGTCATAGAAATATTACCCCTTGAGACATATTTTTTTCATGAATATAAAAAATAAGTGCCATATTATTTTTCACTTTATGGTATGCATCCCAGCTGACACTTCCTAAATCGCAAACTGACACACATGGAGCAAAGATGGCACAATACGCATTGTTTTTTTTCCCAGCTTTGTAGTGATATATCACCACTAACAGCAGATAAGAACATACACTTTCCATATGGTCTCTGTTCTTTAACTCTTTCACAGCAGGTCATGTATGTAACATGCTTGCATTAACATCAGACGTCTAAAACTGGGTCGGCTAGAAGCTATATGGTTAATGACATCAACTGTGCCACATCCTTTCCCAGCCTCGATGATAAGTGTTTTAAAAACAGCTTTTGCAGAGGAAGGATGAGCGATTCTATAGGAAGCTGGGATGCTCTGCACTTCCTTAACGTTGACATTTAACCCAGGCAAAAGTGCTATATTTATTTTTCTGTCAACACTATCTTTATTGCTGCTTATGTTCTTATTCACGAATTTCCTGGTTTTGCAACGGCTGAAAAGTTAAATTACATTTACTGAACATCTGCTGCTCCAGATACAGAGAAGCAGCAGCATTCGCAAAAAAAAAAAAGCAAAATAAAAGCACAAAACAGGCTGAGTTTGTTCAGTGAAATGATTGTTTACACACACACGATATTAGATCTACTTCAATTCATCCTTTTCATATTATCATTTTATATAGCCGGGATTATGTGTTAAGAGGCTGTTTCATTGTTCATTTTTTCGATATTGAAAACAGAGTAGCAGGTTTTGAGAGATAACAACCTATGTGGAACTCTTCCAATTTTGCAGAAACGTTTGCCTTTTCACATATTTACAAGGCCGTAGATTCACCTGACTTACTTAAAAACTCTCCTTAGCTGTGTCCAAATGGTATTGTAAAATTTGCTGTAAAATATACACAGTATTCATATTTTCTAGTACAACAATTGGCCCATTTTCTCACCCTTCTGGTTTTACCGAATTACTTTTCACAAAACTATTGCATATCTGAAATTTATCCAAACCGAAACTCCATATGGACGACAACCGAATTGCTTGAAATGTTTTTTTCTTTTTTCAGATAAATAAATTTTTATTTTTTTTCAATGTGCACAGTTGTTCTCCATTCTGCTCTGATAACAGCTCAATTCATTTTTGGTGTTGGAAAAGCTCACTGTAGAAGCTGCAAAGCGTGGAATTAAAAGCAATTGCAAATGACCCAAAAGAAAACAAACAAAAAATGTGCTGATACACACTACTACACTGTCATTGCTCAACCACAATCCAGCTAACATTAGTACACTTATACATAAAACATACAATTAGTGCAATGATTACAGAATACAGGGAAGAATACCCAGCGAGAAATGAGAGAGGTTTCCAAAACAAGGAAACCCCAGACGACCATCCAGGCAATAAAAATCTGGACTCCAAACAAAATAATACAAGTATTCACCAAGCTAAAGGGGAGCACCAACAATGAATTGCCTATTACAGAAAGATCTATAAAATCTATAAAATAGATCTATAAGATAGATAAAATAAATGTTTATCGAGACATCCCTTTAAGAGCAAACGGAAAAATAATTTCAAGTAAATCATAAATTGAAGGTCAATACACATACAATAAATAATGATAACAAAAAACTTAAAGGGATGTCTCAAGGAAAGCTTATATTGTATAGTTCTTATATAGGCAATTCCATTTTGGTGTCCCCCTCTAACTTGGGCAATACTTGTTGTATTTATTTTGGAGTGAAGAATAACAAGTGGCATGTAATGACCCATTCTTTTTTAATCTATTGCATAAGTTAATTTCATAAACAATATATTAAAATAGGATATTAAAAAAGATACTCACATTTGAAGGTCTTGCACTTGCTTTAAATCCCAGGCTTTGCAGCTTCTGCAGTGAGCTCTACCAAGACCAATAATTAATTGAGCTATTATCAGAGCAGAATGGAAAACACCTGTGCACATTGAAAAAAAAAATTAATACATCCGAAAAAATAAAAATATATTTTGGGCAATTTAGTTGTCGTCCATATGGAATATCGTTTTTTTTTTTTACAAATTTCGTTTAGGTAAACGTTTCGGGAAATATTATTTGGACAAACCAAAAGGGTGAGAAAATGGGTCAATTAGAGCACTGGAAAATATGAATATTATGCATATATTTTGCAGCAAATTTTATAATACCATTTGGTAAATACACAGATCAAGTAAGAATACGTAAAGGAGGGGCAGCAAAAAAATAAATCTATATTTATAATATATGTTTACATATAACTTTATAAATATAGATTTTGTTTTCCCTGCTCCCCCTTTCCCCCCACTAATTGGACTCTTTTTGATCTATGAATAAAATCAAAATTTGGTGTCTGTGCCAGTACAGAACTCCGAATTAAGAATCAAACAAAATGGTTCCGCGTATTGTCTGATTCCATTGTTTTGTGATTCGTCCATGTAGCATTTCATGGTTCAGAATTATGGACAATTCACTGATTGCCAAAAATTCAGCTGAATCACAAATGGTTTTAAACTGAGTGTGTAAGTGTAGAAAACACTGCTGGTTGGGAGATTGTAGAAAGAGTGAGGTGACAGAGAAAAATTATATATATCTTTTTATAGAAAATGTAAAAGTGAAAATAATATATTTTTGATCTTTTTGTTACATCAGCTTATTTTTATTTAAAACTTTTATATGTTGCCATCTCACATATATTTATATAATATATTTTGAGAAGAACTCTGTTACTCCACTTATACAAGATATTTTATAACTGTTTTTACTTCAAACTAAAAACAGAGTAACCTTAATCATATTACAATAATGATATGTAGAAATGAACAATGCTTAAGAATACAGTATAAAACTAAATCTGAAATGCTATGCAAGCAAAATGCTTTGTAAGACAGTGATCTATTTCTTTGAACTCATCCAAAACATTATTTTAGTTATAGTTTAGAAGAGAGTTGCAGGAGGCATGTATATTTTCTTTAAGAAAGAAAAGTGTAAATTGTTGGGAATTCAAAGTGAATCTAAGCGAAATCCACATTTTAGTACAAAGGACCAAATCTGGTTTAAAAAAAATCCTTCAAGTTGGCTATGTTTTTAGTTAGAAAATTATGACTTAAAATTAGAAATTCACTTGATTTCATTTGGAATTTTCCACCATTCTCACTTTAACGAACCTGTTTAATACAGATCTATATTCAGGGCCGTCTTTAACATTAAATGGACCCTGGGCAAGCATTTGCTTAGGCCCCTGGATCCTGCCTACCCCTCACACTTGCACCCCCTGACATGCGATCATGCCCTCCACCCCAACACAGTGGCAGGACGAATGTAGAGACGGCTCTGGTGCAAGACATTTTTTGGGCCTCCCCTCTAGCTCAAGAGTAGAGAAAAGATAGATTCTCATCTGTCGTACAGCACCCACAATGCCATGCCAGCTGGGAATCTACAATTTGGACATTCTAGCAGGGCTGTATTTGATGACAGTGTTTGTGCATTTGAATGTGAGCATGTTTTTGTATAGAGTATGTGTGTGCATGTAGGGTGTAGTATTGGTGTTTGATTGAAGGGCTGTATTTATATATACTTTTTGAATTTGAATTCAGGGGTGTGTTTGCATGTAATGTTTGTGTTTACATGTTGTGTTTGATTGCTGGGATATATGCATATGCATTCTATACATTCAGAGATATTCATACACATTAGCACGCAGATACACACAAACACATGAACACACATGGACACATGCACACACTGACACAAACACACAAGCTCATACACTAGGATACACACAGATACAGTCACACACAAACACACTCAGATACACACACTTTGATACACACACTCAGATACACACAGACACATAGGTACACATACACAGAGGTACACATGCAGGGGTGTATTTGTGTGCAATGTTGGCATAGGCATGCTGGTATGTATGCATTGCCACATAAACAGATGCACACTTCCACAAACACTGAGATACACACAGGATCACAGATACACATACAGTGGTGTATTTGAGGGCAATGTTAACGTTGGAATGTAGTAGTGTTTTTGTGTGCAGTGTTGGCACTTGAATGATGGTGAGATGTATGCATTGCTACATGCATAGATACACACTTACACACACTGAAACATATACACACGCAGGTACACATACACAGACATGCAGGTACACATACAAATTGACACATAAGTTCACATATACAGACACAGGTATACATACACACTGACACACAGGTGCACATGCACTGTCAAAAACACAGCCAGGTACACAAACAGCCAGATACACACATACTGTCAGATACATACACTGACACACATACAGTCAGATACATACATTGACACAAACACAGCCAGATACACACACTGACACACACAGCCAGATACACACACACACAGCCAGATAAACACACTGACAAAAGCACAGCCAGGTGCACACTCATAGTCAGACACATACACAGCCAGATACACACACACACACACACAGATACACACACTGACAAAAACACAGCCAGATACACACACTGACACAGACCCAGATACACAACATATAGCTATCAATTTACACAGTTTAGCCATCCTCCTTTCTCCTTACCTTTACAGAAGGGTGGCTTTCTATATACACAAACAGCCAGATACACACATACAGTCAGATACACACACTGACACAAACACAGTCAGATACACACACACACAGCCAGATAAACACACTAACAAAAATACAGCCAGGTACACACTCATAGTCAGATACATACACAGCCAGATACACACACACACAGACACACACACACAGATACACACACTGACAAAAACACAGCCAGATACACACACTGACACAGACTCAGGTACACATCATATAGCTATCAATTTACACAGTTTAGCCACCCTCCTTTCTCCTTACCGTTACAGAAGAGTGGCTTCCCTAGGGTCCAGTTGGAGATGGATGGCTGAGGTTGATGGTAGTCTGAGGAACCTGCTATCTCAGTTCCTCTCATTCTCCTTGGTGTGTGCCTCCTCCTCCTTTTCTTCCTCCATTTGTGCCTCCTCCTCCCCAGCAGCACTCTGTTACTTTTGAGGAAGTGGTCTGACATCACTTCCTCCCAGCAGGCAGAAAGACAAGACCAGGTCTGGAGCACACTTGAAGGGCCAGGGGCCCCTGATTACATCACCTGCTGCAGCCCACCGGGAAATTTCTCAGGATCCCAGTGGGCTGTCAGGTCCTGGTTGCATGCAGGGGGCCCCCCAGGTGTAATTGGGCCCGGGGCAGCTGCCCAGTTTGCCCCTTGTTAAAGATGGCCCTGCCTATATTATGTGTGTAGTGTTAGCTTTGCAACCAATTCTCTAAGTGTAAAATTATATGTAGTTAACAATAATTCTGCAAAACACCATCATTAGACTCTAGCATCTACTTAGTGTCAGTTGCACAAGGCAATTCAAGATGTCTTTACCTGATCCAATATAAGTACCTGTACCACCTGGATCCTGACCTAAGGGTTAAGTGGCATTATTTTTTGAATTTTTTTGCTAAATAGATCAGAAATGAATTTTTACGTGCTGCCTGAGAAGATGTGTCCAGCACAAGCTCCATATGCATTTACATTTAACCAAGCTTCTACAGCACTACCGACAGCAAAAGCTGCCAGTGCCATTTACCTGCCTCAACATGGGGAAACGTTCTTATGAGCGGATATACGCCACAGAACATGGCTCCCAAGATATTGGGACCTTACTATTTAAGGGAGCATCGCATGGAGCGCCTAAGATGGCCACGTTGGCCACGGAGTCTTCCTCCTCCGAGGAACCTTTCTCGGATGCCCTAGATGAGCTACCCACGAGAGGTGGCAAACACCACCTCACATCTGATGAGAAAGCTAATATGCCGGCTACCTAATGAAGGACATTCGATCCCTGTTTCAAGCTGATCTGGCGATAGCAAAAAATGGATAACAAGATAAATCTTATAATCAGTGGGTGGAGTGCTAAATAATAAACAAGCAAATAAGTGTTTACCCTTTACTGTAAGGTTATATAGATCTCGATGTGGGTCAATATGAAAAGAGAAAGGTGAAGGTGTTGAATGCAAAGTAAATATAAGTAGACATACTCACAATTTTCAGAGCCTGAGGATAAGGCTCTATAATAGCGCAGATGTGCTTTTATAGGCAGCACCCCACATTCCTGGATTGTTGAAGATCTCAAGGCAAACAAAACAAGAGATTATGGTGCATTATGTCTGTATATACCAAAAATTTAAAATCCCTCTATAAAGGGGACTCGCACCTCAATAAGAGCCCATATGTGCCTTGGCTCTTAGCTGTAATGTCAATTTGTGGGGTGACACTACCCAATCTGGAACCTGGAACAGGACTGACTGCCAAATGTTGGTAAAATCCACTATTTATTTGGAATCAATATATAAAAGCAAAAATTGTTTAAACATGTATAAAAACAAATAAAAGGGAACTTATCAGTCTGTAGTAGTTCAGTCCATTTGTGCCAAAACGCATTTCGCTGGAAAAGCGTCTTCAGTTGGCTGTGATGTATTCCAGGTCCAAGAATCTATTTAAATATCCATGCTCAGTTCATCTGTTGCAGTCACGTGATGCATATCCTCTAATCGTTGAGCTTCATGGGCAAATTGCCCTTACTATGTTGTATGTAGTGTTTCTCTTTGTCTCTTTGATGATGTGTATCTTCGGTTAAATCTACCAGAAATTACGTCACTTCTTGTTTCGTCAGTGAGTCTATCTGCAGTTTACACAGTCCCCTATATTTATCTTTCCTTCCAGGGAAGTCAAAAATTTCAATTTTGATGGAGGGAAGGGAAGGGAAAAGAGAAGGGTATCAGAATAAAATAGTAATAGTGACAAGTGCATTATTATTATAATTTTTTTATTATTTATATAGCGCCATCAGATTCCTGCTGTACAATGGGTGGACTAACAGACATGTAATTGTAACCAGACAACTGGACGTACAAGAACAGAGAAGTGGAGGGCCCTGCTCAATGATCTTACATTCTAGAGGGAGTGGGGTATAGTGACACAAAGGGTAAATTTAGGGGTATGAAGTAGGTTGTTAGAAAAGTATTCACTGAGGGCTTAGTAGGTAATAGTAGGTGATAGTTATTCATATTTATGTGACACATAGAATTAAATAAATAGTTATTCACTTGTAGTGAACTTTAAAAACATTCTGAAAAAATTATAATAAAAAATTATTATAAAGTTGGAATAAAAAATGTAGTTGATTTTTCAGAAAAAGAGGTATAATTCAAAATCTGTGTTAAGACCTCCTGGCTGTAGTGAGTTTAAATAAAAAAAAATAAAATTTGTGAGGGATTTTAAAAGTGAGTAATGTGCTTTTTTTATTATTCATACTCCTGCATGCTTGGCAAGTTCCGCATCCAAGGAAACCTATATTGCTGTTTAAAAAGGTCTTGCACGGTTTCTTTCTAATATGATTTTTTACTAGTTTTTGTTTTAAGCTTGGGACTCCCCTAAACATAATTTTTTGTTTTTTATGGTAGGATGTCATGTGGTGTCTCAATATTGGCCATTGTTTTTGCACAATTTTCTTAAAAAGATGACCGTTTTGATTAGAATCGCTCAAAATTGATACACCTTTGTTCTCCCTTGTTATATCTTTATTTTTATATTTTAAAAGGTCCTTTCTTTCCGTTCTTAAAACTTGGCTAAAACTAGATTTTATTCTCTCTTCATTATATCCCTTTTCGTTGAAGTCTCTCTGTAATTTGGACTTTTGTTCAATAAAGTGCTCTTCTTTTGTGCGATTTCTTTTTACCCTGAAAAATTGAGATTGGGGAATGCTGTTTAGCCAAGGATGATAGTGACAACTTGAGGATTGAATAAAACTATTTACATCCACAGGCTTGAAGTATGTTTTTGTGTGTACCTGGCTACGATCTATAAATATATTGAGATCTAAAAAGTTCACTGCTGTTTTGCTAAAATTTTCTGTAAGGTTTATACCCCAATCATTTTGATTTAAATAGTTAAAAAAATCTCTAAGATGTTCTTCTGGGCCATTCCAAATAAAAAATAGATCATCTATGAAGCGGCGATAGGTGACCAGGCTACTCACCCAGTTATGCCCTTGGTAAACGAATATACATTCCCAATCCGCCATGAATAAATTGCCACAACTGGGTGCGAATCGGTTCCCTATCACCGTACCACAGATTTGGAGATAAAAATTTTCATTAAACCAAAAATAATTGTTTGTTAAGGTCAATAGGATGCCCTCAATAATAAAATCTATCTGAGCTGATTTTAATAATTTGGACTCTGTTAAAAAGTGACTAGTTGCTTCGCGACCTTTTTCGGGAGCTATAATTGTGCATAGTGAACTGATGTCTGCTGTCACTAAAAAATATTTATCCTGCCATTGTGTGTCATTTAAAATTTGTCCTTGAGGTAGCTATCACTTTTCTGGACTATAGGCTGGAGGTTGTCATATGTATTCTGACACTTTGCTGGATATTGAGTTTATGCCAGATACTATCGGTCTCCCTGGAGGATGTGTGGTTCTTTTATGAATTTTGGGCAGGTAATAAAATACTAGGGAATTCTATATTAAGATACTCGTATTCTTTTTCATTTAAAATGCCTTCTTCTTTCCCTTTTTTCAAATATTGCACACATTTTTTTTTAATGTCTAGCGTGGGGGCCTTACTCAATTTGCTATATGTTGAGTCATCATTAAGTAACCTTAAGGGTTCTTGTGTATAGTCAGCCATATTAAGTAGGACAATGCCTCCCCCTTTATCAGCGGGTTTGATGACTAAAGTTTCGTCATTTTAAAATTCCTTTAGGGCTTTAATTTCCTCCGATGTTAAGTTGTTTTGGTATTTGTTAGTCTTCTTAAGTTTTTTCTATGTCTTTCATCACCATTTTCTCAAATGTGTTCATTTCATTTGAGATATTTCAGAAGGACATACACTCCATGACGGGCAGAATCAGGGCGACGGAGGAGGATGTCATCAAACTCAAGACAAAGCAGCCGGCAATGCAAAAGTCCCACAATAAAGCACTAAAGGTTCAGGATGAAGTAGCTGTGAAGCTGGCAGAACAGGAGGACATAGTCCATGCAACAGTGTTAAAATCCAAGGGGTCCCCAAGGAGGTGGTTGCACCTGAACTACCTCACTATCTACGCTGCCTGTTTTTCTACTTATTACTGCCTAAAAGAGCTAAAGCTATCGTTCTAGATGGATGTTACCGCATACGCAAGCCGATGAAAGGTCCTGGCTCTACCACACATGACCTTATAGTCAAATTTGTTTCCTCCCTGGACAAAATTGCAGTTTTATCTGCTGTCTACCTGTAAAGTACCGGCAACGACGACCTGCATCAGGTGCAACACTTTATTCCTGCCAATAACCAACAGCAGGGGGCCAAGCTGGGCCCAAATGGCTGGAACTGTATATACTTTCTTTGACCTTTACTTTTGTTATTGTTTTCACTTTGTTCCCTTCTTTGGACCACTTTTTTTAAACTCCATACAACTGGGCCTTAACATTCTCTGTGCAGAATGCAGGCCAGTTTCACTGGCTTTGAATGCCCTGACAGGCTGTGACTTTAAATACCACCCAAGTGCTACCATCTTAGCAGGCTCTACTTCTCCACTACATGTGAGTAGAATACTCTTAGTTTTACAACCATTATTATATTGATTACAGTGAGCACTATTGTTTTCCATTTTTATCTTTTACATATCAAACCATACATTGAGGGACCAGTCCCCAGATCTACATATTCATCAGTGGTGGTTGCACAGCTTTATGCTGTAAAACTCAGAGCTGGACTTAAAGCTCCCTCAAATGTGAGTGATGTACCTTATACATTATTGTTGCATGTCCTGTAGCTAGTTTCATAAAAGTGCATTTAGGAAGCAAATGCTTTTTTATTTTTATTATTATTTGCACTTTTAAAGACTTTGTCATAAACAAATCCTCATTATAACAATGCAGTATCTACAAGCATAGCTTTTTCTGTCAGAGCCAAATGCATTCTTTTCAACTTGTTAATGGTTCCAAAAGCAACATTTTCCTAAACGCAAAATTCCATATGCCTGAGTCATTGATACAAAGTGCTCGACAGTTTATTAATACATCAACACTGGGAGATTCACATGTTGAATAATCAAACAGCATATAAATAAAAATAATTATTTAAACCTAATGTATTTCCAATCAAACTGAGATTTACCACGAGCAGTATTTTAATACTCTTCAATTATAATTAAATGAAAGAGTTTAATCCCCTTTTTAGTTCTGACATTATCAAAAGGGGTACATTTCAAAAGTATCTATTATACACATGGGCGTCCGCAGGAATTTTTCCAGGGGAGGGGGCATAATTGTAATGACATCCATGCTTGGTACCTTTTTGACAGTGTCATGAAAGGGAAGGGGCATAGCCATTATCACATAAAACCAGGGTGAAAAGCGTTTTCACAACTATGGTGTCAGGAGTACATGTTTGTATTTCTGACACTATAGTGTTCCTTTAAGCAAATTAAAGGAACATTCTGGTCACCATAACAACTTCATCTAAATGAAAATGTTATGATGCCAGGAAGCCCCTGGGTGCTCTCTCTCCTTTAAGGGGTTAAACCGCTCTGAAATGGTTTAACCCCAAAGGCTTTCTCCAGCTCCAGATCTCCAGGTCGCTCAGTGGTATTCGGCTTCTGAAACATAGTGTCAGGAAGTGCAGATTGACGTCAGGCATGGGAGCTTCTGATTGGCTTAGAGTGCCAGCTGAGCGCTCTAGCCAATAAGCGACACCCCTACCCAGTGGCACTCTGTGCTTCCTGACACTCAGTAAATAAAAGTGAAACATAGAAACATAGAATGTGACGGCAGATAAGAACCATTCGGCCCATCTAGTCTGCCCAATTTTCTAAATACTTTCATTAGTCCCTGGCCTTATCTTATAGTTAGGATAACCTTATGCCTATCCCACGCATGCTTAAACTCCTTTACTGTGTTAACCTCTACCACTTCAGCTAGAAGGTTATTCCATGTATCTACTACCCTCTCAAACACAATAACACTGATATTTTTTTTTACCTGGGGAGATGAGAAGGTCCAAAGTTTCCCTGCCAGGCCCAGGTACCAAAGCCTTATGATTTGGTGTCCAGAATAAAGAGGAGGGTTCACTTCACTTGTCCTTCCTGCTCCAATCTCCTTTTCTTCTCCTTCATTTGACACAGTCTTCTTTTTCTTCTGACACTGTCTTCTCTCCTCCTTTGCTCCTTCTGCTCCTTTACCTTTCTGCTACTTTCTGCTTATTTTGCACCCTTCTGCTCCTTTCTCTTTCTGATCCCTTTCTACTCCTTGAATACCCTTTCTGCTCCTTCTCCTACTTTACCTTTGTGCTCCTTCTGATTCTTTCTGCTCCTTTACCTTTGTGCTCCTTCTGTCCCTTTCTGCTCTCTGCAGACTCTTCATTCTCCTTGCAGACCCTTCCTGCTCCTTGCAGACCCTTCCTGCTAATTTCTACTCCTTCTCCTGCTTTACGTTTGTCCTTCTTCTGCCCCTTCCTGCTCCTTGATGTCCCTTCCTGCTCATTTCTGTTCTTCTCCTACTTTACCTATGTGCTCCTTCTGTCCCTTCCTGCTCCTTGCTGCCCTTTCTAGCTCCTTGCTGACCATTTCTGCTCCTTCTATTTTACCTTTGTGCTGCTGTGCCTTCCAGCTCCTTGCTGACCCTTACTGCTTCTTGCTGACCATTCTTTCTCCTTACTTACCCTTCCTGCTCCTTTCTTCTCCTTGCTGACCCTTTGTGCTCCTTGCAGACCCTTTGTGCTCCTTGCTGCCCCTTCCTGCTCATTTCTTTTCCTTTGTGCTCCTTCTCCTACTTTACCTTTTGTGCTCCTTGCTGTCCCTTCCAGCTCGTTGATGTCCCTTCCTGCTCATTTCTGTTCCTTCTCCTTTCTGCTCCTTCTCTTACTTTACCTTCCTATTCCTGATCTATAAGCTGTCTTCCCCCTATCCCTAACTTACCTGATCTGTAGGCTGCACCCCCATGCCTCACTTCCCTGATCTATAGGCTGCCCCCCATCCCTCACTTCCCTGATCTATAGGCTGACACCCGATGCCTCACGTACCTGATCTGTAGGCTGCCCCCCATGCCTCACTTCCCTGATCTATAGGCTGCCCCCCATCCCTCACTTCCCTGATCTATAGGCTGACACCCCATGCCTCACTTACCTGATCTGTGGGCTGTCTCTGCACTCCGGGAGCTGCTGGCTCCATGTGCTGCTCCCCTGCGGTTTCAGTAAGCAGAGAGAAGCAGGGATAAGATGTAGCTCCCTATCCCTGTCTCTCTCCATATACAGTGCTGGTATTGCACTGTATTTTCACTCTCACACGAAAAATAGCAGAACAAGCTGAAAAATCCAGGGTGGGGCAAGTGTCTCACTTGCGGATGCCCATGATTATATATAGATACATGAAAATACCCCCAGATTTCTATTTTACAAATTTGCTTTTTGTTAGTTTTTTGTAACTTAACTTTGCAGTATTTATATTCACTTACATCAAAAATTCAAATAGTGTTATTTTCTCTAATAGCAAATATATGATTTTGCAACACTTACAGCCAATTGAGATTTACCATGTAGTATTTACCTAAAAGGAAATCAAGTAGTATTTACCTAAAAGGAAATCAAAACAAACCAGACCAAACTAAGGCAAAAGTTTCTGTACTGCATGGCAGCCAGAGAAGGACTCATAGCGGTAATGTTTATGGGTGCCGGGAACAAACTTTGTGGTTGCACCTGAGGCACCCAGGTCCTCATGTCCCCTTAAAGGATCACTATAGAGTCAGGAACACATACATGTATTCCTGATCCTATAATGATAAAACCACCATCTAGCCCCCCTGGGCCCCTCATGACTCCATATATATAGCAAAATCTTACTGTATTCAAGCCAGAAGCTGTAGATCTGCATGCTGTTTGCCTAAAAAATAAAAAAGCAGTCTGCTGACATCATCAGAAGTGGTAGCCTGATCCAATCACAGTGCTTCCCCATAGGATTGCTTGAGACTGACAAAGAGGCAGATCAGGGGCAGAGCCAGCATGATTCAAACACAGCCCTGGCCAATCAGCATCTCCTCATAGAGCTGAATTGAATCAATGAAGGAAAGTTCAGTGTCTGCATTCAGAGGGAGTAGACGCTGAATGTTTGGATGCATTTTAGGCAGCCACGACCCAGGAAGGATCTCTAACATCTATCTGAGGAGTGGCCAGTGAAGTTATCACTAGGCTGTAATGTAAACACTGCATTTTCTCTGAAAAGACAGTGTTTACAGCAAAAATCCTGAAGGTAATGATTCTACTCACCAGAAAAATTAAATAAGCTGTAGTTGTTCTGGTGACTATAGTGTCCCTTTAACAACTTCCATGAGGTTAAAGTTTTTATGGGCTGTCAGTGTTCCTTTCAAGCAAATTCAACATTTGATCTTACCCCGCACATCACAGAATGAATTATCATCTTCCATTCAGCATGTCTATAATTAAAAGACATGCTGAATTCCAAGCACCACAACTATTTAGCTTGCCGAAATGATTAGGGTGCCTGGAGTCCCCTGGCACCCCCATATCAAACTGTTTTAAATGGTGTGACTTCCTACCTGGGGTTGCAATCTGCATGCTGAAGGTAGGATAACTGGGCAAGTACACATAGTAACAGAGGAACACACCACACGTGTGTATAGAACTTCACTGCTCCATACTCACAGGGGAAGAGGAGAGGCATCACATGTATTGTACCACAGTCATTAGGATTACATCCACAACACACTGGCCCTGCATTGCAAGACTTTACTCGAGAGAGGTAATGGAAGTGCATGTTTACTAATTTCCATCTCTCCAGTATTGTAGTGGCGGTGGGAAATTATCCCAAGTCCAGGTGAAAAGTCAAACCATTCATAAATGGCACCATAACCACTACACCTGTAGTAGTATTTATTTAAGGATGATAGAGTCCAAAATATGTAAGTCTTCTTTTCAATCCCGTCTTCCTCATCCCCCACTGTATTATTGATATTTAAAAGGATGCACTAAATCACTTTTTTTTTTACTTTACAATACTTTTGGTGGTGGATTATTTAATCCAGATTAGCAAACAATAAAACTGTGATATTGCATGTATTAGTTCTAAATACCGCTTGAAACATTTTATGTTTTTAATGAACGGTTTCTGTGATCTAGTTTTATAAATTAAAGGATATGCTAATGCCATAATAATACTATTACAGTTTTTTGAACAGCTACTTACCAGTGTAATTATTTTTTAAAAAAACTACAAAGAAAAACAAAGCAATTTAATGCATTTCTCAGGGAATAAGAATTGTTTTAGTCAACCCAAAGTGACTTCCTGTAACATCTGCGAACACTTACTTTATTTCAAGGATCCTGAATAAATTGTCTTAAAATACCACAGCCTGACATAGCACATCCCAGCTGGGAGAGTATGTTACAGAAGTTAAATTTAGTGTATTCCCAAAATAATTCTTAGCTATACGGTGATACTACAACAAACATTTTGACATCTATGTAGCCAGTTCCCATGGGAGCTCAGCTGATGTACATCAGATATGTTCGACAAGTTTAATTAAGGATAATAGGTCCTTTGTGTTACATAACCTTAAAGGGCCTCTCCAGTGCCAGGAAAACAAACCCCTTTTCCTGGCATTGCAGGATCCTGCAGTTCCTCCCTCCCTCCAACCCCCCTCCCCCCCATCCCATGTTGCTGAAGGGGTTTAAACCCCTTCAGGGACCTACCTGAATCCAGCACCAATGTCCCTTGGCTCTGGGTCAGGCTCCACCGACGCTACTCCCCCGCCAACGCCAGCCGGCGATTGAGACCTAATGCGCATACGCGGCAATGGTCGCGCGCATTAGACCTCCCCATAGGAAATAATTTTTCAGTGCTTTCCAATGGGAATTCCGGCGACGCTGGAGGTCCTCATGCATAGCGTGAGGACGTCCAGCATCATTTAAAACACTTTTTGTGTTCTAAGAAGCCGGAAGTCCCTCTAGTGTCTATCTGATAGACAGCCACTAGAGGAGGACTTAACCCTGCAAGGCAATTATTGCAGTTTATAAAAACTGGAATAATTACACCGGCAGAATTAAGGGTGATGGAAGTTGGTACCCAGACTACTCCAATGGGCAGACGTGGTCTGGGTGCTTGGAGTGTCCCTTTAACTGGTATGATATCTATTTTGAATTACCAGTAGTATTGCTGTAGATTTGTTACATTTCACATGTTGGCACTTTGATAATAATATTGTGTGAATTAATGGATTACTGTTCTGTGCTTACCTGTTGCAGAATTCAACTCCCATTCAAAGACTTGGAGTAAGGAAAGTTGTAGTTTAAAGGTTTACTCCAAGCACCATGAAGTGGTCATGGTGCACAGCTTTGCGATGAAATGCTGCATATACAGATTTAACCCCTCTGCTCCTGGAAGTGTAACTGTACTTCCAATCGCATTTATTGGGGCATCATTAACCAGCCTGCAACAATAGCTCAGGACTGGCTAATGTAAATACAGTGCAAATTTGGCATCTGATGCCAGCATGCAGCACATTCTACAGCCGAAAAAACAATGGCTGCAAAAATGACACCCAAAAAAATTTAAATTAAAAAACATTTTATAGTACAGACAAGAAAAGTCAATGAGCAAAATAATAGATGTAAATAAACCCAAAGCATCAGTAACAAAACGAGCATTGTACGGTGGGTTATATATTAACAAAAAAAAAATTAAAAAATTAAATATACAAAAATATATAAAAACAAAACAATACTATGTATTAACTGATTGTTGTGTTTTATCACTATAATGCAGTTGGTTCACCTTGTTAGAATATCAAAAATAGAATAATGTTTGAAAAATAAATATATTATTAAACAAAATATTTTTTATAAAACTCTTTATTAATTGCTAATTTTTGGGTCTGAACTAAAAACACAGCTGAATTTTTTTTGTTTTGTTTTTCTAATTTATCTGTTGTATCTTTGAAATTATATTTTGAAATTTATATTCCCACAAATTTACACTTGATTAACCACCTTCTGTAAAAAGATGGTAGGTAGAACTTCTGGCTTCCATTTACAGATCTAACTTGAAGCTGGGAGCATCAGGAAATACTGTACAAACAGAATTGAAAGAGACCAACAAAACGGAAGCAAACGATCCGCATATATCTTTCAAGTGCAAGAATAACGCATTTGCGTTGAGATTGGAAACAATGAAACAAAATGGGTCAGTTAGCGTATTTTTTTGTTTGTTTTACCTCATAATCTGGTTTTTTTTTAATGCATAATTTTTATTGAAAGTATTTCGACAGCAGATAGCGGAAGATTCACAGACATGCAGAGAACTTTCCAAGAGGTGTTTATAATCTGTTTTTATATGTTTATAGGATTACATGTATAAACATAATTTTTTTTTCATCTCATCTGACCATTATTAAGTTGTCAGCTCTTTAGTTAATAAAGTGTTTCTGAGTTAACATGATTACAGATTCTCATATAACTCATATAAAACCATTCACTGTCTTCTGTATATTTTTGAAATTATAATAAATATAATTTTACTTACACAATAGTTACCGCGGCACCAGCTGTGATGATGCATGGCCAATGTCAATTTGTGACATTTTATTTATACACTTTCCACTAATCAATCACATAAAAAGCTTCAGCAAGTTTTTTTTTTTTTTAATCTGCTTAATATAATCTAAACAGTAAATTGAATATTTGTGTGTTCAGCACAATAGATCGCTGCCATCTGTGGGATTATTTTAGAACAATGGGACAGATTATTATTATTTTTTTATATATATTTGTTTTGACTGATTACTCCCGTAATCAGCAATTTTCATCAAAATCAGGAACAGGCAACCTGGAGCCAAGTACAGGGTAATGGGACACGGTATTGTACAATAGCAGAGGAGATGTAAATTGTAATACCCTGATTTAAACAGTGAGGTTTAATAACCTTTCATTTTGCACGGCTAGAACATGGTAAAATAAGGTGTTATAAGTCATTTGCTGCTAATGTGACTTACTGAGCTGCTTACCATAAATAATATATACAAACAGTCAACATAAAACCATACCTCTAGTATACTTTATAATATTTAGGGAAATGGCACAAAATGTGTCAGATACAGGATAGTCCCATGTCATGGTAAATGAGGTGAACATGTGAGAGAAAACACATGTTGGGGACAGGTGAGTCCAGCATATCCACCACTTTAAACCACCCTGTGATAAAAAATTAGGCCAAGGCATTTCAAAGCTCTGAGGCTTTCAAGGAACTGGATCCTTCAATGAACACTCCAACAGTGGATAGAAATACATTTCTTTCCTCTTGAATGATTACTTTTTTTTACTTTAGACTTAGAGTGTTTTCCAAGTATCCTGAAAATGAAATTGCAAACATGTAATCCAGTGGGGTAGCTGTCTTCTTGTTGCAGCTCTACTCCACTAGATAGGATCTCCCAGCCAGTCCAACACTTCTTTAAAAGAAGCATTGGGGGTAGGGTGCATGTGTGGCAAATGCTTTGATCCATCTGACCTGCTTCTCATAGAGAAACCCTCACTACGCCTTAAATGGGGGCTGAAGGTTAATAAGGATTGGAATGTTTCTAGCTATGGTTAACAGCTGAGCGGTTTGACCAATGGTGGTTGTAAAAGTTCCAACTTCTCTTGAAATCTGCACTTTTTAATAACATAAGACAAATGTCACAGACAGTTAACCTCTAAAGCAAAGCGTTTTCAGAGTTTAAGTTTTATAGGTAAACCACAACTAGACTACACCTAAAGCAAAATAAAAAGAATCATGTTTCTAAAATTACATTGTCTAGATGATACCAGTCATTTTGACATACTCTTGTAGACATGCTCTAAAGCTTCTCATGGCTCGCTGGATCATTTCTTCTTGTATTGCAGCAAATTCTTGTTGAATGGAAGTCTACAGCTCATCAATGGTCTTGGGTCTGCACTTGAAAATTCTTGCTTTCCGGTACCCCCCAAAAAAAGAAATCGCACACTACGAGGTCAGGTGAGTGCGCTGGCCGCACAACATCCCCACAGAGAAAAATCAAGGGCCTGGGAAGCATCTGCTTCAGCACCTCCATTGATGTTCTTGCTGTATGGTCTATAACTCTGCCTTGTTGGAACAAGAATGAAAGATTTCCAAGAACCCGAGAAGGTTGTCAGCATCTGGATATAGTGATTTGAGAGGTGACTTCTCAAAGAAGTATGCCCGTATCACCACAAAGTTAGTGACAGCACACCAGACAGTAACACACTCACTGTGGAGGGATCTGTCATGGAGCTCCCTGGAGTTATTTTTGGACCAGTAGTGAAAATAATGTTTATTCACACAGGCTGACAAGTGAAAGTCACCTCCAAAAGGACCTCTGCAGATATATTATATACATTGTAAGTATATACATCAAAGCACTATCAGATTTATAAGATTTATAAGTGTATTTTAATGTGTGCGATGTAACTTAGTCTGTATCAACTGTGACATTGTCAAGGATGGCTTCACAAGAGGCTCTTCAGTTGGCATAGTCACTTAGCCCATGGACCAAATCTGTGGGTAAGATTCTTCTTAAACTTCAATCTGATATCTCTAATGCAAGGACATGCTTCACAGCTGACCGTCGTGGAGGCTGCACAAATGTGTCAGGATGACTAGTTGATCCAGCATGCAGAAATGGTATCACACCTAGAACTAAGGAAACGTCTAACCGGACCTTAGAATGACCGGACCTAACATACCTAAGAATAGTCAAAATACTTGCCGAGGTCAGGGATACAGAATAAGACACAACGATGAGGGAAAGCCAAAATTCAAGGATACCAGAAATCAAGGAAGTCAAAATGAAGCCAAAGTCAAAAACCAGAATAATACGACCAGGAACACACTCTCGGATAACCAGCAAAGGGAAACCACAACAGGGGACTGATCAAAAGGCAGTTTGGGTTTAAATAACCCTCCTAAAGCTGTAATTGGCTGTATGTGGCCTCTGACCCCAAAACGTGTGTGCACGTCTATGACGTGACGTCGCACGCACGTAAGTGCCGTCTTTAATGTGGGCAAAGGCTATATCCCCATTAAAACCTGAACCGCAGCGGCCGGCATCTCTAGGAACGCCGCACACGCTGGGGACCGGGACAGAAGGAGGTCGGGAAGTGGTCTGCCGCGAGCAGACAGAACCTGTTTGGATTATACTGGGTGGAAATGCTTTTGGAAAATCCATGGGTTTTAATAACAAATTCATTATGCTGGGAAAAGCTCTCTATAACGAAAAACACAATGCTCTCTGGTTCTCACAATGCTCGCAACACAAATGCTATAGACATTAAAAGTCCCGCCGCCCACTCTCGCCAACAGAGAGAATCTGACATCACCAAATAGGATATACTGCTGGACCCTGAATTTAAAAACAGACAAACATACGAGTCTAATAACACATGAAGGTACATAACCCACTTATCTACACCTTCCCACCCAGTCACCAACATGATCATTTACCCCCACCATGACTGGGGCAGAAACAAACATCCCTACCCAGGGCTGCCCATGTACAGAATGTATCTGTAGAACTTTGAGTATGGGCTTAATGCCACTGAATTTATATTTATGTCTAATTATGCGCTCGCAGTATTGTTGCACTCCGCAGGCAACCTAAAATTGGCTGTTAGATGCCAAGAATTGCTGCACCAAATTATGACCTCTGTGCCATTCCGAAAAGAAAGAATTTGGTGCTAGAGAATACTTTGCTATGCTCAATATTTGGAGTGTCCCTTTAAAGCAGGCGTAATAATAGATATACATTAAGGACAGATGTGAAGATGGGAGGAGGGGTTGATACACAAGAAAGGACTGCATTCCTTCCATGTTTGAATGTACAATTAAGGACCCATTATTGTGAACCCACCTTATGCATCCTGCAGGGACAGATATAAACGTTTTAATGTACATTTCATGTATGGACATCTGCTACACCCCATTGTTTTCATCCTACATTATTAATATTTTAGCTGTTATTTATACCCATTTTCATTATATTTTGTTATTACAGTGCTAAAACCAGGTGTTTACCCTGCTGGATTTTTCTATTGAAACAAAGTTCCTGTCATCATTCAAAGTATGAGAATACTGAAGCTGCAACAAACAGAGAGGAGAGTTAGGACCCAAACTGCCTGTGTGTGTTTGAAAATCCCAGTCTGCCATTGTTGCAAAATGACATTGCATTGGGCTCCTTCTACATTGTGACTCTCTGCAGCTGCACAGAGGATGCAATTACTCATACAATTTCCTATCGTTAGAAGTCACTGGACGAGCTACTCACTCTGCTGAACCTGGCATTTAGCTTCTTCATAGCTGCAGGTTGGACATTGATATTCCTGAGAGAACATGGAATGATAGCTTCTCTGCAGTTTGCAGAAAATAAATAAAAATGTTTTTAAAAAAAATTATTATCAATAGATAAAATGACGGAAAATCATTTGTGAAGAACAATTATTTTCGCTTCCTTTCTGCAAAATGTAAGATTTATGTCCAAAATTTCATATCGTAAAGATAGCATAGAGAAAGTTTGAAGGGACACTATAATCACCCAGACCACTTCAGCTCAATGAAGTGGTCTGGGTGCCAGGTCCCTCAGGTTTTAACCCTTCAGATGTAAACATAGCAGTTTCATTGCAGGGTTATTCCAACCTCTAGTGGCTGTCTTCCTGACAGCTGCTAGAGTCGCATATGCGACGCCGGATGCGAAATTCGCATCCAGCGTGCAGAACGTCCATATGGACTGTTTGAATGCACGCATGCGCATTCCTCTCCACCCGGGAGCTGACATCAACGGGGGGAGGAGAGGTCACCAGCGCCGAGGGAGCCCGGCGCTGGATTAAGGTAGACTGCTGAAGGGGTTTTAATCCCTTCAGCGCCAAGGGAGGGGGACCCGGAGGGTGGGGGCACCCTTAGGGCACTATAGTGTCAGAAAAATGGGTTGGTTTTCCTAACACTATAGTGATCCTTTAAAATTATATTTTCACTGTCAGTTTCTAAGCTTAATCTGAATTTGCATTTTTTTTCCTTTTCTTCATAAAAACAGGAACAGTATTTTATGCTCATTAGTGATGACACATCATACAATGTTAGGTATTTGGATAACTATATGGGGAGTTTTCACCCCCTATTTCCCCTGATCTTTCTTTAGATCTCATATAACACTATTTAATTCCATTACTAATGTGGAAGTACCTGGCAGGCACTTTGACAAGCAAACGGATACAGAGTATTGGTACAGTGCTTTGGAATGACGTGTGTTTGTATTTTAACTAATCTGTGTGATGCCAAGGCAAGTGACTCTTCTGTTAGTCATTGGAACCTCCCAAATACCTTAAACACTTTCTACCGGTGAGTCAGCTCTATAATCAATGTAACGTAAACATAAGTAATATTTAGCAGCCTACTATACAGCCCACACACTAACACCACTCCTACTTGTTTTGGTGTAGGAAGAGACTTGGTACGCCCTGTGGATGACTAACAGCAAAGAGGTACAACAAGGGGGGGACTGCAGGAACTAAAGGAGTTTCCTTCAAAAACATTTGTAGGACAAACTACAGCTTCTGCCACTTCCCATATAATTACAGTTTAATGAGACACTTGGTTGTAATTATGTGACGGTGACTAAACTTGGTAAAGGGGAAAGAAAAATGAACCCTTTCATCACCACAAGTTTGCCGTAGACTGAAGCTAAAGTGATTAATTTGACATGTTTTTATAAATAAGTATGCAGTGGGTGTGCGGAGCATTCTTTATACATAAATGGAGCTCAGGCCGCTCCGTATTGAATTTAACCAGCTTTTTAAAAAAACTAAACAAAACTGAGGATGATTCTAGAATGTATATGGTTCTAGACATTTATCCAGATCTGTGTGCACTTTCTACAACTCTGGGTCACGTAGAAACAGGACAGAGCCTAAATAGGACAAGGGCTAGAATAACGTAACCCATGTATATAAAAATGACACACAAAATCCTGTTTGCATTTACTGTTATATAGGAACAATTATTTCCTGAGATATAGATATAACATATAGCATGCCTCCCAACTGTCCCAAATTTGGCTGAACAGTCACAATTTTCCACAACACTGTCCAAAGCATTTACAGCACAAGAGCACACTTAAACTTTGTTTAGGGCACTAGGACCCTGCAGGGAGCACTGAAACTGTGCTCCCTGCGGGGTCTAGCCTCAGTGAGCAAGCCTGCATGATGGACAGGCAGCCACGTCTGTCATAAACTCGGGCAGTCTTGTCCCCGTTCCAGGCTGGTCCTCGACTTTGTGGGTTGGGGCTAGTGACGTGTTGCCCCCTTTACATTTCGCTCATCGGCATCACGATTTGCAGGACACCGGAGTTGGGAGGTGTGAAATAGTACACTTAAAATGCTACCTGGATGATTGAATGCTGGGTATCGATGTATGGGATATATGGTTGGGGGTAATGAGCGTGAATGGATATCTGCTCCTCTGTTGAAAATGTTACTGAATAATAGTACCAGTGAAAACACCAATGGCTAACGTGTGCACTTGTGCTGACATGTTTAACTTGTGAGGCCTCTGTTTAGTTGTTTGTCGTCTCTCCTCACCTTTTACTACAGCTCTGATATGTAGGAGATTGTGTGTGGGATTTACTCAACTTTTCCTCAAATATTTGAGTAAAAACCAGTGACAGCCTACTTGATTTTAGGAAGCGAAACTCAATTTTGGCTCATTATGTACTCTTAAAGATTTATCAAGAAATCGTGGTAATTTTTTTATAGTAAATATCAAATCACGGACATCCTTAGAAAATGTAAATAAAATTTTTTTCAAGCGAAAAAAAATTACTTCATTTTTGTCCAAACCACGTTTTTTGCTACAAGATGTATGTAAGACTAAAAAGTGTTTTGCCCCCTTCTCTATTCGTTCACCATTAGTTTGTTACACCTTGACAACACCGCACCAAATCACAATGGTACACACGTCCATCTGCAGAAATAACATGCTTAGACCACTACAGGGTTGAGAGTATGAGCAGAGAGCAACAACCTCACAACAATTCCTATTTCTCACAACATACAAAGAGGAGAAAGACCTCATCTGACACACAAACAAGTGCCACCTCCATTGCTCACAAGCAGGTTCACATGAGCTACTCTAAGTATGCCACTTGACTCGTACTCTCATTAATGCAAACACCAAAGTACCAGGTGTTTGATATCGCAAGCTGCAGCTTACTTTCTGCAACTCTATGTGGGTGATACACTGTTGTGATTGCCAACTGCATGCTTAAACATACTGTTTTATGGTATTCCTTGTTAACCTATGCAACATAACAAAAATAAAGCATTAAAAAAAAAGACAAAGTGTTTTGTTTTCTTTTGCAGTGTTTATTTCTGGAATTGATTATATTTTTCTGTCTGACTGTCTATCTATCTGTCTATCTATCTATCTATCTCTAGTTCATAAATGCACATGTTACTAATGTGCAGTCTTCTGTTTAGAAGTGTTACATGAGAATAAGCACAGGTGTATTGGTCTGAGTGTCAGAAGATATCTTCTTTTATGGTATAAGCTGTTTTACATTAGCTGAAGCTGTAATGTGATCATCAGGCGGCAGGTAATAAGGCTGTCACATTTGTTTTTATGTATGTTTTAGACGTTATTAAGCACAATTCCATAGTCGGCAGCTTCTGTGACATATTTTTTTTTTTTTTTTTAAAGAGTTTTGTTAAATCTTCAGTGTCGGATTCTAGAGAATAACATGTTCATTTATCAATCCTAATTTATTAATTTTATAGCCGTTATCATGTCAGTTTGGACTGCATGTCAATGTGTGAACAACAAACAGATACTTAAGATGTATCTCTCAGGAACTTGTGTTTCTAATTATGAAAACATATGCAGAGAGGCATTGCAAAATCATGATCAAATTCATTATGTCTGCACCTAAAAGGTAAAAAACATTTATCCATGTAAATATCACCTACTTACAAGTGTCTTAAACATACGCAGTTGACCTCATGCACCCCAATGTGTTAAAACATTGAGATATCCACAATTCCTCTTCATGAAACATCTAAATCTGGTGTTTTTTAAATATTTCTAGTGAAAAGGATCTTAGTATAGATCCATCTTTAAGACTAGATTCAACGAGTCATCATCAGTAGATCTAATTCTGATTGACAGGTTACAGGTGATATTGAGAGACAGGTAGAGGTAGGTGGTGTATATCGTACTCAAGTTATATTTACTCAAGTGAGAATGGCTAGGTATTCAAATTGAATTACATTTTTTTTCCAATGCTTGTAGTCCAACTATTTTGATCTAAAATTTTCTTTGAATTTAAAATTTTCTTTGAATTCCTGACACTTCTCACTTTAGTAAATAACCCTGTTAATGATTTGTGTTCATGGTTACCCTATTAAATAACTTTAGTATAGTACAGGTGTAGGCAACCTTGGGCACTCCAGATGTTGTGGACTACATCTTGCATGATGCTCTTACAGCCCTAATGCTGGCAAAGCATCAGGGGAGATGTTGTCCACAACATCTGGAGTGCCCAATGTTACCTACCTCTGGTATAGTATGTCGGTCATCTGACATCTGTTCATACGGTAAATACAAAACTACCAAATGCAGTGGTTGATGCAGGGATAGTGCTAGACATGCTAGACATGCAGGTAAGTGGATAACTCATGAATTATAGTACAAGCATTGCTCAAAGACTTGGGTAAGCGGATCCACGGGACGGCAACTGTGCAATGACATGTTGAAAAGCAGGTCTGGGTTTGCCAACCCTGCCGAGATATGTCTGTAGGCATCAGAGATGTCTAGCACAGGAAATGCTTGATGAGTCCAGTTGGGTACAGACCAAATGCTTGGCATGGTGTTCCTCTGGAGATATAGCAGGTTATTTACTGAAAATATTACCTGTTTGGTGGTCAAAAGGGTTAGTTAAAGGCCCCATCCCAACTGTGTTATTTTTTTAAATTAATTAATTTATTTGTTGCAATTTTTATGTACAGAATCTTTGATGCATTTACATCATGTTTTGTGATGATTGATTTGTCACTGTTGTATGGTTGTTGGCTGTCTTCAGGGCTTGGTCATGTGTTATTTTGAATGCATTGGTCAGACCATGGTCTTATGCCACACTAATGCTTTGCTTTTTCCATTCTAAATTTCATTTTAAAATTTGGATAAGGCTATTGTTCTCTCCTGACTTCTGTGGTGGAATCTCGGTAAAAATAAATTTAGTAGGCCGAGATTACCACGTGGCATGTGTACGTGCATATGCTGACGTATCGATCAGTTGGTTGCACCAGGCAAGATACGATCAGTAGTGTACGGAGCATGTGCAAGAATACAGGATGTAGTATTCCCCTCCTCCATTGTGCTGGACAAGCCATGCGGTCAAGCAGGAAGTTAGTTCTTATTTGTAATGATTGGTCAAGAGAATGTGCGGGTGGAGCTTAATATGGGAGGAGTTATGTGCCTATATAGGGAGCCTGCACTATTGTTCAGGGCTCAGAACTTGCTGTATTTTTGGTGACATTAGTCCCTCTGAGTCCCGATCGGTGATCCAATAAAGAATCTCTTCCTTCCTGAAGAAACCTGTGTCCATCCCTCTGTGCTTTGCTTCCGTCAGTTTCTCCGGTATCATTTGGTGCATTGGCCGGGAAGCTCATCGTTCAACGGTAGCTGAGAGGCAGAGGCGTGAGACGGTCTATCTTTGCCCACGTTCTCTACGGCTGCACCCCTGAACTTCTGCGTGGACCTCCCTTCGTCTCGGCGCCACTGGTCTGTTGTCCAGGAGATCATCGGCCTCTACGTAAGAAGTGCTGGGGTGTCCCCGTCGATGAGTGTGAACTCAGGTTCAGGAACGAGGAGGTAAGACAACTGCTGTTTTAGACGGCAGACCCACTAGGGGTATACCGATTGTGCGGTAGGCCCAAAAGGGGTTTAAATCTGTGTATGGAATCTGCCCCCTCTGTCGGAGGGAAGGAGCGAAGGCGCACCGCTCGATCGAACGCTCTTTAGTAAGACCGTTTGATCTGGTTAGTCAGGCGGGGTCCTGTGTAAATAGCCCTAGCCGGACACCGGTGTCTTGTCTAGACTAGCGTTCTAGGGTGTATATTACGTTCGCTAGGTCGGAGGGACCGGGAGACTAAGCGGCGCCTGTGTAAATTCGGTTCGCTAGCTCTCAACCTATCTTGGCTAAGTGGGAAGGCGTGTAAATTTGGAACCCACTAGACTTTTGATAGAGTAAATAGACTAGAAGGGCAATTTTGTAAATTTCGCCCTCTAGTTCGCTATATGTGGTGTTTGGGCAGTGTGGCTAACCAAAACGGGTGTATATAGTTTTAGGTAGTCCATTCAAGGTACTGGCCAATAGTTTAGTTGGGATTGTAAATGTGTTAAAGATTGTTAGTAAAGTGTATATCTTGTTAGATAGCGCGAGCTCAGCCGTCTAGCGAGAGTGTTAATAGTGTGTTGCTGTATCATAGTGCACGGTACCATAACCCTGTATATTTACTGACACTGTATATAAGTACTAATCATTGTCGTCTATTGCATGTTTAACACCGTAACCACTAATAATTGTATTGTGACCTTAAATTGTGCTTTGACCTATGCTAACCGTACTGTAACCGATACTAGTAAAAGACGATGTTACTGGGGTGTGTTATAGACGGGTAATTCATATATAGAGAATTATAGCGTGGGTGACTGTATAGTTTCGCCAAAGGGCATAATATTGATTATTTAGTGACTGGTGTAACAGCTGTGTGTGTACGGGAATTCCCTGAGTGATTATTGTGTTATTGTGTACGTTTCACTCGGTAACTGTACCACGTGGTGCTGTTGCCAGAGGAAACGGGTGTGACTGTTGAATAAGAACGCGTGCATAGTATTCGTTGTCAACGACGTTCCATTGATAAGTATGGGCGCGTCAGAGTCAACGATTTCGGATCCCTTAGGTTGTATGGTAAAGAATTTTAAAAAGGGATTCAAAACATGTGATTTTGGGGTTAAAATGTCTCCTGTACGTTTGGTCACTTTGTGCACTAGGGAGTGGCCTATTTTGGTTGCGGCATGGCCGCCGCGTGGCAGTTTGGATCCAACCCTGGTACAGCGTGTACACGTGGCTGTATCAGGTAGGCCTGAACTTTACGGACAGTTTCCATACATTGATTGTTGGGGGCAGGCCGTAAACGACTCGCCAAAATGGATCCGGATATGCCACGAGGAGCAATGTCGCCTCATGGTGGCCAGGACTTGTTTGTCCACTAGGACTGGTGTTAGGCCCATTTTGGACACGCCCCCTGAGTCCGAGATCCCTTTGCCGCCCCCTTACTTTCCTTTAAGAGGAAGTGACGCGAATGCAGGAAGCTCTGCACCCCTTCCCCTATTGCCCCCATCCACTTCCGCTTCCTCCTCCAGTACAGAATCCACCCCCCCTCGTATTAAAACTCCCCTTCCGGAACCAGGACCAACCCCCATTAGATCTGAATATCCTGATTTGGCGCCACTTCAAACTTCCGGTCAAGCTTCTTCTAGCTCGGCTCGGAGTATACTATTCACTAACTTTTCCCAAAATCAAGTTCCCACATCCTCATGCCCTATTACCTCTCGACCGGAACCTTTAACTGACGCCCCTCCACGTAGCCCCATACTAACCCGACAACTGACCGGTACCCAACAATTAAAACATTATCAGATGCCTCTTCGTCTGAATCCTGGGTCAGCCTATATCGATGCCGCAGGTCAAATGGCACATGCTGACCCAGTCTTCGTATATGTCCCGTTCACGACTACCGATCTCTTGAATTGGAAGACCCACAATTCCTCGTACACTGAGAAACCACAAGCTATGACCGATCTGTTCACCTCGATAGTTCAGACACATAACCCGACATGGGCTGATTGCCAGCAGTTATTAATGACATTGTTCAATAATGAGGAAAGGACAAGGATTAACCAAGCGGCCATTAAGGCGCTAGAGGAGAGAGCCCGTGCTTTAAATCAAGCCAATCCGGCAGCATGGGCCGCAACACATTACCCTAACACCGATCCTGACTGGAATGTAAATGGCGCAGATATGGCTCAACTTAAAGCCTATAGAGATGCTATAATTGCTGGCATGAAAGCCGGAGGGAAGAAAGCTATTAACATGTCGAAGACAGTTGAGGTGATTCAGAAAAGTGATGAAGCGCCCAGTGTCTTTTATGACCGATTATTGGAGGCATACCGCTTGTATACCCCCTTTAATCCGGAAGACGCTGATAATTCCCGAATGGTAAACTCCGCCTTTGTCAGCCAAGCTTACGGAGATATTAAGCGCAAGCTACAGAAATTAGAAGGGTTTGCAGGTATGTCTATCACCCAACTAATGGAGGTAGCGAACAAAGTATATATGAATAGGGAAACAGAAAGTAAGAAAGAGGAAGAGCGCAAGATGCGTAGAAAGGCAGATATGCTAGCGGTAGCGATCGCAGGCGTAGATAGACGGGGCCCAGATAGAGGCGATGGTAGATGGAATAGGGAGCCTTTGAGTAGGAATCAGTGCGCGTACTGTAAGGAAGAAGGGCATTGGAGGAACGAGTGTCCGCAAAGAGAGCAGTATGAGAGAGACTTACCCAGGGCAGGTTACGGAAACTTTAGAGGCAGAGCGAGAGGTAGAGGAGGCCCCGGAGGGAGTAATGGTAATAGAGGGAGTAATGGGAACAGAGGAAGTGTAAGGGAAGATAGGTACTATCCAGCAGCGCAAAGGTCCCGCGATAGAGAAGGTAGGGACTTTGTGGGATTGGCTGACACGGTCATGGAGGACTATTGATACCGACCGGGCTCCATCCCCCTTGGTCGAGCGGAGCCTATGGTCGATGTATCAATAGGGGGAAAAAGGAGTGCGTTTATGATCGACACTGGTGCTGAACATTCGGTGGTGACTAATCAAGTTGCTCCTCCATCTGGAAGAACTATTACTGTAATAGGAGCAACTGGAAGAAGTGCTGAAAAACCGGTTCTTAAAAGTCGACTCTGTACATTGGGAGGCCACGTAGTAAAACATCAATTCCTTTATATGCCTGAGTGTCCAGTCCAATTGCTGGGACGTGATATGCTATCCAAATTACAAGCGCAGATTACGTTCCTACCAAATGGAACAACATCCTTAAAGTTTAATGGACCCTCAGGTATTATGACATTGTCCGTACCAAAGGAAGAAGAGTGGCGACTTTATACAGTGTTGACTAGCCAAAACCCGAGGAGTGATGAATCCTTATTTAACATACCAGGAGTTTGGGCAGAGAACAACCCACCAGGACTGGCCCGCAATATTCCACCTATTAAAATCGAACTAAAACTTGGGGTTTATCCAGTAAGCCTGAGACAATATCATATTCCGCAGAAGGCTAAGAAGAACATCCAATCTTATCTGGATAAGTTCATACGGTATGGTATCCTAAAATTCTGTACTTCCCCCTGGAACACCCCATTGCTGCCTGTTCAAAAGCCCGGTACAGATGAGTATCGACCTGTGCAGGACTTGAGAGCAGTCAATGATGCGGTTGTTAGTATACATCCAGTCGTGCCCAATCCATATAACCTGCTTGCTTTAATTCCGGGCGGGGCTACTTACTTTACAGTCTTAGATCTCAAAGATGCCTTCTTTTGCCTCCGAATTGCCGCAGAAAGCCAATGTATCTTCGCTTTCCAATGGGAAAATGCTGTAACGGGCTCGAAACGCCAAATGACCTGGACAAGATTGCCCCAGGGGTTTAAAAATTCACCTACCCTATTTGGTTCAGCTCTAAGTCAAGATCTACTAGATTTCGAGTCTATCCCAGGAGAGTGTGTATTATTACAATATGTAGATGACTTGTTGATAGCAGCAGTTACAAAGGAAGTATGTCAGCAAGCAACGCACGATCTACTACACATTCTCTGGAAGGCAGGATACAAGGTGTCAAGAAGGAAGGCTCAGTTGTGTTTGCCAACTGTCAAATATCTGGGATTCCATATCTCTGAAGGTCAAAGAATTATGGGGCCAGAGAGAAAAGAAGCTGTGTGCCAAATACCGATACCCAGGAATAGAAGACAAGTGCGAGAATTCTTGGGGGCAGCAGGCTTCTGTAGGATATGGATTCCCAGCTACGCGATACTGGCAAAACCTCTGTATGCAGCTATCAAAGGTACAGAGCACGACCCCTTCTTATGGACTCAAGAACAGCAAACGGCATTCGAAGATGTGAAGAGGGCTTTGATGAGTGCCCCAGCATTAGGTCTACCTGACCACACACGGCCATTCTACCTGTATGTACATGAGCAAAGAAGAATGGCTGTGGGAGTATTGACACAGTACTTGGGATCATGGCAAAGACCTGTTGCCTACATGTCTAAGCAACTGGATGCAGTGGCCAGCGGACTTCCACCTTGTCTAAGAGCTGTAGCTGCAGCCGCCCTGCTAGTAGCTGAAGCCGATAAACTCACTCTGGGTCAAGAACTTTATGTACGAGTTCCACATGCAGTACAGACGTTGTTGGATTACAAAGGAAATCATTGGTTTAGTAACAGCCGTATGACCAAGTATCAAGCAATGTTGTGTGAAAACCCAAGAGTGCATTTAGAGACTGTAAATACCTTAAATCCAGCTACCCTTTTGCCACAACCTACTGAAAGTCAACATGATTGTTTGGAAGTAATGGATGAAGTATTTTCAAGTAGACCAGATCTTCGTGATTTTCCCATCCAGAACCCTGATGTTCAATATTACACCGACGGCAGTAGTTATGTAAAAGAAGGGATCCGCTATGCAGGATATGCAGTAACAACGATAGACAAGGTGATAGAAGCTCGGCCACTGGCAAAAGGAACATCAGCACAAAAGGCAGAATTGATAGCACTGACACGAGCGTTACAATTGGCTGAAGGTTTAAGAGTGAACATCTACACGGACTCCAAGTATGCGTTTTTAACCACTCATGCCCACGGAGCTTTGTATAAAGAAAGAGGACTATTGAATTCAGAAGGCAAAGAAATCAAATACGCAGCTGAGATCCTACAACTATTGGAAGCAGTGTGGGAGCCGAAAGAAGTCGGTATTATACATTGTCGGGCGCATCTGAGAGGAGATGGTGATGTAACCAAAGGGAATCGGATGGCAGATAGTGCAGCTAAGCGTGCTGCTGAATCAGGAAGACAGGAATATGTGGGGCATATAGCTGCTCTTATACCAACTCCACTGTCTCAATGGACTCCAATTTATACAGCTCAAGAAGAGGAGTGGTTAAGGACTGAACCTGGAAAGTATTTGGAGAACAAATGGTATCAGTTAGAAGATGGAAGAATAGTTATTCCAGCATCACTAGCGGTAGAAATTGTCCAAAACTATCATAACGGGACACATTCTGGGAGAGACAGTACAGAAGAATCTCTCAGAAAACATTTCTACATACCAAGATTGTCCAACTTGACTCAGGCCATTGTACGTAGATGTGTAACGTGTGCTAAAAATAATGCAAGACAAGGACCAGTAAAGCCACCAGGAGTCCAGTTTATGGGGGGACTTCCCATGTCCGATTTACAAATTGACTATACAGTGATGCCTAAATCGGGTGGACATCGCTACCTGCTGGTAGTGGTGTGCACCTATTCAGGCTGGGTAGAAGCATGTCCTACTCGTACAGAGAAAGCAGGAGAAGTCGTGAGATTCCTGCTACGAGAAATAATACCCGATATGGACTACCCTGCTCTATAGGATCGGACAATGGTCCAGCTTTTGTTCATCAGTGCCTACAACAATTGACTCATATGCTTGGTATAAAGTGGAGGCTTCATACGGCATATAGACCCCAGAGTTCTGGTAAGGTAGAGAGAATGAATAGAACTATTAAGAATCAGTTGGCTAAAATGTGTCAGGAAACCCAACTTAAGTGGAACGTTCTCTTGCCCATAGCTCTATTGCGAATCCGTAGTACACCTACCAGAAGGATGGGCCTCTCTCCTTTTGAAATCATGTACGGGCGACCACCTCCCGTGCTTGGTAACTTAAGGGGGGATTTGAGTCAGTTGGGAGAAGGAATTACCCGGCAGCAGGTTGTAGAGTTGGGTAAGACTATGGAGGAGGTACAGAAATGGGTACAAGATAGATTACCTGTGAATATTTATCCCCCAATTCATAGTTACCACCCAGGCGACCAAGTGTGGATTAAAGAGTGGAATAATGTGCCGTTAGGGCCCAAGTGGAGAGGTCCTTATGTTGTTCTTCTGTCTACCCCTACAGCGATAAAAGTAGCCGAAGTGGCTCCGTGGATACATCACTCCAGGGTTAAACCAGCAGCAGCCGATTCCTGGCAAGTTACAGCAAATCCAGAGAATCCCTGCAAGATCCGGTTAAAACGCACGACTCAGTCGGAGTGACGAGGAACCTTGTAGATTACAAATTTTATTGTTTCAGAGACTTGGTAAGTGAGTGAGAAGGCCATAATAAAGCCTGTCCACTCACCAACGAGTGTATAAGTCAGGGAAAGTCTTGAGGGGACCCCTGTGAAGACGAGCAGAACTCCATTCCCTGCAGTCCTTACATCCTGGAAGCTGAGGTGCCTTCGCACGGACGAAGACTGAGGATGACGACGAAAGATGTATTTTTAATAATGTTTATTTATGTGTATTTTTATATTCAGGAAGGTAGAGGTACCAACACTCCTAGCTGTGAGGTATGCATTAAGACTACAAGAACAGGTAACCATATATCCCAGACCCTAATTTGGCATTCGCAATATGAGTGTAAAGGAGATGTATCAAGATGTAGATACTTAAATATAGAATATAGTGTGTGTCATTTAGGAGTAGGAGAACCTAAGTGCTTCAGTCCTGAGTATCAACCCCGTACAATTTGGTTGACTCTCAGAAATGGAGATTCTCAGGGGACCCTAATTAATAAGACGGTATTAAAATCCGTATATTCTTCAGGTGCTCTGCTATTTGATGCGTGTAAAGCAATATCAAGTGGTAGAAAGCCGTGGAATGTATGTGGGGATCTTAGATGGGAGAGGACGTATGGGTCTAACGATAAATATATTTGTCCCAGTAGTAAAAATAAATATGTAAGTCCAAGATGCCCAAATAGAGATTATAACTTCTGCCCATATTGGTCTTGTGTGGGGTGGGCGACTTGGGGACAGACAGCAGACAAGGACATGATTGTGACTAAGTTGCCTACTGATCCATATTGTAAGTCTATGGAATGCAATCCAATCCATATACTTATAAATAACCCTGACAAGTTCTTAGATAAATATGGTAATTTATTTGGGTTTCAAATATATGGGACGGGTTTAGACCCTGGGACAATATTGTTTATAGGGATAGAGACTGATACGGTAACCTCCCAAACTCATCAAGTATACCATTCCTTTTATGAAGAGATGAGCATAGATAATAAGATCCCCCATAATGCTAAAAACTTGTTCATTGATTTAGCCGAGAGTATTGCCGGTAGTCTTAATGTTACCAACTGCTATGTGTGTGGAGGTACTAACATGGGAGACCAATGGCCTTGGGAAGCAAAGGAGGTAATGTCCGGTTCTGAGGCAGTTGACCAATTAATATCTACACAAGCCGACTATCATATGAGTGTTAGAGGTAAATCTGAGTGGAGATTGAAGACCTCCATCATAGGTTATGTTTGCATAGCGAGGAAAGGAATGATGTATAATACTTCTGTAGGAGAATTAACTTGTCTAGGGCAAAAAGCTTATGATGATGATACAAAGAATACAACTTGGTGGTCGGCTTCAAATGTCTCAGAACCATCTAACCCGTTTGCAAGATATGCCAATTTAAAGGACGTATGGTTTGATCTATCCATCACATCTAACTGGAGAGCCCCAGCGAATTTGTACTGGATCTGTGGTAAGAAGGCCTATTCGGAGTTACCACAGGACTGGGAAGGGGCATGTGTGTTGGGTATGTTAAAACCATCCTTCTTCTTGTTGCCTATTGAAACAGGTGAGACTTTAGGTGTTAAAGTGTATGATGTGAATCATAGGAAGAAAAGGGGACCCATAGAGATAGGTGCCTGGGAAGATAATGAATGGCCTCCCCAGCGTATTATAGATTATTATGGGCCAGCCACGTGGGCAGAGGATGGTACCTTTGGTTATAGAACCCCTATTTATATGCTCAACCGCATTATAAGGTTACAGGCGGTGGTTGAGATCATTACTAACGAGACATCACAAGCGCTCAATCTTCTAGCGAAGCATAATACCAGGATGAGGACAGCAGTTTACCAAAATAGATTAGCCTTGGATTATCTTTTGGCAGTAGAGGGAGGTGTATGTGGGAAGTTTAACCTGAGCAATTGCTGTCTTCAAATAGATGACGAAGGGCAAGCAATAGCTGAGCTTACTAGCCATATGGTTAAACTAGCGCATGTGCCTACTCAGGTATGGAAAGGGTACAATCCAAGTAGTTGGTTTGGTAGCTGGTATGAGTGGTTTGGAGGGCTTAAGGCAGTGGTAGGTGGAGTCCTACTGATTTTAATGTTGTGTCTACTCCTGCCGTGTCTTATACCCTTAGTAGTTAGGTCTGTGCAAAGCCTGATAGAAAATATAGCAGAGAGGAAGGCTGCTGCACAGATAATGGCAATTTATAAATATAAGGCTCTAGATCAGGGAGAACCAATGCAGGAAGACGAGTGTTGAAGATTCACATCATAGGATAAGTCTGGTCTGGTTCAAAGGTAACTTGTGGTGTATGCAAACCAAGGTTAAGTGATGCCTCAAGTAATTGTAAAATATCAAGAGGCATCAAAGGGGGGAATGTGGTGGAATCTCGGTAAAAATAAATTTAGTAGGCCGAGATTACCACGTGGCATGTGTACGTGCATATGCTGACGTATCGATCAGTTGGTTGCACGAGGCAAGATACGATCAGTAGTGTACGGAGCATGTGCAAGAATACAGGATGTAGTATTCCCCTCCTCCATTGTGCTGGACAAGCCATGCGGTCAAGCAGGAAGTTAATTCTTATTTGTAATGATTGGTCAAGAGAATGTGCGGGTGGAGCTTAATATGGGAGGAGTTATGTGCCTATATAGGGAGCCTGCACTATTGTTCAGGGCTCAGAACTTGCTGTATTTTTGGTGACATTAGTCCCTCTGAGTCCCGATCGGTGATCCAATAAAGAATCTCTTCCTTCCTGAAGAAACCTGTGTCCATCTCTCTGTGCTTTGCTTCCGTCAGTTTCTCCGGTATCACTTCAACATACTAAAGGTGATATTGAGATGTTGCCATTCAAACCTTGGAGAGAGATTGATTATCCTGTACAACTCTATTACCATCAAGTTATACTTATTTTTGTTCCAATCCACAGACCCACATAACAAACTGTCTTACTCATACTTCAAGGGCTTTTGCAAAGAAGAAAGATAAACACAAAATGTTCCAGGAGTGTGTGGTTTGATAAAGGACATGCTTCTTCTTGTGCTATTTTGGGTGACTCATGTGTTAGGCACCCAAATAGCATTCTTAGCTGCACATATGACTGTATCCATGGAATTCATGGTAGAGGGACATTAGATACATTGTAGAGCAGTGGTTTTTAACCTCTGGACCGTGACCCAAAATTCAGTCACAATGCTATTTTTGTGGGTTGGAAGAGACAAATTATGTACATCGGGAACCAGTTAAATGGCCCCAATTATTTGTTATCTGAAGCAGATAATTCCTACACAATATAACGGAGAACTACTTGACATTGTAAAAAGTCTTATCAACGTGTTTTGGAGAATGTATCTTAATATATATTTTTTTGTCTAAGATGGGGTACTGTGAAAATGTTGTAAGTGAAGTTAATATCATGAACATTATTTGGGTCCCTTTAAAAAAAAGAAGACAAAAAAAGGTTATGTTTCTTCATGTTGATATGTTTTTATTGAATTCGATAGGTTCTAGATCAGTGCTTTATTTGTGTCTGTTTTGTGATTAGCGTTCAGGTGACCTATCTTGCATCGTGTAACTTTGTATACTTACTAGATTTCTGATTCATTGAGCTGCACTATTGAGTATAAATGATCTGTATAATTTAACTTGCTCTGCCTTGGAACAAGACACTCTCTGGGGATCACTGGGAAATATACAGCAGAACACGCATCACTAATACCTACCAACCCAATATTTAAATACATGTCAATGACTCTGATGAATATAATTTAGGGGTTTCTTCTAAACCTTGTCCTTCAAGGTTCGTACACAAATCCCAATCTTAGATGAAATGATCAATATTCAAACAGATGCCACTCAATGCAGAATTAAAAAATAAATTATCCCTGCCATTATATGTATCTCTGTATCTCTGTTGTCCTTGGTGTAGGTGATTGTAGGTTTCAGCCAGGGGCATTGCTAGGGGAGAGAGCTGGCAGTTTCTGGAGCCCTGCATGAGGTCCTGAAAAGTACCAGAGATTATTATTATTATTATTTATTAGGTGCCAACAAATTCTGCTGCGCTCTACAATAGGGACATGTATTTGCAACAACATGAGTTGAACTCACAGGAACAAAGGGTGTTGAGGGTCCTGCTCAAATGAGCTTACATTCTAAAGGTATTGGGGTAAAGTGGCACAAGGGGTACTGGTAGGATCTATTTCATGTACAGGGAAAAGTAGGTTACTAGATTAGTTTACAATGAGGGTTAGCTTTTTGAATGACACAGGTGCAGGAGAGGAAGCAGGGTGGATTACTAAGGTGCGGGAATGGAAAGTTATTAACAATAATTGATACATTTTTCTAAAGAAGTGAGTTTTTAACGATCTTTTGAAGGAACTGAGACAGAGTGAGACTCTACTCACCCTTTTCCCCCGCCGGGCTCTCTTACCTCTCCTTCCCTGCCGACGTCATCATCCTTGTCTGACGTCACCGTCGCCGAATGCGCATGTGCTGCACTACCGTGCGCGCATTCAAAGTGTCCGAAGGAAAGCATCTTTCAATTCTTTCCTATGGACGCTCTGCGTGATTGAGGTTAATATGCCTCAATCATTGTCGATGCGCCTCTAGTGGCTGTCCGGAAAACAGCCACTAGAGGCTGGCTTAACCACAGATGTAAACATAGCAGGGTTAACCCTAGAGGGACCTGACACCCAGACCACTTCATTGAGCTGAAGTGGTCTGGGTGACTATAGTGTCCCTTTAAGTAAATGCGGTGGCATCAAATATTGAAGATATTGATTTGCAGCAACTTCTGTACAGCGCAGGTAAAGTCATATTACAGTCCTAACTGATGCAGGGGTACAGAGCAAAAAAAAAAAATTGTTTACAGATGAGAACTAGAAGTGAAGGAAAATAGGGTTTATTTTAACATATTTGCATATAAAAGCATCTATGCGAGTAATAAATTAGAGGAAAGTAGCTTGACACAGTATTTTAACGACATACGAAACAGTAAAGCAAGAGAGATAATAAACTTCAGCAACTATTATTGTCTATTATGAATTCGCTATTCTGTCTAGTCCTGGCTCTTTCTTTTAAATGTACGCATTTATGTCAGAGCAGTGTTTTATGAGCATTATCAAAGTATCCACAGAGGGTTTATGGTTGGTTGAAAGACATAATGATTTTTCATTAAAAAAAAATTCAGAGTTATAAAATATTGTGTTAAATAGATCTGCCAATATATTGCTAAACTGATCCAGTGTAAAATATGGAACACATTTAACTTGAACATTTCACCTGCATATTTCAGTGTTAGTAATATCACAAGTATGCAAATCCCAGATAACAATGAAAGTATATCGCATATAGTGTAGGATGCATGCTGCATAAACAACCCCTAAAAAAACAACTAAATATCTTGCATACCACATAAACATAAAAAAATGTAAAAAAATTCTAAAGATCTTAACCATGATTTTAGACAGTGATATAAAGTAACATAAAATATTAGAGGAGTATGGGCTAGAAAAAATTTTTTTAGATAAAAAAATACACAGTAGCACTTCTCCAGACTCTTACGTAGACACATATCAATTCTTCTGATAGACAGGCAGCACATGACAATTTTTTTCTTTGTTTTTTTTTTTTATTGTATGTATTGGGATTGATGTGTACAATAGTCATTCCTGCCGCCCAGGAGTAGTGGGAGTTTGAGCGCAGGATTTAAGTTTGTTTGTAATTGCTTTTGTATCACACAGCCATGTTACCGTGTTTTTTCACCTACCCCGTACATTCCATATTAATGGTTAATAAGTGCGTAGGGGTTTAGAAAAAAATACCCCTATCTGCCTCATTAGAGATTTTACCTTTTAGCTGAACACAGCAAGCAAGGTGAATTGTTAGTGTAGGACTCACCTAAGAGGTTTTTTTGCCTGACTTGGCAGGTGAGCTTAAACTTTAATGGCCATTGGAGTAATACTAAAACACCTCCTGTTATATAAAAGCCCACAGAGATTTGGGATAGTGCGCAGGTACATTTTTCTTTGGCTTTTAGCATTTATGCAAAACACCCAAATCGTGAATTCAGTTTATTATTCAAGGCAGTTAATTTGCAATATTCTTTTATTCTTAGTCATTATTTCACAGCATGAAGAAATATTACAGGTGATACTCAAAAAATTAGAATATCGAGGAAAAGTTCATTTATTTCAGTAATGCAACATAAAAGGGGAAACTAATATATGAGATAGACGCATTACATACAAAGCAAGATAGTTCAAGCTGTAATTTGTCATAAGTGCGATGATTATGGATTACAGCTCATGAAAACCCCAAATCCACAATCTCAGTAAATTAGAATATTACTTGCAATAAATTAAACAAGTAGTGTACATAGAACAATATCGGACCTCTGAAAAGTATAAGCATGCATTTGGACTCAGTACTTGGTTTGGGCCCCTTTTGCAGCAATTACTGCCTCAATGCGGTGTGGCATGGAAGCTATCAGCCTGTGGCAGTGCTGAGGTGTTATGGAAGACCAGGATGCTTCAATAGCGGCCTTCAGCTCTTCTGCATTGTTCGGTCTCATGTCTCTCATCTTTCTCTTGGCAATGCCCCATAGATTCTCTATGAGGTTCAGGTCAGGCGAGTTTGCTGGCCAATCAAGCACAGTAATCCCACGGTCATTGAACCAGGCTTTGGTGCTTTTGGCAGTGTGGGCAGGTTCTGCTTGAAAATGAAGTCAGCATCCCCATAAAGCTCATCTGCAGAAGGAAGCATTAAGTGCTCCAAAATCTCCTGGTAGACGGCTGCATTGACCCTGGATGTAATGAAGCATAGTGGACCAACACCAGCAGATGACATGGCTCCCCAAATCAACACAGACTGTGGAAACTTCACACTGGACTTCAAGCATCTTGCAGTGTGTGCCTCTCCATTCTTTCTCCAGACTCTGGGTCCTTGGTTTCCAAATGAGATGCAAAAGTTGCTCTAATCAGAAAAGAGGTCTTTAGGTAAGACGCTTCTGACGTTGTTTGTTGTTCAGGAGCAGCTTGACCAGAGGAATACGACACCTGAAGCCCATGTCCAGGATCCGTCTGTGTGTGGTGGCTCTCTATGCACTGACTTCAGCCTCAGTCCACTCCTTGTGAAAGTCACCAACACATTTGAATGGCCTTTTCCTGACAATCCTCTCCAGGCTGCGGTCATCCCTGCTTCTTCTGCCCCTCTTTCTTCCACACTTTTCCCTTCCACATAACTTTCTGTTAATGTGCTTTGATACAGCACTTTGGGAACATCCAACATCCTTCGCAATTACTTTTTGAGGCTTTCCCTCCTTATGGAGGGTGTCAATGATGGTTTTCTGCACAACTGTCAGGTCAGCAGTCTTCCCCATGATTGTGATTCAGACTGAGAGACCATTTAAAGCAGGGTTGTCAAACATGCGGCTCCCCAGATGTTGTTGAACTACAACTCCCATGATTCTTTCAATGAAACAGATAGCCAGGGAATCATGGGAGTTGTAGTTCAGCAACATCTGGGGGGCCGCGTGTTTGACAACCCTGATTTAAAGGCTCAGAAATCCTTTGCAGGTGTTATGGCTTACTTAGCTGATCAGAGTGGGACACTGTGAGCCTAGAATATTGCACCTTTTCACAATATTCTAATTCACTGAGATTGTGGATTTGGGGTTTTCATGAGCTGTAAGCCATAATCATCGCACGTATGACAAATCACAGCTTGAACTATCTTGCTTTGTATGTAATGCGTCTATCTCATATATTAGTTTCCCCTTTTACGTTGCATTACTGAAATAAATGAACTTTTGCACGATATTCTAATTTTTGGAGTATCACCTGTATATGTCCAGTAAAACAGGGTGATTCTGGAAACTTTACTGTTTTGCATGTCATGCGCTTGTTGCGTAGGCTCATCCATTCAAGTTCCCAACTGCAATTTACTGACTCTGATTAAGTATCTTAGTAGGATTTCACCATGCTAAATCACAATCAGCTTTATACCATGGTCAGATTGTAGTAGATCTTGTTTTGGCATTACAGATTTAACACCGACGACTTTTGTCAATTTGGAGGACAATGCAAGGGTACGCAGCAATTCGCCCCCGTGGAACGGCTGCTGAGATCCAACATGGATGGACGAGGCACCCGTAGCTTCCTTGCATCATAACCATAACAATAACGTGTAGTGCTCATATCCTACAAATATTATATCCTACAGATATATATATCTAGATTGTAAGATCATTGAGCAGGGCCCTCCACCTCTCTGTTCCTGTTCGTCCAGTTGTCTGATTACAATTACATGTCTGTTAGTCCACCCATTGTACAGCGCTATGGAATCTGATGGCGCTATATAAATAATAAAATAATAATAATACTATATATATATATATTATTGAATATACCCATAGACCCCGTGAAGCATACACATTACACATTGTAGTGGTTGTTCTGGTTGGCGTGTCCCTTTAAAGAAAAATGAGCAGCAAGTCAGATGAAAATAATGACTTTGACATATTAATTTATTGCCTCTTTTATTAAATTGAAAACATGTTATTTTCTAGAAGGAAAATGGTCTGTGTGTAATATTTCTTAGCCAAGCTTATTCAGTGCCATGGATGATAACGTATTCCGAGAAACATATGTTTTGGAGTAAGAGAGCACATACACCGACGTTCTGTGTGGATGCCTTGTGACCACCTACTCTAAAGGTAGCATCCGAAAAGCTGGCAATGGTAGAAAACATCTGGAAACTGCCTGTTAATTACAGTGTTCCTTTGTGAAAAAGAAACCGTAGCCTGCATTGAGTCTCAGTTGGGCTTAGCTCTGTCACAGCTCTGCTAGTCTGTTTTGATCTGCCTTTGAGAAACGTTCATTCATAACTTCTAATGTTTCCTAAGAACATCCCCAAATCTTGCGTACACCAATCCTCGACCTGCCAGCTAAAGGTTTGAAGTAGCCAAGACTCAGAACCTCCGCACACGTGAAACTTATTAAGACAAGTCCATACTTGCTTCCAAAAGCAGAGAAAGAATAAAATAAAACATTGTATTAACTTAATTTATTCTAGTATATTAAATATATCCTTTGTACACGTAGGTTTAATGATTTAAAGTGCTGTATACACAGATTCCCACAGGGTTATTCACTAAACTTCTCCACATGGAGAAATGACAAGGGCATTGTACATTTTAGTTAAATATAACCAGATTGGAAAACTAGCTAAATAATATTTTTTTTTCCATTTAAGATATTGTAGCCCCAATATTAGCACTTTCTTTGTTAAAGGAACACTCCAAGCACAATAATTAATACATTGCACTCATAAGATGGACAGACCTGGTGGAGAAAAAATAACAAGTCCGCAGGTAGGGAGCCATTTTACAATACATTTTACCTTGACAACCATGGGGGAAAAAACAGTTATTTTCAATAATCAATAATCATATAAGTCATTACTTTTGCCCAAAATAATTTTAAGAGTCAGGTTTTCTGTCATGATTGGGTTAGGTTCAGTCATGCCTTGGCAATCATGAGGTTTTAATTCTGTGGACTTATTGATCCCAGTTTGGCTCTGAGAAGGAGAAGACACTGGCTTACATCAATATACGTTACTAACAGAATGTGGTGCTAATGAAGTACTGGCAGATATGTTTAAATTACTTGCAGTTTATTCAGTATGTTTAGTCTTTGGGTATTAGAAGAAGGATGCTATGATCCTGAAATTGCCAATTAATAGACGGTTTCGGTATGAAGTGGGGCTTTAATAGAGCCTGGACTAGATGATAAAAGATAACAATCTTGTGAAGAAAATGGTCCACTAGACCTAACTCAAAGTAAGTCTCTTCCCTGATTCAATGTATTCCAGATTCGTACAAGCACCAACTAGATAGGATGCTTGTCTCGTTCTCCTTATAACAACCAATTTTTTATTTTTTTTTACCAACATTCAAGTAGGGGAAAGAAAGAAGGCGTATACCGCGCCTAGTAATTTATATATGCAGAAAATACATACATATATCCTTGAATATTCCAATCAATCGCAACCTCGGAAAAAATTAAGATAAGAAATAATAGTGCAATACAGTAAATTATATCTTAAAAACAGTCAATTATAGCTCTGTACAGTCCACTCACATTTGAATGAGCTATAACAGAGCTCTACTGTGAAGCGCCTGGACGGTACAATCCCCGTCTATGGATTCGTAGTAGTTGCCACGGATGTTCTCAAAGTGCAATGTGCATAGTAGATAAAAGGAGAGATAGTAGCAATATGGTGAAGTAAGTACTAATAATATAATAAATAATAGAAAGTATTGTACTTACACTTTCTAGAGCATATAACTTGCTCCAGTATAAACAGCTTAGGGGGTATAATCCCCACCAAGGATATACAGGATCCAGGAATTAAGAAAATAATAAATATAAAAAGTAACTTTAAAAAGTATACTTTAATATAATTAAACAGTAAAGGATAAAAAATATATATAGTAAAAGTCCCACTTAACGCGTTTCTTCCGGTATGACGCGTGCGTGTCAACACCAAGCCGGAACCCGGAACCAGGAAGCAAACACACCAGGAAATCATCATCTCATCAACTAGGATATAAAAATGGACTCTTGGACATTATACCACACTTCTGAAGAAGCCTGTTTAGGCGAAACGCGTTAACTTCTTAAGGGGCTAAGTGGGGAAATAAGTGAACATCTGTATTTCATCTTTCAAGATTCTTTTGTTTCAGGTATTGTACCAGAGGATTGGAAGAAGGCAGATGTCGTTCCTATATTTAAAAAGGGTTCAAAATTCTTGCCTGGAAATTATAGACCTGTGAGCTTAACTTCTGTTACTGGGAAAATATTTGCAGGGCTATTAAAGGGACACTCCAGGCAGCCCTTTTTACTCACCTCGTTCCAGCGCCGGGAGCCTTGTGAAGCCGCGCCCCCTATTTTGTCAAAATTACGAAATAGGCGGGCGCGAGCAGGGAGCAATCAGACGCTTCAATTTGGAAGCGTCATTGCTCCCTTGTGCGCATGCGTGGCTTCGCCGCACATGTGCGGCCGCAAGCTGAATGACAGCTCAGCTCCCGGTCTTTGCCCGCCCCCTCTCCTCTGCTGACAGGCAGGAGAGAGAAGGCGCGCAAACAGTGCCTTCTCTCTCCTGCACAAGTCAGACGTATTTTAATACGTCTGACGTGTACATGGCCTTTTTAGGGCCATACATGATAGGAAGTCTAAGTGACGACCACTGGAGGTATTCCTATCAATCAATGTAAACACTGTATTTTCTCTGAAAATACAGTGTTTACATTAGATTGCCTGCAGGGAGCTATAGATCTCACCTGAACAACTACATCAAGCTGTAGTTGTTCAGGTGACTATAGTGTCCCTTTAAGGGATAATATTCAGGCATCCATTGGGAAAAACTTTGTTATTAGCAATAATCAGCATGGTTTTATGAAACATAGGTCATGTCAAACTAACCTAATTGCATTCTACGAAGAAATAAGTAGAAGTATAGATCAGGGTGTTGCAGTGGATGTAATCTACTTGGATTTTGCCAAGGCATTTGATACGGTTCCTCACAATAGGTTAGTCTTCAAACTAAAAGAAATTGGCCAGGATGAATATTCTTGTTCTTTGGTAGAACATTGGCTTAAGGATAGAGTACAACGAGTTGTCATTAATGGTAAATTTTCAAGCTGGACAAAAGTGGTAAGTGGTTTCCCTCAAGGTTCTGTTTCGGGACCGCTTCTATTTAACATATTTATAAATGATCTTGATATAGGCATTGAAAGCCATATTTTAGTGTTTGCAGATGACACAAAACTTTGTAAAGTAATAACATGTGAGCAGGATATTGCTTTGCTGCAGAGGGATTTAGATAGATTGAGGGACTAGGCACTAAAATGGCAGATGAAATTTAATGTAGAGAAATGCAAAGTTATGCACTTCGGGGTCAAGAATGCACAAGCAATTTACACCCTAAATGGTAGTGAATTAGGGATAACCACACATGAGAAGGATTTGGGAATTATTATAGACAACAAATTAGGCAGCAATATGCAATGTCAATCTGCAGTTACTGAGGCCAGTAAGGTTTTGTCATGTATAAATAGGGGCATAAATTCTCAGGACGAAAATATAATTTTGCCTCTTTATAAATCACTGGTAAGACCACACCTTGAATATGCTGTGCAATTTTGGGCACCTGTTGTAAAGAAGGATATCATGACACTAGAAAAAGTGCAGAGACAAGCTACAAAATTGATAAAAGGAATGGAGCATTTTAGTTATGAAGAAAGATTAAAAAATGTAAATCTCTTTAGTCTGGAAAAACGGCACCTCAGAGGGGATATGATAACATTATTTAAATATATTCGGGGCCAGTACAAACCATTGTGTGGAAATCTATTCATAAACAGGGCTATACATAGAACACGAGGTCACACATTTAGACTGGAAGAAAGGAGATTTAATCTAAAGCATAGAAAAGGTTTTTTTACAGTAAGAACTATAGGGATGTGGAATTCTCTGCCTTAAGAGGTGGTTTTATCAGAGTCCATACAGATGTTTAAACAGCAATTGGATAAATACTTCCAAAAACATAGTATACAGGGATATAATTTCTAATTAGTGGGGTAATAGCTGCTTGATCCAAGGAGATATCTGACTGCTATTTTGGGGTCAACAAGGAATTTTTTCCTAGTTTGTTGCAAAATTGGAAGCGCTTGAGACTGGGTTTTTTGCCTTCTTTTGGATTAATAGCAAAAACATATGTGAGGAAGGCTGAACTTGATGGACGCAAGTCTCTTTTCAGCTATGTAACTATGTAATTTTATTTATTTGCACATTTTACTCATTATACACAACTGAGAAATATGTTGAATTAGTAATATTAATAATAATAATAATAATTATTATTATTTAAGCAATTATGGACCAGTTATATTATTCTGTCATCCCAAATGGTCCCACAAAAAATACCAAATACAACCAAATAAATCCTTGTTTATTTAGTTCTGGCAGCTCATGTAGCCCTCCAGTCATTAAAGGAGTGGATCGTTCCATATTGGAAAACTAGATTTAAAGAACAGATTGTTATTTGACAGAGTTCCTATTTTAGCAACAAGATAATTATTTTCATTGTCAATCTTCATGAAATAAACTCAGCCACAGAGAACTGCGACCAACATATAGTTGAGAAAGTAGCATTGGAAAAAACAAGATATCTTCAATAAAAAATAGGATGATCTGCATTTAACTTGTTTTAAAAAAATAGACTGTTGAAAAGTTGTTAGAAAACCACAAATGCTAACTGAGCATGTAAATCCCACTGAAAAATTATGCCTTTCACACTTCATCAAGTAATTTATGCAGACGAGCTACTAATCATTTTTGGGATTTATTAACAGGGGATTCTGTGTAAATTCTTTACTTTCACTATTTTATCCATAATTTGCTTATTATGGTTTCATTTTAGAGGTGCTGACACTGGAGAACAATTAAAGTGAATTTTATTTTATTTTCAGACTATTTATTGCTGAAATCTATTTATCGTAGAATTGACATGGGAATAACAAATTTGAAGCAAAAGTGGAAAAATTTTCAAACTGTCCTTTTCCAACTTCCTATATACACTTTGTCAATTATTTACCATTAGTGGTTTAGTTAATAAAAGCCCTTGTGTAGCAGAGTTTAGATTCACAGAGTTTATTCAATGTTAGTTGTTAGTTGAAAACTGACATATAAAACCTCGATTTAATATTGATGGATACTTTTTTTTAATTATTTAATATTTTTGGGCAAACTTTCAAAATAATTTTTTCAAAATATTAACATATCAAACTAGATATTAATATATCTATGTAGATGTAAAAAACAGATAGCATTCATATCTTGAAACCTTTTTTATTGGACTAACAGAATTTTACTACAAATAAAAAAGGCATTATATGATATGAATTTGATCTGTTTTCTTACATCTGCATCACTGGGCTAACACGGCTACAATCTCATATATATGTATATATACGCCAAAATAGCCTTTGACTGCCCACATTTGGGATAGATTGAATCCGTACTACACACGTTTGGATTTACTCCCAGATTTCTGATGTCGATCCTATCTCTATACATCACTCCTTTAGACCAAAATAATGAATACAGGATTCTGCTCGAAAAAGTTCTTCTTAACAAACAGCACATGGCAGCATTGTCCTCTATCACCCCTCATTTTCATTTTAGCCCTAGAGCCATCGGTCAAACATACACAACAAGATTCAAACCTTAGGGGCCTACACATCTGCTATGCCGAACAAAAAATTGCATTGTTTGCGGATTACATTTTACTCTTAATAACGGACCCAATGAAATCACCACTAAACCTAATGTCTCTTCCCACTAAGTATGAGGAAGTCTCATAGAATACAAATAATGTATCAAAGACCCAAGCTTTAACAATAAATGGTCACAAACAAATTAAGCTATCTTTGTCAAGTATGTACCCCTTTGACTGGAGAGAAAGGTTGCTCTCATACCTCGGTATCCGTTTGACCACTGCAAAACACTCCTTGTTATAGGCTAACCCTGCCAAACTTATTACACACATACAATCAACACTCCAAAGCTGGAATAAAAAGGAGGTAAAATGGTTGGGATATATAAAAATGATGATTTTGCCCCAAATTTTATTTCTTTTTCGAACGCAACCCATAGAAATACCCAAGACAATTTTGACAAGCCTCCAAAGAACTCTCGGTGTCCACATATGGAAATGCAAACCCCCTAGGGTCTCAACCAACACTTTGGGTTATGGGTTCCTAGAGGGGGATTGGAGATACCAATAATTAGCAAAGAATGTGTGGCTACCATATTGGCCCAAATAGGAGTTCATCACGTTACGTCAGAACCCTCTATCAAGTTAGAGCTGGAAAATGCACATCTTGGTCCACACTCTCTACTTGACTTGATTTGGATTCCTCAACACCTACAGCCGGAACAGTTGAATCCTTAATTCACAACCAAACTCTCATTACATATGTGGCGTATTTGATCTGCCAAATTGCTGTACCCTGTTAAAGCTATGGTGTATGCCCTGCTGAAATGCTTACAGTACTTTACAAAAGATATCATGTTCCCATCAGGGCAAAAGGCAGGCATAGCTGTCATTTCACAATTATTGGGTGAGGTGGGTGTGCTCCCATTTATGGACATACAATCATCTTTTAATATTCCCAGTAGAAACGTCTTTATCTACCTAAGGATCAAACACATACCATTGCAACTCAAATAACAGAAACCAAACGTAGCCACTATAACTGACTTTGGCAACGTTTGTAGAGGTAAATCCAGAGGGCTAAAGCCTCTTGCAACATGTTACAAAGTGCTGTTAGAACATGCCAAGCCAAAAAAACTGTCTTACATGCTCAAATGGGAATCTGATCTCAACAAATAATTCACAGAGGAACAATGGAATTGGGCAATATCAAACACAAAAACAGCAGCACACTGCCTAGTCCACCTATAGTCCTCATATAAGCCGTGGTCATGCTGGTATTTGACTCCTCAAAGACTAGCACATATCTACCCTGATGCCTCACAGAAATGCAGGAGATGTGAGGAAGCGGTAGGCTCTATTAGTCATATCTTTTGGTCATGCCACAAACGATTTTCCTTATGGGTTCAGATTAAAAACATTATAAGGTCCACTACAGGACAGGACCTCCCTCTCCTCCTGGAGACCTACTTACTACAAATACTAACAATAACAATCAAACATACCAAGAGTTTCATTATCAAACAGATCTTATTAACTGCAAAAAGTTGCATAGCAGGGCAGGGATCACTAGAACCTCCCATGAGTTCTATGGTGTTAGATAAACTGAAGAAAACTATGAAATACTAAGAAATGACACACTGACAGGTAGGCTTCCATGAGCAACATGCCAACAGGGTAAAAAGGCATATGGTGGAGAATAAGTTGGGAATTCGGTGCGTAATGTGAGATGTACCTAGTAAAGCGGTGTCCACCTACAATAAGAAAACATGAAAGCTGCTCGAAAAAGGATATGGGAATATTAAAGGAGTTGGACGGTAACACGTATGCTGAGTTGTCCCGTTTTTGCAAATTGAAACCCCAAGAGAGGTATTGTGCAGGTGCATCACTGACAGAAATGCTGAATTTCCTTATCTTTGTTCATATTTAAGTTATTTGTGTTCTTGTTTTTTTTCTGATTTTCCCATACACTATTGTTTTCTCAGAAAATACTAAATTCTGTAGTAAATGGAAAGATAACTGAATGGACACTACGACGCACTAAATTTCTTATGGTACAACTTTGATATGACACAGTATTTCCTGTATCCATCGTTTTACTTTGTATATCTCATGACTGACTCCAAACTACTATTTAACCACTGTCTTACTTTCGAATGTTGAAAAAGTCAATAAAAATTATACATTGAAATATTATTTATTATTATTATTTATTATTGCCATTTATATAGCGCCAACAGATTCCGTAGCGCTTTACAATATTATGAAAGGGGATTTAACTATAAATAGGACAATTACAAATAAACTTACAGGAACAATAGGTTGAAGAGGACCCTGCTCAATCGAGCTTACATTCTATAGGAGGTGGGGTGTAAAACACATTAGGACAGGAATGTGCAATCAAATAAGGTGGGCTGCCCTTTAGGAGAGGGCAAGAGACGGGTATGTGAGGTAGGGGTTAGTCTTGGAGGCCATAAGCTTTCCTAAAGAGATGGGTTTTAAGGCACTTCTTAAAAGATGCAAGACTAGGGGAGAGTCGGATGGCGGTAGGCAGGCTATTCCATAGGAAGGGAGCCGCCCGCGAGAAGTCCTGCAAGCGCGAGTTGGCCGTACGGGTGCGGACAACGGACAGGAGGTGGTCACGGGCAGAGCGGAGAGACCGAGAAGGGACATACCTGTGGATCAGTGAGGAGATATAAGAGGGGCTAGAGTTGTTCAGTGCTTTATAGGTGTGAGTTAGTGCCTTGAATTGACTCCTATAGCACACAGGAAGCCAATGTAAGGACTGGCAGAGGGGTGAGGTGTGAGAGAACCGACTAGAGAGGAAAATCAGTCTAGCAGCAGCATTCATTACAGACTGTAGGGGTGCAGTATGGCTTTTGGGAAGACCAAGCAGGAGAGGGTTACAATAATCCATGCGTGAAATTATTAGAGCATGGACAAGCTCCTTGGTAGTATCTGGTGCAAGAAAGGGGCGGATGCGGGCTATGTTTGATATTTTAATATATATCCTCTAGAATGTTTAGCAGGGCCCTCAACCCCTCTGTTTCTGTACGTCAAACTTGTCTGGTTACAATTACATGTTTCTTAGTTCACCCATTGTAAAGCGCTACTGAATTTGTTGGGGCTATATAAATATAATAATATGTATATATATAAATTACAATATTAAAATATTTTTGAACATATTAAATAATTTTCTAAAACTCTCAGGGCCTATATGGTAGCTTTGGAAACTTGGTGGAGATGTAAATTTGTACAATGTAAAAATGTGGCTAAACCAAACTTTACCACCATCCACAAGTCTACTGATACCAGGAAACTCAGGTATCAGTAGATACTTAGGACTCCCCTTTGTAAAAGACTAGTGGATGGTGGTAAAGTTTGGTTTTCCAAATCATTTTCACCGAAATTGAATTGTTGTTCGGGATGTCTGATACTCATTCGTGTTGGGATTTGGCCAAATATCATCCATGGAAAATTATTTGCAGAAATATTCAAACAAACCAAAAAGGTTGTGAAGATGGGTCAGTCAGTATACTGCAATATATATTCTTAATATAAATATAATGTATATATTTTGCAGTACTCTGTTAGGTGCATTTACCTAACATTTAATTCATCTATCAAAAAAGAAAAAGTAACCAATAGGGATAAAATGAAGAAATTAAATTTTTTTTACCAATAGATGGAAGAATGAAGATCTGGAAATAAAATTAATATTTATTACCTGTCCCCTGACCAACCATCATCTTTTTTTCCATCAATCGTCTCTTTTTTTTAGCTCCAGGATGGGACTTCGATTATTGAATCGAAGAACAGTGTTCTGCCATGGAACTTTGTAGTTACGGAATTCGTCTTAACAGCCGATTTGCCCAAATTCTGCTTTATTCCGGATACACAAGTCTATTAAAGTTTGCAAACTGGTTGTCACAGTCACTATGACATACTATTTATTGAACCGATCCAAAAGTCTAAATTTGTATAGTGGCAACAGACAGTTTAGGTCAGTCCAGAACAGCTTGCATTTCCTGCAAATCCACAGGCTCATGACCAGCAATAAACAAGCAGCCAAGAAACGAAACTGGATCTTTTCAAACAAGCTTAAAAACTATTTTATGTTAATTATTGAAGACAGTTCAGAGAAGAGGTGTTTGTGGTGTTTTATTTTATATCTTGCAAATAAAAAAAAATAATGTGGATGAACTCTTCTGAATATGCTGCTACATAACTATAATTTGTGAGACAAACGATGGTATTCATTATGAGATGTATAATCAGAATTCCCCAGTATCACAAACAGTTTTGTCTTTAAATCTGTATTTACATCAGATTATACTAAATGCGTACATTTAGTCTTTTTCTGGACCTCATCTGGGGATAGTCTCAGGAACCGATCCTCTCTGCTAGGACAAAACATGAAGCAGGATCATTGCAGTTTCTGGACACCTTTTTGGAGAGCCTTGATGTACAGCAGTGGTGTTCCAAATTGCTCATGTTTAGAGATCTGCACTTGAAAACTCTCATGATAACTCGAGGGTTATTAAAGGGAAAGTGAATCTGTGGTGACTACAGAGACCAGTAAAGATGCAGCAGAGGAGACAATCTCCAGTGTTCGTGTCCTTCCCACGTAAGTATAGTAGATAACAGATGCCTTAAGTTTTAATGTGTGTGTGTCAACATACAGTATATATAAATATGTGTTAGGACATTCCATGCAGTCCTCCACAGAGTAGCCATTAAGAAGCCATGGAATGTTCTATCCAGGGAGACCCAGGTTTTAATTGATATCTGGTGCTTTACTCTGTTAGCTAGGGACATTTATAGTGGCCCATGACTGAGAAATGAACTACATGCAGCGCTCAAACTGAGTGTGCATACAGCTCTTTAAATGGGGATTTAAATGCCCATTGACAGTAATGCAGTGTGAAAAGAGTTAAATCCCTGTTAGCACTAGGAAACCCAAGTATCAGTAGATACTTGGGACTCCCTTTTGTAGGCTGGGCCATTTTTAGTGGCCCCAGACTGACAGAACAGCTGTATGCAGTGCTTAAACTAAGAGGTTAATTTAGTTCATTATATTATCTAGAAACAATTAATAACCGGGGCTCCCATCTGTCACCTGGGGCCACATTTGAGTGATTTAGACATTCCAAGTCAGAGAAGGATTAATAAATACATAAATCTTATATTGATCCTTAAACCTATTTTTTTCTCTTTTTGCGGATAAAGAAAATAAAAAAATCATATTTACACATTTTTTACAAAGAGCACATCAGATGGAATAGGACAGAATTGTTCAGCAAAAAAAGGAAATGATCTTTATATTTTCTAAACTATCATTTATAAATGATATATTTTTAGTACGACAAAGTTTTTCGTGCTAATTACTTTTTAAATTTTTATTTAAGGCAAAATTACAAGATGAAATATGAATTATATTGACAGTATATGTTTAAAATATAATTTAAAGGTAACACATACACACTCACTCACTCACTCACTCAACTACAAAAATTAAAGCGCTCCCACTCAGGAGCACTAAACAACAGATATATAGACAGAATATATATATATAATATCTCAAATGTGATTTGTCCATTATTGCCAAGGACACACAATGTATTTCTAATATTCATTATATAATATACTTTTTTTTTTATATTAGAAATAAACTATATAATGAATATTAGAAATACATTGTGTGTCCATGGCAATAATGGACAAATCACATTTTTTATTTTTTTTAATATACAGCCCCTAAGGGTATCTTTAAACCCAGTATTACTGTGATCACTCGGAAGCATTGAAACTGTTCCCAACGTACACAATATGTCTCCTTTTGACCATAAAGAATGAGACTTAATTTCCGTAGACGACAATATTATCCCTTGGACCAAAAAAATCTAGGCATATAATTCTTCAAAATAAATGCATCTAACTTTAATGACATGTTAGTTTCCTAAAAATAAAAGGGAAAAAAAAAATCTGGTCTCATGGTCTCAGCGTATAATTTATCATAAGAGAAAATGTCTAGGCTAAACTGATTGAGTGCTAATAAAACAAGTTGTAAAGTTGGAAGTTAAACAATAGTGTATTGTGATAGATAATATGATGTTTTGCTCTTATAGCAACAGCTAAAGAAAACATATGAAGATAATAAAAATGATTTCTATGATTCTTTTCACCACTCATTGCATGTGGGAATGATAAGCAAAGAAATCTCTGCTCTGGCTTTTAACGTAAATAAATAGTAAAATGAATCTTACAAATAATGTGTATGTGGACAAGGAATTGCAGTCCAATGCTTCTTGTGGTTCTAACGTTGTGTTCTATTCCAACTGGCACTTACGCAATGGGTGTCCTTTGGAAAGTGGAATGATTGTCATAGCCAGATTCTATACACAGTGTATCTGTGGTGTAACTAACTGGTACACAATGTACAAACAATGAAACAAGCAATGTCCTCTTAACTGTGCTTTGCTCTTGTTAAAATATGGAAGACACGGCAGTGGATGGGCATGAAGCCTTAACTTTTAGACTTTTCCCCCCAGAATACTTTAAAATGTTGACTACAAAAAGGTGTCTTTGTAATGTCCCCGATTAATAGGGTGACTACTACTGATATTATGATTGTATCACTGCAGCATAATTAAACCATTGCAAAAAAAACAAACAAAAAAAAAAAAACACATTGGAAGGGGGGGTGAGAGTACTTAGGGTTAGAAGGGGCTAGACATGGGGTACTTACCTTCAATGTTTGCTGAACTAAAACATCAGTGATTGTCTTCCGGGCAAAGTCTGTAAGGTTTATGGAGTATTAGGGTTGGAGTAGCCTTTTAGGTTTTATACCTTACCTATCCCCCCATTTTCCTGATAACCGAGAATACTGTCTCCAAGTCTGCATAACTCTAAGTCTCCTTAGACCTAGAATGTGGGCTACACAGCTGCACACTATTTAACGCTGCTTTTTTTCTTTGGAAGTCGTTTAGGATTACAAGTCAATTATTGCATTGACCTATTTATTAGTTCATTATTTAACTTGATCACCAGAATTAAAATCCCAGCTTCATAAAGGAAAAGGTTGCACTATTTAAAAAAAACAAAAAAACATAAATTCAAGCGCAGTGACACTAGAGAGGGCAACCTGCAGGCCTTTGAATTTGTGCCTGTCCAATATATGTATGACTGTATGTTCAGATATCTTAATTGTATGTGATATCAGGCCAGACCCGCGGATGTCCCATCAGCCAAATAAATAACCACAAGTGGATAACCAATGCTTGTTGGAACATATCCCCCTCCAGTTTACCTCATTCCAAACCACAGCCCCTTAAACAAGTAACACATTGTACTCTATGAGGGTGAACGCAAACTTTACATGCCTGCTCTGCTCACATCACTGTTTGGAATATGTTACATATATAGATCACAATAAATGCCACAAGTGGACTACCCCAGATTGATTGCAGTCCTGTTTAACATCTAAAGAGAACTACAATCAATAATATAGCAAGTCATTTTATTTTAAACCCTAATCTCATCTCTTGTTTTAAAGACTTAAATGTAGTATTCCTTTTAATAACAATGTTTTTCCGAACACCCTATGTCGCTAACAACAGGAACATTATCTCTTCAGTATGTTCCAACATCAAAGTCACACGATTCAGACTGGTGATAGGTATATTCGTATGTGAGTGTCTCCTAAGCAAACTGTGCATCTGTGATGTTTTCCATATAATGACTCTAAACCAAATTGAAACTTGGGGCACTAGAGAAATATTATCACCAACAAAAGTCTTTTTTTAACTTTTTTTTTATTGATCACATTGAATGAGTGGCAGGAATGCAGAAAGCAGAAACCAGACAAGTTATGGACAGTTAATTGGACATTGCTGATGTAGGAGTCTTGGACCTGAGATTCTCGAAGATGTCACTAGTCGGAAGAAGGGTTTAGCTCTTAGCAGATATTTAGCAAACAATATCTGCCTAAGACAAATGGGTTTTCGGTAATATGAAACTTGATTTTTTTAAACTTCTCAGTAAAATGTGTTATTCATTTTAAAGATTTTTTTATTTTTTTTAATGTGTTATTTTGCATTCTACTCAAAAAAAGAGCAATGTGTAAAAAAGTAGAAAAAAAATAATATGCAAGGTCATGAATTTTACTTTTTTTTAATTTATGGTTTATTTAACCAGAAGATGAAACAAAAAGGTATTTCCATTTTTATTTAGACATACTTATTTTACATTGTATTACAGCTATTCCTATATCAGAACATTTATGGCTCCTGGATAAGCATCATTGTAGAGATAGGCATCTCCGTATGTCCCGAGCTAGGATATGTCTAATGCAGTTCCTCCTGGAAAAAAGTCAAACCCCTCTCCCATATTTTGAATGCCTTATCATTGGCACGTACGTCGACGTTAATCTAATGATTTCCAACACCCTTTCAAAAATCATAATATTTTTAGAACTTTCTGTTTGCTCATGAAAACCACGGAAAACAAGCTATAATCATGAACTAACACACACATTTATACAAAGTACCAATACATTTTTTACCAAACATGTTGTTATGTGAGACGAAGTACAATTATATATATATTTTTTTTATGGTGTTACCTGTTATAAATCTAGCTATTGAACTTTGAAACTCGCCTTGATCTATTTTATTCGTAGCCTAGAGTAGCCAACCCTGTAAGTTGTTAATGTAACTATTAGTTACTGTTTATAGTAACTATTGGGAATGAATTCCTGCTTAGGGTTTGGCATCAGTTCTAAGCAAGCATAGAGGACATTCCTAAATAACCTTCCTAGAACACCCAAGTTAAACCGAGCAGTAATTGACCATTGCTGTAGTTGTCAAACTTTTTGTGGTTGGAAAGCACTTTAGAAAACAAATAATAAACCACAAGTACTATCTCCGCACTTTGTACTATTTGTTATTGTATAACATTTTTACTATATAGACATAACGGCAGCTTTAACGTAACTTATATAATTCTGGTTCAAAACATGCTTGTATATTATTATTTTCTGTCTTCTGCACAAACAGAATATTTTTCAAAACTTTTTTTGTTAATTATGTTTAGGTCAAACTGAGGGCCACTTTTAGTATCTTAGAGGTCACTCAATTACACTACTCATGAGTCTTATTCACTGCTATAGGTGGGCACTGTATATAAGCAAAATTATGGGGGTGCATGTGAGTGGGCGTGTCCTTCTAAAGCTCCTCGCTCACAGCAAGAACTTTAGCAATCTCGCAAGTCTCACCACCACTATGGGCAACAAAAACGTGAATCTGTCCACCATAATCTCACTCAAGTTTTTCCACAATCACACTTTGGCTGAAGACGATGGAGCAAAATACAGTATGGTGCCCACATAATTACTTAAGGGGCTCTGGCTTCCTTGTCTGAAGCCGACATAAAGGACAGTCTTCAACAACTGCCATCGAAATACGACAAAGCCCAGATGCTTGCTAAACTAGAAGCAGCATTTCAGGCAATACTCTCTGCAATGGATGCAGATATACAACACATTCGAGCACATGCCAGTGATAATGAAAAGGATAAAGAGCATGTTTAGACCCAACTAACCTCCTTGAATACTCAAGTAAGCCCTCTTAGACAACAGGTTGCTGGTTAGCAGCAATCATTGGAAGACATTAGAAAATATGGATGAGAGGGGCGGAGCCTGCACACTGAACGAACCAGACGCCATTCTGGCTGGCTCCCAAAAAAAGATTCGAAACCCACGGAAAATCGCTCAACCAAATGCCCATCCAGCCTTTTCGAGGTGATATCTGCACTGAGCAACGAACCCTGCACCACCCGATACCACTCAATGCCATTTTTCTCGGCACCCAACCAGCCCAAACGGAGGCGAAAAATCGGGGCCTACCCCGCGCTGACCATACCAAGCCTGGAAGCACTGCTGGCTAGACCCACAGAAAGGGAAACAGGCTCGGAACCTGCACCCACGACATCCCTCACTCCAACCCACAGGCCAGCTATGGGAAGACGCTCCCAAAAGCCTACTACGGCAGCAGACACTAGGGACATTGGAGCCATGCTGCAAAGGCCTACACAGGCAAAGCCCGCTCCCGCGGAAGGCCCGCGAAATACCCCGCAGGCCCACCCGCCCGAACAACACACGCTAGAGGAGCCTCCGGACCTCCTAACAACACCAGCAACACCCCTGGACCCCCCCATAGACTCGACCCCTACCACCAAACATGATCTAAAGATCTTACTGGCGGAGATCCAGAAAACGCTGGCAGTGGAACTTGCTCCCATCAGAACGGAGGTAACAGCCATCAAAGACCGGGTGAAAGCCTCAGAGGAGAGCATCTCTGACCTACAGGGCCACCTGTCCACCCTACAAGACTCAGTAGACCGGGTCTGGACCCTGCAAAGAGCCCTGACAAACCAAGTAACTGCCATAGAAGACAGGCAACGCCGCACTCACATAAAGATAAGGGGAATACCCACGGCAATCTCAGGGGAGGAATTACCCCACTATATAAGACACCTACTGGCAACCATACTACCGCACGCCGTGGCCAAAAAGCTGTCCATAGAGGGGGTATACCGCTTACCCAGCAACACCAAACTGCCACCCAACAGTGCTCGGGACGTTATTCTCCGATGCCTCACAGTTCCTGACAAAATCCAAATCATGTCGGCACTCAGGGGAAGAACACCTCTGACCTTCGAGGACGCATCTCTTACATTTTTCCAGGACCTAACAAAAGGCACACTCATGTGGCGAAAAACCCTCGGACCAGTCACGAGACACCTGCAAACAGCAGGAATGACTTACAGATGGGGGACAGGAAGATCCCTGACGGTGCAACACAACGGAGCCACACGCTCCATCTCATCAATGGAAGAAGCACCCACCTTTCTCCAGACACTGGGACTGCGGACCACAGACACTGGCCAAACCTCAGCGACATGGGACCCTGAACATGTTGTACCCTTTGTCCCAAGAGCCCAAAGCTCCCAGGCAGCCGTGACATGACTGTGCAGATGGGGCCAGAGCCTCTCGAGCTGGGGGTCCACACAGCCAAAGGAGGCACACATATAGCACAGACAGGGGACCTGAAAGTTATAGAGATGCTATAGTTACGCTTAGATAACGCAAGGTTTTCCTCTTGACTACTTATGCAAACCTTCTTTCTTTCCTTTTTGTTGCCGCTTGCTTTGGGTTAATCCACGATGTTCAATGTTTTATTAACACCTGGGAGACCTAAACCCAACTTGTTATACCGCTCAAGGGCAGGTAGAGCCACTGACCCAGCAGGGCAAATACCCACTTCCGTTCCCCCCGCCGCCCCCTTGGTTAGGGGTATTCCACTCAATGCATAGCAGTGCACTACTCTCAGATCTCACGACTAGGCACGCACAACACACAAGCTACATCCTGATGTAGCTTAACACACACATATATGCCAGAGCACACCCCACTCACCTTGATCTTTCCACTCAGCGCATATATGATATCTCACGTACTAAGTAGGGAACAATCTTGCTTATAATCAGACACATATTAGACCCTCCTGATACTTAGCTTAGAATATACCTGTCGTTGTTAATAAAAGAAAAAATGTGCAATGTTTCTCTCATGTAATGCATGTATACTAAACTTAACTACATTGTCAGTGTACAACGTTTGTATTAAGAAATGCACGGAAAAATAAAGAATATATAAAAAAAAAAAAAAAAAAAGAAAATATGGATGCTGCAACAAAATGATCCATGGATACCCCAAAGTGGAGGGGTAACATCTACCAACCCTTGTCCAATGGTTTTTTAACTCCATTCTGTGCAAACTACTGGAGATATGATCCTCTTTGAAAGGATTCACAGGTCACTTAAACCAAGGGGAGCACCAGTCATTCTGGTCAGAGACATTATATGTTGCCTATAATATTTTACTGACAGAGAAGAGAGGCGCTCAATTTCAGAGGCAAAAAAGCTGACATACTTATCTTCCAGGAAACTCATTTTAAGGCAGTAAAGACTCACACTATTAAAAATGCTAAATACTCACTTGGATACTTTAGTAACTACTTTAAATCCAAATCAAGGGGGGTTGCCATATTAATCTCACCCTCATTCCCGTTCATGTATGTAGCCCACATAGAAGACCATGGAGGTAGAAAGCTCCTAGAAAAGAGCAAGATAGTAGACTCCTTATTCACACTGGCAAATATCTATCTAACTAATACAGCTGTATGCTTAAAAGGTCTTAGCAATATGCGACCGTTATGCAGATGGAGTGTTAGTGGTGGAAGGGGATAGCAATTTCTTTTTGGATGGGCCCTTGGAGGCAGTCTTACGTCCTACACAACAATCTCTATATTTACGTAGACAGGTATCAGCTACCCTTGACACATTTCAGTTGATAGATTGCTGGAGAGTCCTTAATTCTTCAGCCAAGGATTTTACCTTACACTCCTTTCCTAATAGCTCCTTTTCATGAATAGACACAGTCTTTCTCTCTCATGGGCACTTGCCCTTGTTGCAGGAAGCATCTATCAGTCCGGTGACCTGGTCGGATCCCCACTAACTGCAACGCTGTGGATAACGACCATGCCTCAAGACACTGGAAATAAAGACTTAATGAATCCATACTTAACAACTCCTTTAATTAGAAAAGAGACCTAAAAGAATTGGTTGAAACATCTTTCCAACTTAATACAACCCCGGATGTTTTGCCAACATTTACTTGGGAGGCATAAAAGGCCACTGTGGCATCTTCATACAAATTGGAACACAAGTGAAAAAGCGCCAGGTGCAACATATATCTGAGCTAAACTCTCATATGCAATTCTTAAAGTCTCAACATGGCTTACTCCATTGAATTGACCATATAAACTCTTTTCAAAGGCTAAACGAGATCTACAGACAAAAAGACAAAGTTGGGTAAAGTGCAGTGATATCCAGGTGCAGGCAAGCCACCGTAAAAGGTCACTCAAACCTTAATCATACAATATAAAGGGGCGTGGCTAGCCGGGAAGCCTGATGGACGTCTGCTGAATCAGCTCCTCCAGACCCGGGCACGATCCGCCGCCATCGGAGAAAATACAGCGCGATGGGCAATCCCAAACGGCACACACAGGTACAGGGGCAACAGGGGAGAACCCCCATACCCAAATCGGGCTCCCTCACCCGATATTTTAAGGATAATATCGAGCGGGATTTGGAGGCCGCGGCCGCGACCTCCAAAATGGCGGATGCCAATCCCACAGAGGAAATGCAGCCACAAAGCCCCCACATGTCAGAGTACTCGCTAAAATCAATAGAAAACAGTGGGGATTTAGAAATAAAAGAGATGCTGAGGAATCTTCCATCTAGAGATGACCTCCAGAATATGATGGGGAAATTGGAGGCAACTCTCCACACAAAATTAACAGAAATGAGCACAGAAATTCAACAAATGAATTTAAAGGTCACAGACCTAGAAGAGGAAAAGGATGCAATGCAAGCACAGATATTAAATATATCATCTACCTTAGAATCACACATCCACTTTATGTCTGCCACCCAAAGACATATAGATGATCTAGATAACCGCGGGAGAAGAAACAATCTACGCATAAGGGGGATCCCAGAGGCCCAAAATGAGGATTTAACAGCCATTTTGACAGAGCTCTTTACGCTTGTATTAGGAGACTCTGGTACCAGCCAAATGCTCATAGACAGAGCTCATCGCTCACTCCGACCTAAGGGGCTACCGCAAGATTCCCCCAGAGATGTCATTTGCAGGCTACACTACTATACAACCAAAGACCAGGTGTTGCGAGCACTGAGAGACACCTCACAACCGCTCCTCTTTCACGAGAACCCAATTCAGATCTACCCAGACCTCTCCTGGTACACATTACAGGCGAGAAGGGCACTGAAGCCAATCACTGAGATCCTACGAAACAGAAATATCAGATACAGATGGGGCTTTCCATTCGCCCTAATAGTGAATAACAAGGGCAACATCCATCAAATTGCCTCAATCTTGGATGTCCCCCCCTTCCTCAGGGCACTGGACTTGCCAGACACAGCGATATTGGACTGGAACTACCCCATACCGAACAATGAAACCACTCAACTTTCCCAAAGGCAGAAATGGACCACCCCTGCGAAGACAAGGAGGGCGGAGAACAGACTCCTCTCACCTCATCACCGCCGGGAAAGACGTCACGTCGCCCAAAACCAATAAAGAACAAATCCAACCGACTAAAGCGACTACACAAGTTGACCACCCACATGTATCCCGACACCTGAAGTGACAGAGGGAGATACCAGCTTCTCCAGGAGTTTTGTCCACATTCACGAGACACTGCAACTTCAATCTCTTCCCTACACCTAATCAACCAACATAAGGGACCCCTTAACCTGCATACGTGTCAGGTCCCTGGCAGCCTCCACCACAGCAAGTTAAGAGATGTTTGGGGAGACTCGATGTTTGACATTCCAACTCGGAAAAGAGACTGATATCTCTTCCGCAGGTCGTATACGCAAAGACAATGTAGATAATGAACTGAGCCTCTCAAGCCCAACGACACACATAGCATGGTTTTACATATGTCTCAAATAATTGCCTATTTTCTACACTGAGAGTTGTTAGGTCGAGCTTAGTACCTAAGCGATGACTCCGTTATACCCCCTGTTCAGAGATCCTAAAAGCGATCACTGCATATTAAGATATCAGAAGCAACACCGAGACTTCACCATAGGGGAGCCATTTGAAGCCAGGGCTAGCCGCTAAAGATGGATGAGATCAAACCATAGGCATATCTAGATACAAGAGTCGGCCCCGGGTATTAAAGTGCAGAGATGATAGCAACCAGAAGGGAACTCTACACTAATTTAAAAAAAAAAAAAAAAAAGGGGTAAACCATGTACATAGTTAACTAAGTGACCACTACGTAACAATAAGGTCGAGATATAAGACAAACTTGAGGGAGGGGCTCCTGGGTAGCTGGTACGTCCTCCTCAGGCCGGAATCGGCTTGGGGACTGACACCCCTAGATAGACTTCCCTGTACCCACATATCGCACACGCCCCAAGAAATAGGTCTCAAGACCTCTTCTCCTAAAGGTAAACTAAGTGAATAGGATCAATAAGTCCCGGGTCCTAGGTATATACCCGACGCACAAAACCCCATTTTTCACACGGTACTGTCTCCAGAGACGAGACAGGACTAAATTCCCCTTAAGGGAAACATTATCACACCCTCCCCTGGAGGAGAACGTCTATACGCCACCCCTAGTAGCACTGATCAATAAGGGGTATACTCCCCTAGATAGACATCACACAATTCACGCAGACACATATCTTGTAATAATATAACCATCTCGAGTGGATGTATAGGGATAATACAGCACTAATGATATAGCAAATACAGGGAACACCCTAGTTGCTTTGTTTCAATTATCTTGTTATTGACATTGTTGTTTACTTTTAATGTAACTTATATCTTGTATTGTATATGCATTAAGGACTAAGTGGTACCAGACGAAGGACCCAAAACGAACGATTAAACCAAGCACAGACTCCTCTAAGACTAAGACCGGATCACAACTGGGAGGACTGGGTTGGTTGCGCAACCGGGCGCCCAGGGTGGGCCTGGGAGGAACCCCACTCTCTCTGCTGACACGTCCTGGAACGAGGTAACAGGCACCACCCATTGCCCCACACACTCCCTGAAACTCTCACGGGGTAAGTCTGACAGAGGCTCCAACTCACCCATACAACACAACTCATTGAACATAAGCAACACACTGCTTCGCCTAATTTCGCCCCAAACGAGTCAAACACACGGCAGAGATGTCCACCATAATAGTCGTCTCCCAAAATGCTAAAGGACTAAATATCCCAGAAAAAAGGACAATAGCACTAACTGACTTCCAACGACATAAGGCAAACTTTGTTTTCGTGCAGGAAACACACTTCCGTAAGGACGCCCCCCTAGGCTCCAAAACAGGGACTATCCGAGAGGATACTTCAGCCACTACACAGAAGCTAAGGCACGGGGGGTGGCTATATTAGTGAGCCGACAGACGCAATTCACACACCAGGACCAACAGGTAGATGATGCAGGCAGGTACATTTTCGTGAAAGGGAAAATAGGGAACGCCCAAATCACTCTAGCAAACATCTATTTGCCCAACAAGAAACAATCTCACGCCCTCAACAAGATACTGCGCAAATTAAATAACTTCTATGAGGGGATTCTTATAATAGGGGGAGACATCAACATCTCATTAGATGTAGACCTAGATACTACCTCTGTCTCCCAGAGTTACCTAACACAGTCAAGATTACAAATGAAAAACACACTGCACAATGCCCAACTATATGATAGCTGGAGATCAGTTAACCCCACGAAAAAAGACTATTCGTTCTACTCCGCACCCACGGGTACCTACTCACGTATCGACACAATCTTCCTCCACCACAGACATTTACCCTTGATCAACACGGCCTCATATGGACCAATCACGTGGTCGGACCACGCGCCACTCACACTTAGGCTGTCCATACCCTCCATGCCTAACCCCACAGCCCAATGGAAACTCAATGACCTAATATTGAATAATAAGGAGGCCATCAACCAAATAAAAGTAGCCGCCACAAACTACTTTAAAGAAAACTCCACTCAAGACACGACCCCGATTATGACATGGGAGGCTCATAAGGCAGTCCTTAGGGGTGAACTGATTCGATTAGCATCGACACTCAAACGTAAGAGGGAACAAACGATCATCCAACTAACTAAAGACATAAAAGCTATGGAAACTTCCCATCAGGGTACCTCCTCTCTTGAAAACTATAATCTCCTACTAAATAAAAGGTCGGAACTCACGACACTCCTGACATTACATGCTAAACGGAAACTCTTGCTCACAAAAAGCTCATACTACGCACAGGGAGGTAAAGCGGGGAAGCTGCTCGCGCAAACACTACAGGCAGACAGACAATCCAGCTTCATCTCCGAAATCAAAACGGAGGACGGTACTACCACATGCCACATGCCAGACATACTGAAAGCATTCCATAAATTTTACACTCACCTATATAACCTGAAATCCACACAACCAACCACACAAGACATAATAGACTTCTTAGCACCCAGAATAAAACACACACTGCCATCTATAGACAGGGCTTTCCTTGATGAACCCATAACGGTTGAAGAATTTCAACAGGTGGTTAAGACCATCCCCATAGGTAAAAGCCCAGGCCCAGACGGATTCACTGGGAAATACTACAAATTATTAGCCCAAACACTAGCGCAGCCCTTTGTGAATGCATTTAATGACCACAAGCTATCGACGAAAATACCTAAGTCAGCCCTAGAAGCAACCATTACTCTAATACCCAAACCGGGGAAAGACCCCTCGTCCTGTGGCAATTACAGACCCATCTCGTTGATAAATGCAGATTTAAAAATTCTCACCAAAATCATGGCCACCAGGCTGAAGCCTTATCTGCCGGGCCTAATTTGCCAAGATCAGGCAGGGTTTGTCCCGTGTAGGGAAGCAAAACATAACACAACTAAAATAATTAACCTGGTGCATTGGGCACAAACACACAAAATTGAAAGCATTCTATTAGCTATCGACGCAGAGAAAGCATTCGATAGAGTTAGCTGGGCACTCTTAAAACAAACAATGAGGCAATTAGGCTTTGGCCCCCGCTGGCAAGAATGGTTGGATGCAATTTACTCCTCACCGACTGCCAGACTTAGGGTCAATGGTCAGCTTTCACATCCAGTAACCATCACCAATGGGACGAGACAGGGCTGCCCTCTCTCCCCCATTCTTTTCATACTAATCCTAGAACCGTTCCTCCAGGGCATTAGAGACAACAACAACATACGAGGCTATGTAGTAGACAAGCATGAGTACAAAGTCTCGGCGTTTGCCGATGACCTGTTGTTCACAATTGCGAACCCGCTCTCGACACTGCCCCAGGTAATAGCAGAAATGGAAGCATACGGGAAAGTCTCCAATTTCCAGGCAAATCTAACCAAATGTGATCTTTTACCAATACACACCGCAAAACCCACAGACTCAATACTACAGTCAAAATTCAAATTCAATTGGGCACCACGATCAATTAAATACTTAGGGGTCCACATCCCAAATAGACTAGGGACGATTTATACACTAAACTTCCCTCCACTAGTGGCAGATATTACCAAAGATCTCCAAACATGGCACAGGCCCTGCTTCGGCTGGCTATGCAGGAACAATATACTTAAAATGAACATTCTACCTAGTATTACGTATCTCCTACAGACTCTCCCGGTCGCAATCCCTCGCGCTTTCTTTAACACGATTAGGTCCATGTTCACGAAATATATCTGGGCACACTCATCACCACGTTTAGCCTACAATACCCTGACTAGGACTAAGGAAAGAGGAGGGGTAAATCTCCCCGATATTGAAATCTACCATCAGGCAATACACCTACAGAGGGTTTATGAATGGACAAGACACGAACACACTTATCAATGGGCGATGCTAGAGACCGCCTTCTCTAGGATTCCATTAACTAGCCGAGTCTGGATGAACCCCGAGTCGCCCCCCCCCAGAAAGGAACTTTACCAGGGACACCCAACAATTGGTACGACTCTCAAAATTTGGCATAGGCTTAGACAAACTCTAGCCCTTTCTCCAACCCCATCCCCACAATATCCAATCACGCATAATCCTCACTTCCAACAAGGGAACTCAGGCACATCCTTCGAGCTATATCACACAAGCCCGACACTAAAACTGAGTGACGTGGTCCAAGATGGTAGGGTTAAAACTCTGAATCACATCTTACAGACTGACGCCCCGACAATATTACAACGACTACATTACCACCAACTGACACACTTTGTCAGGACGCACAACCTACTACCCGGAGGGGACAGGCCCCTGACAAAGTTCGAACAGTTGTGTTCCACTCACCCGGTCTCCAAGAAAGTTTTATCTGCCATGTACACACTAATCAGGGATTCACAAGCACCTAACCTACCAAGCTTTACAGCTAAATGGTCAGAGGAACTTAAAAGAGAGTTTACACAACCACAGTGGCAATCCATCCTTAAAGCAACACATAAGACCACTATATCGTTGACAGCACAAGAGAGTAATTTTAAACGCATAACACGCTGGCATTATACTCCGGCGAGAATCCGCACAATCCATAACACGTCCACAGACAAATGTTGGAGATGCGAGCAATCAGGAGCACACCATGCCCACATATGGTGGCAATGCCCGCAAATAGCGAAATTCTGGGACAGAATTCACACGGTCATTCTCAGCATACTTCAGGCCAACTTTCCTTTAGCGCCAGATCAATACATTTTTCTATTACCCCCTCAAGGTCTATCAAAACCACATACAGCACTCTTCTTTCATCTGGCCATGGCTGCGGCGCAACTGGTTCCTAAATATTGGAAGCAGCCTACCATTCCCTCCCTTAGGGAATGGATCCAAAGGGTGGAGGACACGAAACAATTAGAAGGAACAGTGCAAGCTAAAATAGGGAATTACGCAAAATTCACCAAAACCTGGGCTCCGTGGAATGCATTCATGACACTAGAGTCACGATAGCCAATACACATAACTCTTCCCGAGACAGAGGATGGGAGGTGGAGGGAGGGGGACACCGGGGGGACCATGGGCGCCCGGGTGCGCGGGGGGAACCGGGAACTGACCTGGACGAATCAAGGTGACTAAGTAGGTATGCACTAACGAACCTAAACGCCCTACAGAATCAAGAAACACTCAACGGCTCTTACCAGGGCCCATACTGAGGATCACGATGTCCCGACATCCACACCCTTACTGGGGTCGGCCTATCCAACCTAACTCCCGGACGCTCAGACCTCCATGACCCAAAGTCCTGCGACTCACTATGTGACTATTTTGTATCGTATAATAGTATCAATTACAAAAATTAACTCCTACGGTTGCTTTTATATTGGTTATTGTACCACATTTTGCATACACTTTATTCGACAGCACGGTCACTTTGTAAATCCTGCATGACATAGAAGTACAGTTGAGACATATGGCGGATTCAATGTACGCGATAAAGAGTCAACAAATACTTCCAACTGCCTAGTGTAACAAGTGATTAATATCTCCTCACCCATGATAACTGTGTATCACCTATGCAACTTGATGTACTTTCAAATGCTGTATGTTACTATTATCTGAAAACACTTTGAATTATACTAATGCTGTGTAAAGATGACATCTAATTTCGTTGTACAATATAAACATTCAGTTTGCAAAGAGAGAAAACAATAAAAATTTAAATTAAAAAAAAAAAAAAAAAAATAAGTATTCACTGGTAAAACCACAGGGGATACATGAAAGGTCTTTCAACAAATTCCACAGAAGTACATTTCTCAATGCATACTGCTGTTAAGCAAATATAAAAGAAGCAAATTAGGAGAAATGTGGCTTAGTAAAAGGGCCAGTTACTGTATATACTCGAGTATAAGTCGAGACCCCTAATTTTACCCCAAAAAACTGGGAAAACTTATTGACTCGAGTATAAGACTAGGGTAGGAAATGCAGCAGCAAATAAAATTAGATCCCCCCCAAAAATATATTAATTGAATATTTATTTACAGTGTGTGTGTGTGTGTGTGTGTGTGTGTGTATGTGTGTGTGTGTGTGTATGAGTGCAGTGTGTGTATGTGTATGTGATGTAGAGCCTTGGTGGGAGGTGGGCATTTTTATTATTTTTTTTTATATTATTATTATTATTATTTAAAAAAAAATTATATTATTATTTTTATCTTATTTTATTTAAATTTTTATGTTATTTTTCTTCGTCCCCCCTCGTTAGCTGGCCAGGGAGGGGGGCTCTCATTCCCTGGTGGTTCAGTGGTGTGCACTGTGTAGGAGAGGGCTGGCGGGAAGCGTTTACTTACCTTTCCTGCAGCTCCTGTCAGCTCCCTTCTCTCTCCTCCGGTCCGGTCAGCTCCCCTGTCAGCTCCCCTGTAAGTCTCGCGGTCTGAGTGCCGCGCGGAGCGTTGCCACGGTAATCCGTGGCAATGCTCTGACCCCACGGCTCTCGCGAATCTTGCAGGGGAGCTGACCGGACCGGAGGAGAGAGAAGGCAGCTGACAGGAGCTGCAGGAAAGGTAAGTAAACGCTTCCTCCCAGCCCCCAACAGGACCGCCAGGCTTGTAATGAGCCCGGCGGTCCTTGTCTGTATTATGGCAATGTAAGTTGCCATAATACAGACACTCACTCGAAGACGCCTGGGGGGTTTTCAGCACAAAAAATGTGCCGAAAAACTCGTCTTATACTCGAGTATATACGGTAAGTAATAAGAAAAGTTATTTAAAACATTTAAAACAGAGGGGTCAAAAGTAACAAATGTAAGCATGCCTATATGACTTTTAAAAAAGGGCAATTAAATTGGCTAAATTAGAAAATTAACAGTTCATAGCCAAAGAGTGCACGGTCAACCAAAAATGTTTGTTTAAGTACAATAAAGTCAAAAAGGTTAAAAGTAATAATGTTGGACCATTGGAGTCTGACATGGGTATGTTAAGCAAGGAGGATCCAGACTGGACAAAAATTCAAAACTTTTTCTTCTTCAGTATATAGGGAAGAAGAATCTATGGCTCTAGATTTGTACATCGCTTTAACAAAAGCCTTAGAGGAGACAGGATTTGTTTAACACAGGATATATTGCTATAGCAATTAAATAAGGTAAACGTAAACAAAGCCCCAGCTTGTCCATTGTTCGCTGCCAGACAGCTGGTGCAGGTGAAATGCTAAAAACCATACGGTTATACCTGAATAGCCCCTGATGGGTATTAATCGTAAGTAGTGGTCGAGAATCTCAATGTACAGATAACTGTAGGTATGCATTTTTCAAGTCAATTTTGGTGAATTGCTGGCCACCTGCCAATGATGCAAAAATATAATCTACCCTAGGAAGGGGATACTTATTTATTTTAAAGCTGTGTGTTAAGAGCCATGCGGAAATCCCCACAAATCCGTATCTCCCCATTTTGTTTTCTCACAGGAACAATGGACGAAGCCCACTCACTATTGTGAACCCGGGAGATGGTATTCCCCCAAGAGTGTATAGGAACTTGGTGCAGAAATATCCATACCACTGTTTTCAGTCTGTCAGGAAACATACCAGAGGATTGGAGAAAAGCAGATGTGGCGCCTGTATTTAAAAAAGTTGGTGAAAATATAGATGACGGTGTTCAAGTGGATGCGATCTTATTAGATTTCACTAAGTCTTTTAATATAGTGCTACACAAAATGTTAAAATTAAAGCTAAACTCAGATGACAATATCGATTAGATGACAAATCCTGACCTGGATCTACTTCTCTTTAATTTGTTTATAAGTGATCTTGAATATGGCATGGAAAATAATGCCCCTGTATTAGTTTGCCTAGTTGTATAATCTACAAACACAGTCTGAATATGATATAACTTCTCTACAGAGGGATTTGAATAAATTAGGAGACCTAATACTCAAAAACTCATACAAACACTCACACACAAGTAATTTTTTTATATCTCCAGCCGCCCTCCTGTTAGCATACCTTGTGTGTCCAGGAGGGTGGCTTGGAATACTGGTCCTGCTGGGGGGAGTGAAGGGGTCTGGAGCCTCATGCTGCAGCTGCCTCCTCTTCCTCCCACGCCATCTCTCTGCATGACGCTGGGAGGAAGTGACAGGCTGTAACATTACAGGGGCCAGGTCGCGGTCTTAAATGACCCCACAACTCGACCGGATCCCTGTTGAGCAGTAATGTTTTCCCTGGTGCTATAATCATAGCATCGGGGAAGCATTCCGCGGCACCCCTTTGTGCACATTGCGGCGTAGCACACAGTTTGGGAACCTCTGGTCTATCCCTTTGGTATCCAAAATGCCAGGTCAGAAGAATCCTATTAAATTAAACAGAATCAGCTTGCCTCTAAGCATATTTTGAACCATTGCATTAATACATATCTTTGAGTGAAAGAACTAACATTAGAAAGCATCCCGAAACACCCATATTATGTCATACTTGGCTTAAATGCTTAATGGTAAATATATTTTACAAATCATCCCCTGCTGTGGAAATCACTACATATCCACCTATTTGTGTCTCTATTACAGGTTTACAATAACAATAGTGAATCTTTAATGAACCCTTGAGAACCAATTACATTATTTGCTGCTATTACAATCTAGTCCCTCAAGATATAATGCTGGAATGAAAATAATGAAGACTTTCCAAGCTGGAATAAAAACATTAAATATCAAATTGGTATAATGTAATAAGCATCATTCTTCCTTAGGTTTAAGAAAAAACTTAACAATAGCATTTTTACAAATATAGATATATGAGAAATACATTTTGAGTGGGAATTATTTTTTTAGCTTTCAACTGAAATGTATTTTTTTAGGTGATGTGATTAAAACATAGTCATTTTATTTGGAAATAAATATAATGAGAACAAATCTCATTCTGCCTTTTAAAATCATGTGCTTTTGTGCGGTGGCCAGTGATCACTTCGTAGACTACACTCAGACAGACCTATAAATGCACTTTGTGTGGGAAGCTCAAAATCATTATCTGATTATTGTGGCACCAAGCAAGTAAGATGATATTTTACCATTAGTAAGATTTCATTTTCTTTCTGGTGAACTTTTTCCCACAAAGAAAACTATCATCACAATCACAAATATTTATTTATTTATAGAAAGTCAATGCATAGCTGCTGAACATGAATAAAAAGAGGTATTGCATTAGGTTGTTAAACAAAGTTGTAGCAATGATGTGAAACAATTCAGGTACCTATAAGAATTCTATAAAGCAAACAGTTAATTTATAGCATTGTAATGCATGGACACCCATTCCACATACAATAAATAACATCACCTCTATTATAGAGAAGTCTTTTCTACCTCCTCACTAGTGAGAAGGGCCGGACTGGGGATACAAAGCAGCCCTGGAAAAAAATATATGCAAGCCCCATAAGTCATTGCCGATGGAAAGGATCTGGTAACCTAAACACACACACAGACAAACACATACACCATGACAGACACACACACCACACACCATGACACACATATATACCATGACAGACAAACACACACACACCATGACGGACACACACTCCATGACACACACACCTCGACAGACACACACACACACACCTTGACAGACACACCCACACCATGACACACACACATACCACACACCTTGACAGACACACACACACCTTGACAGACACACACACACACCATGACACACAAATACACACACCATGACACACACATACACACACCATGACTGACACGCACACCATGACACAGACAGGCACACACACACACCATGATACAGACAGATAGATAGATACAAAGAGTCAGCAAGGGGCAGCAAGGGGCAGGAAGGGGCAGGAAGGGGGAGAAGGAGCACAAAGGTAAAGAAGGAGAAGGAGCAGAAAGGGGCAGCAAGGAGAAGGAAGGGTCTGCAAAGAGCAGAAAGAGTCAGGAAGGGGGAGAAGGAGCACAAAGTTAAAGGAGCAGGAAGAATCAGAAGGGGCAAAAAGATGAAGGGGCAGAAAGGGTGCAGCAAGGAGCTGGAAAGGGCACCAAAGAGCAGAAAGGGTCAGCAAGGAGCTGGAAGGGGCAAAAGGAGCACAAAGGTAAATTAGAAGAAGGAGCAGAAAGGAACAGAAATGAGCAGGAAGGGTCAGCAAGGAGCATGAAGGATCAACAAAGAGCAGGAAGGGGCAGGAAGGGGCAGCAAGTAGCAGGAAGGGTCTGCAAGAAGCAGGAAGGGGCAGCAAGGAAGAGGAAGGGTCTGCAAGGAGAAAAAAGGGTGTGCAAGGAGCAGAAAGAGTCAGCAAGGAGCCGGAAGGGGCTCCAAGAAGCAGGAAGGGACAGCAAGGAGCAGTAAGGGTCTGCAAGAAGAAGGAAGGGTCTGCAGGGGACAGGAAGGGACAAAAGGAGCACAAAGGTAAAAGAGCAGAAAGAATCAGAAGGAGCACAAAGGTAAAGTAAAAGAAGGAGCAAAAAAGGCCAGAAAAGAGCTGGAAAGGGCAACATGGAGTTGAAAGGGGCAGGAAGGAGCGCAAAGGTAAAGTAGGAGCAGAAAGGAATTGAAATAAACAGTAAGAGGCAGCAAGGATCAGAAAGGGGTAGCAAGGATCAGAAAGGGGCAGCAAGAAGCAGGATGGGTCTGGAAGGAGCTGGAAGAGTCTGCAAGGAGCTGGAAGAGTCTGCAAGGAGCAAGAAGGGGCAGCAAAAAGCAGAGAGGGGTGGCAAGGAGCAGGAAGGGTCAGCAAGCAGCAGGAAGGGTCTGCAAGGAGAAGAAAGGGGAAGGAAGGGACATAAAGAGCACAAAGGTAAAGGATCAGGAAGAATCAGAAGGAGCACAAAGGTAAAGTAGAAGAAGGAGCAGAAATGGCCAGCAAGGAGCTGGAAAGGGCAGCAAGGAGTAGAAAGAAGTTGGAAGGGGCAGAAGGAGCGCAAAGCAGTGGTGTATCCTGGTTTTGTGCTGCCCTAGGCAGGACAAAACTCAGGCGCCCCCCCCCGCCAGCCTACCCCCTCCCCGCAACCCCACCCCACCCTTCCCCCCTTCCCCGCCTTCTAAATACACACACACACATTCACTGACAGATATGCATACACTAGCTAACAGACACACACACACTCACTAACAGACACACACACACTCACTCACTAACAGTCACACACTCACTCACTAACAGACACACACTCAGACACACTCACTAACAGACACACACACACACACTAAATTACAAACACACACTCACTAACAGACAGACACACTTTCACTCACAGACACACACTCACACACACAGACACACACTCACACTAACAGACACACACACACTAACAGACACACACACTCACAGACACACACAAACACACACTCACACTAACAGACACACAGACACACACTCACACTAACATACACACACAATAACAGACACACACACTAACAGACACACACAGACACACACACACTAACAGACACACACTAACATACACACACACACACACACACTTTTTCTTTTAAAAATTCAACCCACCCCAGCCTCCTTACCTTAGGGAATGCTGGGGGGTTTCTCCTTTTCCCTGGGGGTCCAGTGGCTGCTGGTCGGACAGGCGGTCAGGCGGTCGGTCAGGCGGTCGGTCGGGCGGCACTGGTGAGGAAGCACTTCACCTGAGCTGTCTGCTCAGCTCCCTCGTGCGCTGCAGAGTGATGCTGGGAGCCAGAATATGATGTCATATTCTGTGCCCCCCGACCGACCGCCTGCCCGGATTGTCAGTTAGCGCAAGGCTAACAGGACATTTGCCCTGGGCATTTGTGGGTGGCTTTTTTTGCCGCCCCCTGGAAAATGCCGCCCAAGGCAAATGCCTTGCTTGCCTCGCGGCTAATACGTCTGTGGCGCAAAGGTAAAGTAGGAAAAGGAGCAGAAAGGAATAGAAATGAGCAGAAAGGGACAGAAGGAGCAGGAAGGTAAAGGAGCAGAAAGAATCAGAAGGAGCAAAAAGGTAAAGTAGAAGAAGGAGCAGAAAGGGCCAGCAAGGAGCTGGAAAGGGCAGCAAGGAGTAGAAAGGAGCTGGAAAATGTGATGTATTGTACAAATAAGCCAATAATTCCTGTATAACGAAGTAGTCACTTTATTACAACATATATAACAGGATCTTCATATTGCAGCATTGTTACACAGGGTTTCTGCAGCCGCCATTTCAAATCCCTCGAACATTCCACCAACTGCCAACAGGAACAGGAAATAAAGAACCAAAAGAAAGGAAGTGCATCATAGCCAACAACAGCCCAACTGTCCAATGCCCATACATCACAATACATACACTCATACACTCAGACACTCATACACAGCCCAACTGCCCATACATCACAATACATACACTCATACACTCACACACTCATACACAGCCCAACCGCCCATACATCACATCTCCTTCCTTTCTCAGTAAAGAAAGAAAACAAAACAAAACAAAATAGTAAAAAGTCAACAATAATAAAATAACTATTTAAAAATGTGTCCTTAATCTGCATCATTCTGTCCATCATCTTCAAGATCTACAATCTTTTTTTCAGGACAGTTTATTCTACTCCTACTAGGATACCATTTCCGCCTTCTCACTGTGGAGCTTCTCCGGCCATAGTCCCTTAATGGATCTTCTGGTTGCCAGCGGTTTGTGGCCCTTCTCTCTCTTGCTGAATGGCCAATATTTTTATGACCACAGCCTTCATGGTTACTTGAACTGTAGCTTGGCAGTTCTTGTTCCTGAGTTTCATGATGTATTTCCTCCAAATCATCCCCTATTACATCATGAGCCTCTGTACCAGGTGTATTGCAGACTTCAGAAATGTCATCATGCCAAACTCCATGCCAGATATCAGTGTCTGGTTGCATGAGTGGCCCTACCCACTTTGATAGGTTGTCTGTTATACATGGTCGAAGTTGATTTGTATGTCTCCGTGTGTAACACCCATCAGAGGTTAAAGTTTTATAGTGAGTCGGCCCCAGAACTTCCTTTATCATTGCTTCTTTCCAATAATTCTCCTGATGTTATACACACATCCAAACAGAATCCCCTCTCTGGTAACAACAGCCTGCTTTTCCGACTTGCATCTTCGATTGTTGCTGGATGATCCTTTGTTGAATCTCTGGTTTTAGTAGATCCAACTTTGTCCTGAATTCACGGCCTAACATAAGGCATGCTGGGGGTTGTCCAGTGGTTGGATACTGTAGAAGGAATTCAGACAAATGATGTTCAGGTCTCTTTTCTTCTGCTTTCAGACTTTTCAGAAATCCCCTTAACGTTTGAACAAAATGTTCTGCTTGACCATTAGTAGCAGGATAATACGGTGCTGTACGATGATACCGAATACCGTTTTCCTTGAGAAAAGCCTGAAATTGTCCAGAAACAAACTGTGGTCCATTATCTGAAACAAGCACTCTGGGCAAGCCAAATGTTGCAAATAGTTTCTGTAATGCTTTAACAGTAGCTTTTGCAGTGGTCTGCGACATGAATAGAACTTCTGGCCATTTAGAATGTGCATCTACCACAATCAGATACATTTTATTTTCCACTGGTTCAACAAAGTCTATGTGAATTCTCTGCCATGGTGATAGAGGCCAGGTCCAAGGTTGTACGGCACCATGTGGCAAGTCACGCTGTGCTTGTGCACAACCAGTGCAACCTGAAACATAACGGGCAATATCCGCATCAATGGTTGTCCACCATACATGACCTCTTGCCTTCTGCTTCATGCGGACTATGCCAGGATGACCGGCATGTAAAATTTCAAGAATCTGTTGTTGTAACACAAAAGGAATAACCACCATTTCTCCCCAGACTAAGCAGCCATCTCAAATTGATAACTCCTGAGCTCTTGTTTGGAATGACTTGAGATGTATTGGAGTCTTTAGTGGCCAACCCTTGTGTACAAAAATAAGTATTTCCCTCAGCAAAGAGTCCTTGGTTGTCTCCTGTGCAATTTCTCTGGCTGTTATCACCTCACTAAAATATATTGTAGATCTTTCTGTGGTAGTTAATTGTGAATCCATTTTCAATGGAAGTCTAGAGAATGCATCCACATTAGAATGCAGAGTGTTTGGACGATATTGTATCTGATACTGATAAGCCCCCAGAGTTAAGGCATACCTCCGAAGTCTTGCTGCTGTCGTGATTGAAATACTTTTCTGTGGGTTAAAAATTGTCAATAAAGGTTTATGGTCCGTAAGCAGTGTGAAGGGTCGACCATATATATAAAGATGGAATTTCCTTACTGCCCATACTATTGCCAGAGCCTCTTTATCTATTTGAGAATAGTTTTTTTCTGCAGCTGTGAGCGATCTAGAGGCAAAAGCCACTGGCCTGTCTGTCCCATCAGCCATGGAATGAGACAGAACTGCTCCCAGTCCATAAGGTGATGCACCACAAGCAATGGAAACAGGCTTTTCCAAGTCGTAGTGTACTAAAAGACGTGAACTACGCGCTAGTTCTTTTGACTTATGGAAAGCTGAAGCACATTCTACTGTCCAGCGCCATTGTCGTTTACTCTCTAGAAGACGATGTAAAGGGTACAGGACATGAGCTAAATTTGGCAATAAAACGGATGTAATAATTTAACAGACTAAGCTAGGACCTTAGTTGTGTCACATTTTGTGTAATTGGAGCATCCTGTAATGCCTTGATCTTCTCATCTGTTGTATGCAGCCCATGTTTGTCAATTACATGAGCACAAAATTCAAGATGATCCTGCATGAATTGGCATTTATCCAAATTCACTTTCAATCCATATTTCATAAGTCTTTGCAAAACTGCCTCTACATTCTGTTTATGTTCCTCCTCTGATTTACCCGTCACCAGCATGTCATCTAACAGGCACTGTGTCCCAGGAATTCCAGCTAACAGCTTGTCCATTGTTTGCTGCCAGACAGCTGGTGCAGGTGAAATGCCAAAAACCATACGGTTATACCTGAACAGCCCCCGATGGGAATTAATCGTAAGTAGTGGTTGAGAATCTGGATGTACAGATAACTGTAGGTATGCATTTTTCAAGTCAATTTTGGTGAATTGCTGGCCACCTGCCAATGATGCAAAAATATCATCTACCCTAGGAAGGGGATACTTATCTATTTTAAAGCTGTGTGTTAAGAGCCATGCGGAAATCCCCACAAATCCGTATCTCCCCATTTTGTTTTCTCACAGGAACAATGGGCAAAGCCCACTCACTATTGTGAATCCGGGAGATGATATTCAGCTCCTCTAATCTCCTCAATTCTGCCTCCACTCCAGTGTGCAAAAGGCACACTTCTTGCTTTAAAAAAATTCTGTGTTGCTCCTTCCTTTAATTCTAAGGAAACGTGTTGTCCCTTTACACTCCCTAATTGGCCATCAAACACTGGTGCATACTTTTCCTGTAATTCCCTAATCCAGTCAAGTCTGGTCTGATTTTTATTCAACACATGACATAGATACTTATGCACTTGAGGCATCCCGAGAGCCCTTATCCACTCCCTACCAAAAAGTGGAGGTCCTCCATTCTCTAAGATATAGAGAGGTAGTTTCTTCTTACACTTGTTGAATGTAACTGTGACTGTCACACAACCCACTGGTATTAACAGCTCTTTAAAATATGTCTGCAGTCTCGCTGTTGTCTGAATTATTGGCCTATGTATTTTAAGGCGTTTCCAGTCTGTCAAAGAAATCACTGATACAGCTGCAAATGTGTCCAAATCCATAGTCAGTTCCTTTCCATTTACAACAACCTGAACTGTGAATGCAGCCAGATTAGAACCTATTTTATATTTTTTACATTTCGGACAGGAAATTGTTCATCCGAATCCTCAGAAGACTCCTGCATTTGTACTCTATAGGCATTCTTTGCTCTGTCTCTCAAGCGATTACTGCCTCTCTCTGCTGTGGATTTACACACTCTTTGTAGGTGGTCCATTTTACCACAAGCATGACACTTGGCATCCTTGAATCTGCATGTAGTTGCAACATGTGTAGCAGCTCCGCAGCGATAACATTTGTAATGTGAATGTTCCTGTTTTGAAAGTTTCTTTCCCTGTGGTATACTCCGCGCTCTAGCGTCTAATTTTAAAACTTCTAGCTCTGCCTCCTGTGTATTGTCCAGTCTGCTGTGTAATAGATTAGCATCCTTAGAGGCTTGTTCTATAATGCTTGCCATGTTCATTGCCTTTGTAAATGTTAAATCTTCTTCTGTAAGCAGTCCCCTTAGCACTGTATCACTTGCAATGCCCATTACAAACTGGTCTCGCAGAGCAGTGTGCAGGTAGTCCCCAAAACAGCAGGTGCTGGCGAGTTTCCGTAACGCAATGGCATATGCGGAAACTGATTCACCAGGTTCTTGTCTTCTTTTATAGAATTTAAATCTCTCTGCTATCTCTAGTGGTTTTGGTTGGAAATGGCTAGTTAACAGAGTAATCAGGCTTGCCAATGGCTTGCTGGCAGGTTTCTCTGGGTGTAAGAGGTTTCTTAGCGTATCATACATTCTGGCTCCTATAACTGTTAGGAAAACAGCGACCTGTTTATTGTCAGGAATATCATTAGCTGTGAAATATTGTTCAAGCCTTTCAACCCAAGAGGCCCATAAATCCGAGTCAGGATCAAAGTCCTTTATAGTGCCAATGGCTGCCATGTCAGTTTAGGTTCTACAGCCTCGCCGCCGCTGTGATGTATTGTACAAATAAGCCAATAATTCCTGTATAACAAAGTAGTCACTTTATTAATACATATATAACAGGATCTTCTTATTGCAGCCTTGTTACACAGGGTTTCAAATCCCTCGAACATTCCACCAACTGCCAACAGGAACAGGAAGTAAAGAACCAAAAGAAAGGAAGTGCATCATTCACAGCCAACAACAGCCCAACTATCCAATGCCCATACATCACAATACATACACTCATACACTCACACACTCATACACAGCCCAACTGCCCATACATCACAGAAGAGGCAGAAGGAGCGCAAAGGTAAAGTAGAACAGAAGGAG
>OW240914.1:317155076-317194789 GCA_933207985.1 Pelobates cultripes
GGGAGGAGGAGAAGGAAATTGGAGCGGGAGGAGAGATTGACATTCATCACATCCACACAATGCACCCCTTGCACACAGAAAAACACACAATGCATTACACACACAGACACACATACACAAGCAATGCAACCGTTACACACAATGCATCCCTTACACACACAGAAACACACAATGCATTCATTACACACACTCAATGCACCCCTTACACACATTCAATGCATCCCATACATACACAGAAACACACCTTGCAGCCCTTACACATACAAACACAATTTCACACAATGCATTCCTTAAACACATATCAGGACATCCCTTACACACTCCACCCCCTGTGAACAAACTCATTGGTGGAACATGAAGGTGTACCCTGGGACCCAGACCTTGAGCTGTGTAAAGGACCCCCAAAAATTGGAGCTGCTTCCCGTTCTTCCAGAACATTGATTTTTGTGACCACAGTTACAAACCGCCTCCAGAGAGCCTGTTCTGCACCAGACCAGTGGAGCCAGACTGCAGCTAGAGCCCATCATCATCCTCATCTGGTTGTAAGTAGGCAATCTAGTATATTATTCGTGGCACTAAGCTCTAATTTACCTCACATTAAATAAACACTATAGTCCCCAGAACCACTGCATCTTAATGTAGTGGTTCTGGTGTCTATAGCCTGTCCCTGCAGGCCTTTTAATGTAAACACGGCGGCACTGCAGCACTGGCGTTAGTTAACATGGCAAATCATATGGCTGGGGCATTGTGATGTCACATGGGGGGCGGCAAACTTTACTTTTGCCTTGGGCGGCAAAAATCCTTGTACCGGCCCTGGCTGGAGGGAGCTGTGTGAGCTGTGGCCGCACAGTGTCCCATGGTAGTTAGGGTGCCGTGCGGCCAGTACAGCTCACTCAAACAAACAGCTGATAAACTGGCCGCACGGAGGAAATGTGTATGTGTGACTGTCTGCCTGTGACTGTGTGTGACTGTCTGCCTGTAACTGAGTGTGTGACTGTCTGTCTGTAACTGAGTGTGTGACTGTCTGCCTGTAAATGTGTGTGTGGGGCTGCAGGGATTTTGTAGAAGGGGGTGGGGTTTTGTATTGGGACAGGAGTCTTTATAAGGGGGGATAAGCAGGGGATTTGTGGAAGGGGGTTGCGGGGGTTTTGTAGACGGGGCAGTACAGGATTTGTAGAAGGGGCAGGACAGATGTTTTGTAGGAGGGGCGGGGCAGGACAAGGGTTTTGTAGGAGGGGCTGGTTTTGGCCGAGCCCTGCAGCGGTTTTGCAAAGTTTACAAATTGTAAAAAAAAAGAAAGAAAACCTTTAACATTTTTTACAGGTTTTTTTTTTTTGGGGGGGGGGGGCCAAGCACAGGATCCACCCTGGGTGCCAAATGCTCTAGGTACGCCCCTGCTTCTAAGATCAAGCTTAGTAAACACTTTAGCACCCTGGAGTCTGTCAAATAATTCAGCAATAAGAGGAATGGGGTAGGCGTTTTTAATGGTGATTTTGTTCAATGCCCTGTAATCAAAACATGGGCGCAACTCACCATCCTTTTTAGATACAAAAAAGAATCCTGCACCAACAGACGAGGATGATTTTCGTATATGGCCTTTATTCATTAAATCCTTAATATATTCCTCCATTACACTACTCTCCTGAGGAGATAGAGCATAGACTGCTCCCTTAGGTGGCATAGCACCGGGTAGTAAGTTAATGGAACAGTCATATGGTCTATGAGGAGGTAGAGTATTAGACTGAGTCTTGCTGAATACTTCTTTAATGTCACGGTATTGTATAGGAATCTCAGGATTTTGAGGTGTACTAGTGGGTAATTCGATAGTGCCCACTCTTTTGGTGACATGCAATATACACCTTTCATTACACTCCTTACCCCATTCTAATATTTCCCCATTAGCCCAGTCAATGTGAGGGTTATGCTTGCTAAGCCATGGAAATCCTAATATAATATGACAAGAAGGAGATGCAATCACCTGAAATATAATCTCTTCCTTATGTAAGGCACCAATGGAAATATTTATGGGTAAGGTTTCATGCGTTATTAATGGTTGTGAGAGCGGTCTCCCATCAATAGCTTCAATGGCTAGGGGTGATAGTCTCTCCTTGATAGGTATAGTATTATCCTTGACAAACTGGACATCAATGAAATTTCCCGCAGCCCCCTGAGTCCATCAGGGCTCTGCATGAAAAGTGCTTTTTGTCAAGAATAATCGAAATATCAATGAGAAGTCTATATTTATTCTTTTCAGAGGACGTCTCCATTAAACCTAAGACCTGTCTCCTTAAGGCACTTAGGTGCGGTAGTTTCTTTGGACAAATGGGACAATTGTCTCACATATGTCCATTACTACCGCAGTATAAACATAAACCTTCATTTCTCCTATATTGTTTCTCGGCCTCTGACAGTCTAGTGACCCCCAACTGCATGGGTTCAGGTTCGGACTGTATAGGAAGGTCAGGAACAACAGGTTCGAATAGACGGGGTGTTAAAGGCATAGTCATATATCTGGTCTTATTTCTAGTATTCTCTCTGGTTCTTAGTCTATTATCAATTTGCATAACAAATGTGATGAACTCGTTAAGTTTCTTGGGTAGATCTTTAGCAGCAATCTCATTTAGCATAGTGTCAGATAGTCCCTTTTAAATGCAGAGATTAGCCCACTGCTAGTCCAGTCTACCTCGGAGGCCAGGGTACGAAATTCTATGGCATAATCCGAGATAGACCGGTTCCCTTGTCTGATGTGCATCAGAGCATTGGAGGCGTCGTCCTCCCTGCCTAAAGGTTCAAACGTAAGTTTAAATTCCGTAAGAAACTCCTAGTAATTGTGTGCCACACTCCTATTACTCTCCCATAATGGATTGGCCCAAGCTAAAGCTTTATCTTTTAACTGATTCATTAGGTAACCAATTTTAGCTCTGTCTGTGGGAAAAGATCGTGGTGAGGCCTCAAAATGATACTCCATTTGGTTAAGGAATCCCCTGCATTCTTGAATATTACCATCAAAATGCAGGGGAGGAGACAGGGAGATAGTAGGTGCCTTGTGTACTATAGGTGGAGGTACATAAGGTGGAGGTGAGGTCGCAGGTTGCAGATGCCGGGTTCGAGTAAGAAGCGTACTGAAGGCCTGGGCAAATTGATCCATGCGGTGATCATTTTCCTCCAGTTTCCTTTCGCAAGCAGCTATGTGCTTACACAATTCTACAGGATCTATGGCCATGTCGTAATGTCAGGATTACAGTATGATCCAGCACGTAGAACTGTGTAACACAGAGGACTGATAGGTAACGTATACTGGACCTTAGAATGGCCGGACTAACATACCAAAGAATAGTCAGGAATAGCCGAGGTCAAGGGATACAGAATACAGGGAAGTCAAAAACAATGCCAAAGTCAAATAACCAGAATTACTAGAATAAATAATGCGCTCTCGGACAACCACAAGGGAAACCACGACAGGGCACTGAGCAGGATGAGAACTGGGCCTAAATACCCCTCCTCTAGATCTGATAGGCTGTAACCGGCCTTTGATCCCAAAGTCAGTTACCAGGTTTTCATTTGCATAATTGCTGCTCAGCATTAACCCTTCTGTGGATTAGGTTGCTGCTCGGCACAACTTTTCCTGTGTGGACAGTAAATGTCATTAACCACATTTTTAATAAGTGGATGAATACATGACACCTAGTCTCTCAGTGTCCCCATGTCTCACAGTGCCCCCAAGTGTCTCAGTGTCCCCTAGTATAGAAGAAAAAAATCTCAGGCACTCAGTGTGCCAGTGTCCCTAGTTTCTCAGTGTTTTCTAGTCTCTCAAAGTCCCCTAGTCTCCCAGTCTCCCAGTGTCCCCATGTCTCCTAGTGTCTCAGTGTCCCCTAGTATAAAAAAGAAAAAATATTAGGCACTCACTGTGATAGATTTAAGCAGGTTATTGGACAACGCAACATTTTGACCTGGACCCAGGTCTTTATCAAGTCTCCAGTGTCACCTATGTATCACAGTGTCCCCTATGTATCAGAGTGTCTCAGTGCCCCATGTCTCCCATGTCCCCTCGTGTCCCAAAGTCAACCAGTGTCCCCATTTCTCCATGTCTCCCAGTGTCCCCAAGAGTCTGTGTCCCCAGGTCTCCCAGTGTTCCCTAGTATCTCAGTGTCCGCATGTCGTCCAGTGTGCCAATGTCTCTCAATGTCCCCTAGTGTCGTAGTGACATGGGGACACTGGGAGACATGGGTACACAGACACTAAGGAACTGGGAGACATGGGGACACAGACATGCTCGCTTTTTGTGTTTGTTCACCCCTTTCGGCAGATTTGTGTCAGTGGCCCACCCTTTTACCCCATCCATAGACTTCCTGCTTTACTGGACACTGCTGTTAGGGGGTATGGGTTTACTTGAAGATGAAAGCGTGAGATTAGCATAGGGTATGTGTTTTCTCATAGCTGCATCCTATGAGTTTCCCTCCAGCACCATCTACATCAGATACATGACGCTTAGGAGGTAGGACTGTTTTAGTGTTTTTGGTAAATAAGATTTTGTAATTAGGCCCATCATAATTGTCAGCACCAGGCCCACTGGGCTCTTAATCTGGCCCTGAACACAGGGGGGCATTTGGGGGCGGCATTTTTTGCCGCCCCCTGAGTGCCTGCAAGAGCAATGGGAACGGCGTTCCTGCTGTAAAAAAAAGTGCAGGAACGCCGTTCCCACTCGTTCCTGCAGGACTCAAGCCCTGCTTACAAGTATTTCTAATTCATTCAAATCAGGGGTCAAGTCCTGGGGAATAAAGTGTGGGAACTCACCCAAGATCCACCCCCCCACTTCCTAAAAATAATATACACTCGTGTTTATATATATATTTTTATATATGCGTGCACACACACACTGACAGGTGCACACAAACACTCAGACACACTCACAGACAAACACACAGATACACACACACAGATACTCACACGTGCCTGCAGGAGCAATGGGAACGGCGTTCCTGTGGTAAAAAAAAGTGCAGGAACGCCGTTCCCACGCATTCATGCAGGACTCGAGCCCTGATTGTACTCTACTTTTGTTTAGCAAAACACTTCATATTATGCTGATTAGACTTGTGGATGGTGTGATTTTTCACTTTTTCCAAACAAAGGTTTCAGAATTAAAATTTTTGTTTGGGACATCTGACGCTCGACAATGGGACGGCTTTGTTTAGATGAAATTTGGTTGTGAAAAATAATCTGTCTAAACTGGAGGCACAAGGGTTAATCATGTGGTGGGTGGCCAGCGCTTCCTGACCAGCTGCCTCAATAAACGGCTGCTTACTGTAATAAAAGACAAGCAATTATCTCTCTCCAGTCTCAAACATACCATTTGAACTTACTCCACACCCACAGTTTATATAGGGCTGAAGTAGAAAAAAAATAATGACTTATTTATCAGCTTACAAATCAGAGGGTTCATTATCACCTGGTCATCACAGTGATGCAGTCCCAGTCAATAAAAGACCAAAACACAGCAGTCCATCCTTCTGAATCCAGTGCCATGGACCTAACCAGCTACTTAGCTCGAAGCAGTCTTCTGACTGTAGTTTATTTCAAAGGTTCATGACAAGCCAGAATATTACTTATCATGGAAACCTACCTCATCACAATATCACACATGACTTACTGCTGAAGCCAATTGAAGAACTTGACTTACTTGTTAATTGGCTAGAATCAAATCTGCGCAGATAAAATGCCCTGGTGTCTGTTTTATTTTAGGCCAGGCAAGACACTTCTGACGTTGTTTGTTGTTCAGGAGCGGCTTGACAGGAGGAATACGACATGTGAAGCCCATGTCCAGGATCCGTCTGTGTGTGGTTGCTCTTGATGCACTGACTCCAGCCTCAGTCCACTCCTTGTGAAAGTCCCCAACACATTTGAATGGCCCTTTCCTGACAATCCTCTCCAGGCTGCGGTCATCCCTGCTGCTTGTGCACCTTTTTCTTCCACACTTTTCCCTTCCACATAACTTTAGATTAATGTGCTTTGATACAGCACTTTGGGAACATCCAACTTCCTTTGCAATTACCTTTAGAGGCTTTCCCTACTTATGAAGGGTGTCAATGATGGTTTTCTGCACAACTGTCAGGTCAACAGTCTTCCCCATGATTGTGATTCCTACTAAACCAGACTGAGAGACCATTTAAAGGCTCAGAAACCCTTTGCAGATGTTATGGCTTACTTAGCTGATTAGAGTGGGACACTGTGAGCCTAGAATATTGCACCTTTTCACAATATTCTAATTCACTGAGATTGTGGATTTGGGGTTTTCATGAACTGTAAGCCATAATCATCGCACTTATGACAAATCACGGCTTGAACTATCTTGCTTTGCATGTAATGCGTCTATCTCATATATTAGTTTCCCCTTTTACGTTGCATTACTGAAATAAATAAACTTTTGCACGATATTCCAATTTTTTGAGTATCACCTGTATAACAATTTTGGGGAAAATATCAATTTATAAAGGTATGCTCCTCTGATGTATAAAAGCTGAGACTTTTATAGTGGTATCACTTATTGGAATACCCTGAAAACCCTGCATCAATGCTACCGCTTTCAAAAATGGGTTTGTGAAAATATACAGTGAAGTTGATAAAGGACAACACTGTCTTACCCCCCTTCCAATGGGGAAACATGGGGAGTCGAGATTATTTGTGATGTTTTCATTAAGAAGATCCCTAGAGTCTTCATCTAGTTGTGGCAATTATAGGCTTTTGAGGAAGGCAACGCTCAAACTCAAGGTTATCAACTGCGGCCATGCAGAGTGTTTTAATATAATTGTAATAATAATGGCTTAAAGTATCACTATAGTGTCAGGGAAACAAACTAATTTTCCTGGCACTATGTCAACCTTGGGGGACCCGCACCCTTCAGCCACTTACCTTTATCCAGCACCGGGCTCCCTCGGCACTGGTGACCTCTCCTCCCCCGCCAACGTCAGCTTCCGAGTGGAGCAGAATGCACATGCGCAGCAAGAGCCGCGCGTGCATTCAAACAGTCCAGAGGAAAGCATTTCTCAATGCTTTCGGATGTTCTGCACGCTGGAAGCGAATTTCGCATTCAGCGTCGCAGAAGCGCCTCTAGCGGCTGTCGGAAAGACAGCCACTAGAGGCTGGATTAACCCTGCTATGTAAACATAGCAGTTTTTCTGAAACTGCTATGTTTACATGTGATATGTTAAAACCTGAGGGACCTGGCACCCACACCACTTCATTGAGCTGAAGTGGTCTGGGTGACTATAGTGTCCCTTTAATGGGAAGTCATTCTACATCCCTCCGGAGAAACTATTGCACTTAGTTCTGGAGTTGGCCATCCCAGACCTTCAAACTCGTCTGAAAGAGTGTTGTGTCTGATAATCTAGTCATAATTGTGCAAGGCCTGCTAAAAAAAAAATGTCTGTTGTCCTCATTGGGGTCATGGGCGTAGGAACCCAAAAAAATCTGGGGGGGATAGCATTTTTACTCGCCGGGTATATTCTTATTCCGTAAACTAGGAGTTGTTTATCCCATTGTACAGCGCTGCAGAATTTGCAGTCGCTATATAAATGATTAAATAATAACTTTAAAGGGTCACTACAGGGACGGGATTTTAATTACCTGGATACAGCGCCAGGATCCTACTGATGCCGCGCCCCCTATTTCGTCAAAATGACTTAATAGGAGGGTGCGAGCAGGGAGCAATAAAACGCTTCTATTCAGAAGCGTCATTGCTCTCTGGTGCGCATGCGCAGCTTTGCCGCACATGCACAGATACTTCATAGGGCGGCATTCATGTCTCGACTAGGAAGCACCTCTAGTGGCCATCTGAGTGTCCACTAGAGGTATTCCTCATCAGTAATGTAAATACTGCCTTTTTACGAAATGGCTGTGCTTACATTAAAAAGCCTGCAAAGACATGCTATAGACACCAGAACTACTACGTTTAGCTGTTGTGGTTCTGGTGACTATAGTGTCCCTTGAATATAGAGAGGAAAAAAGAATCATCACAAATGTAAGAAATAAAATGTTTGTATCATTATTCTAAAAATTATTTTAAAAAAATATGCACATTCCTAGCTTAATTTTTAGCACGACATATGACACAAACATGTTGTACTTTGCAGATTACTTTTTATATTTTTTTATACATATACTTGGGATGGGGGGTGGGACTGAGAGGGGCTCTAGAGGGTCCTGCAGTGCCAGGTAAACGGATATGTTTTCCTGGCACTGGAGAGTCACTTTAACGCTATTCATGGATTCATACATAAACCTTAATAATGGATAATGGATGTTATTGTCGAGAAGTTTCATGGTACCATTCAGAGACAGCGACATGATATGTCATTATTTTTTATATCTTCATGAGTGGCATAATTTATCAGTTATCTGTTCAACCTACTGAAAATTACCTTAAAAAAAAGTTTAAAAGGTAAATTATATATTTTTCAATAAAAAAAATAAAATAAAAAAAACAGTTAATGTTTGGCCATACTTTTAAAGCTACAAAGTAAAGATCCACTATTCATGGCTTTAATTACAATATAGTATCACAGCTTTTATTACTGCATCTCTTATTACCGAGGATTAAGAAGTCCTATTTGCATACCTCCCAACATATCAAAAAGGCGAGGGTCACTTTAATTGTACAGGTGTGAGTGGGGGAGTGGCCATGGGTGGGGGCTGTTCTGAGAAATTTTAGGCGACTTACTAATAACACATTAGGCAACTAAAATGTAAATAAGAACAATAACAATGTACCTTATTTAATCAGACTGATTTCTGAACACATTTATCATAGTTTAAAGGCACATTACTGTAAGAATTAATGCTGTGAAGCTCTGTTATACATGCATACACACAAACAATATGGTGCTTCTAGAAATGAGGGACATTAGGACAGAAAAGTGGGACAGAGATATTTGGGCTCAAAATAGGGACTGTCCCTTATAAATAGGGACACTTGGGAGGTATATATATTAAGTATCTGCCTACATTGTGAGTACCCTTTCGCATTAATTTTTACACTTCAAAAGAAGTTACAGATCCCTTAAACTCTGCAAAGTACTCTGCAAATTATAAAATTATGTTTTTTAATCTTTTGTTTCATTTGTCAACAATTCTAGCACATAAATCCTATTATTGGTATGTATGGTATATGTAGGCCCCTTAAACAGTCCTATTCAAAATAAGATTACAATTCTAACTTTGTAAAAAAAAAAAATTATATATATATATATATATATATGTATAAAACTCAAAACTACAATGTGCCTTTAAAAAAAAAAAAAAAAAAGCTCTGTGCTACAAAGCTATCACATGTTTTGTTAAATATTACTGTTTTTGTTCATAAGTACTATTCATTAAGCAGAGGGTGCCACCTTGTGGAATATTATAAAATACACTTTTCCCAAAATTGTGCTAGGAATAAAAAACATTTTTCTTTGCCATTCACTATTTAGAAATGGTCATAGAAAACAAAAATATGTCATTTCGCTTTAAATGTAGCAATATGTTGTGCTGTTGTAGTGGAGACTATTCCACTATGATTTTTTTTTTATCTTAAAGAGGTGTGGTGCATTCTACCCTGATCTAATAAAGTAAAGTGTAAGTACAAACACAGGTTTTTGGATGGAGTAAGCCTTCTTAGCCTTTTGTCTGCCACCTCTAAAACAACAACATTAAAACTTACCTCTGTTCCAGTGCAGAGGCCCAGACCCCCTCTTCAGCCCTATCTTCCTCCCCTATGTCACTTTCTGTCGCCGAAGTGCAAGGTAGGTCAGGGTGGGTGGACTGACGGGAGAACAGGGGCGGCATGGAGAGGGTGTGCTGCCATCTGGGCAGGCAAATAATGCCCATTAATAGTGTCGGAGGTGGAGTAACACTGCCAGCAGAAGTCAGGTTAATCTCCACATTGCAGCGTTTCATAGCGAAATGCTGCAAATTCAGACTGCTGTTATCATGACCACTTAAAGTCCCTGAAGTGGTCATGGTCGTCAGATTAACCCTTTAAAATGGAATTTTCCTGAGAAGTGCTATGACTGGGCTTATAGGTTTATTGAGAATGGGAAGCTTGACGTAAGGAGATTGCTGGAGGAATAGTGGATAATCTCTCTAATTATCACAAGCCCCTTTTTTATAGTGTCCTGTCTTTATTTGTAAGGAGTTAAAAAAATTGCTTATTGCTTCAAATGTTGCCAATGCCGCATCTTCACTATTACAGAGACATGGTCAATGAAAAAATATAAGTCTGCAATAAGGACTACCTGCGGCCTGGCATATTCATATATGAGATACTCTTCATTTAATTACTGTTCTTGGGAAGATATCTAGAAGTTGTGTTATTCTTCATATCATCCGCAGCCAATTTAGAACTAAGTGCAATTTCTATGGTTTATATAAAAGTTGAGAAAGCATAATTTCTTCCTCGTATTTCTTGCACAAAAGAAATGGAGTACTCTCAAAAATCAAATAAAGTACTTCCTTTTTTTTTATACTTCTTTATTTTATTGTCTTGACAGGCACAGTGATATAATTTCAACATATCGGCTTGTGCAAAAGCCGGCCAATATGCATCACGTTTGATCTTATTTACTCATAAGACAAATGGATACAAATTGTAAGTTATACAGATCGTTAACTTGTTCACGGGCAGTCAAGGGTTTTTCTTTTTTTATTTAAACGGAAAATAAACTTTAGTCATGACTTGCAATACCACATGTTTTTGTTGTGTAGCACATTTCCCTCGGTATTCACAGTACTGGCTTCCCGTGCGGGTACACTTTTATTCGCAAGCATATTTTTCAAGTTACTTTTCGTATCCCCTGGAGTTTTCACACCCCTTTTATCCGGTCTTATTTCCTATCGTAGGTGCATTGTTATACTTCCGATTGCTCACTAGGTGTGCCCTTATATTCATATAATAGTCTGACTCTAGCCCAGTGCCTACCCCCCATGAGTCCCTTGCGCTCCTCTCTGTACGCTTTTTGGGACCCTCAAGAAGGCACCGGTAATGTGAACCAGAGCACTCTCAATAGGTATGCCATACTTTACCTTTCGCACTTCGGTGTACTGTGGAATTCCTACGTATGACCTCCTCTGCAAATGTGTCTTGTCTACACTGTCATCACTTTCAACTTTTAGAGAAGGGGACGAGTGCGTGAATAAAAAGTTAAACAGAGAAAAGGAAGAGGAAAAAGAAAGAAGAGTGGGGGGATGGATGGGTGGGTGGTTGGGGTACCCCAGTGCCTTGGTATGGACGGGATTGATGTTGTTCCTGCGTCCTAGAGGGTACTAGAGTAGCCTATTAATTGTACGTCCCCTGAGTGGGCTTGGCTGTCCGGCTCTGCTCTGTTGCCCACAATATTCGTGTGTGCACGCCCACGAGTTCTCATTCCGCTCCCACTAGGTTGTTCTCCCAAGGTTCCCAGATTTTTTGGAAAGCTGCAGTGTTCTCTTTTACCCTGGCTGTCAAACCGTCCATAAGTTTGCTCTCCCTGATCCTGGTGATTACTCCCGAGAATATTGGGCTCTCCGGGGTCAACCATGAGGGTGCAATCGCTCTATGAGCACTTAAAGTAATTTTGTGTATAAGCTTCTGTTCTATCCTGGTCCAGCCCTCCAGTGACCTATTTAAGAGGTATACCCAGGGATCCATTATAGGAGTCCTATCAAAGATCTGAGTCAACAAGTTCTCCACTGATTTCCAAAACCTGACTATAGTGGGGCATTCCCACCACATTTGTAAGTATGTCCCTCTAGCTCCACATCCCCTCCAACAATCATCTGTAGCGCTTTTTTGCATTCTAAAAAGTTTTACTGGTGTTGTATACCACCTGAACATGGTTTTCCAGGTCTGTTCCTGGAGGGTCACGCACATTGACAAATTTTTGTTTGCTTCCCAAAAAGTACTTCCTTTCTTACCACAGTTCAAAAATCCAAAAGGACTGTGCTCTAGTGCTCTAGTACTGCTCGTTTTCCTGATGAGAGCATGTCTTCTAGGCAGAACCACTACCTACAAGCTCATTTGAGCAGGGTCTGCTTCATCTCTTGTCTTTGTCAGCACTACTTTGTATGTTAATAATTGTTATTTTATGTCCCCAATGTATTACTTTTAAGCGATGCAAAATATGTTGGCACTAAATAGATGCTAATAATACGTAATGGATGAGATTGAGAACGAGCCCACACTAATATCCCTATCTACACTGATGTGGAGCTCCAATTCTCTGATGAGCGCAACATGCAATTTTCACACTAAAGTCGTGGATAATGCAAGCAAAACAACAGTTCACAATATTTTGCATCTTTAAAGCATGGACATTTGGTACACCATGTGCCACTCAAAAAACATCACATAAAATTACATGGAATTTATTGCAAGAAAATTATTTGCAGGCCTTAATTACCATGTAATACTGATGAGTGCTTTTAAAAAGGCACACAATGTGTGAATTGCATGAATTGCTTCCAAACCTATATCAGCTTGGTAGTTTTTTTCGGTGCAGTTTTTAGGGTTCTTTCGCCCCCTGCTGCCTTGTCAGTAGAACTGCAGAAGTAAACATTGGCAAAACATGACGTCATGCCCTCGATTTTGTCTTGATCTTTTCAAATGCTTCAATATTTTTAAATAAATGTTTGAATATAATAAAAAAAAATATTAATAGATCATAAAATATATCAATATATAAAAAAAAAACTAAATACTACAACATGTAAATATTCTCCAAGATAACTTGATTGCTTAGAATAAATAAAGGACGACAAAATGATTCAGTTTAAAATATTTTACTCTGTTACAGAATAAACTTTCGGACATTAAGGACACTATCTGAAATAAACCATGTTTATGGTAGTGCTAGGCAATGTTTCTATTCAAGTTAATGTTAGTACAATCTACTACTTCTCCAGTTATGAATTAGGTCTCTTCCACTAAGTGACTATTAAATTCACTAAAACCATCAGTGCTCAGTTGATCAAAGACTCGTAGACGAGTAACCAACCCTTGTTCTGGCACATTGTTTCATTCTCGATTTTAGTCTCTCATCTTCTGCTCTATTTAGTTGCCTGCCCTCACATTTGGACTGTTTGCCAGCTCATTTGGATTTTTCTTTATTGGTACCTTGTCTTACCAGCTCCATGCTATTATTTTTGACTTGGGAGATTTGCTTCCAGTTTTTTTGTAAGGATACACCTTAACCTCCTTCTGTGCTTCTACAAACTGTAAGTCATGTTACAGTACCAAAGCATTTGCTCAAACAATCTGTCAGAGCCATGTTCTAAAGTTCTTGAGTGTTTTCTTACTATACCATATATTCATGATGAATCATAACGGTAACTCCTACAAAATTTCTCCCGAAAGTTCACTTGAAGTTCCACAGAGGTATAATTTCCAGTGCTTTGTACTTGTAACTCCCGTATCAGCATGTGGAATTGTCCTTGTTGAGTAAATTAATTTATCATTATTTTGTGGTTTCTGAATGCAGTTTCTTTACATCTTCATTAATTCAGGTGGAGGAGGTCACATATTGTCCAGGTAAGTATGGACACCCTACATGCAATGCTTAAACCTATGTTAATCAAGAGAGAAACAAAGGATAGTAGTGTATTACTGGACCTTATAGTGGCCGGACTTAACTCAGTGACTTTAGCAGGCGACATATCAGAGTGAAGGAAGACTAGCTGAGGTTATTATCAATAAGCTAAGCCGGGTGAAGGAGTACAGAGATCAGAGTGGTCAGACAAGCCAAGATAGATAACCAGGAAATCACAGGTAATCAGGCACACGCTTTTGGGATCACAAGGAAACCACAACAGGGCAAAGCACAAGTATTTAGAGGCCTCGGGGGGTTTCCTTGATACCCACTCCCCCAAAATGTGTGGCGTTGGCAATTACGTGATGGTATAATGAAGTGGCTTGGCTTAATGATGCCATAAAATGGGCAGAGCTCCAGTGTCTAGTGAAATACTGGCAAAGGTGTCTGAGGATGTTTAATGAATGTGGTGCTCACTGTGGGGGGTGAGTGGTGTAGCTCAAGGGTCTGCATCTTTACAGTTGTTTCCTGCAAGCCTTACATGTGTTTCCATTGTTTTAAAGGGTCACTGTAAGCAATATAATCAGTACAGCTTGGCATCGTATGTTGCCTAGTATATTTTACTATTTATACATTGCTTATTGTCCCTGTTTTAATTGTTTATTTGTTTAATAAATTTTGGATTCTGCACTTTGTATCCTGTGCTGCTCTCCTCAAGGATATCGTTTTAGCCTTTTTAGGCACCCTCCTGCATATTATATAGAGCCTGGGACGGCTTTAAATCCTGTGAGTTTTACTCTACATAAGGGGTCTATCATATATACATTTTGCACTATGTAATGTTATTTGTGTTTTTTAGATTGATCCCGAATTGTCATTTCGTTGACTGGTGCAGTATTTATTCTATTGTTTTATTATTTATCTCTAAGTGTTGTGGGATACACTTTTCACTGCACCAGCAATTTTATATTTGTGATAATTGGTAGCGCCAATACACCCTGTTTTCTTTATATATCAACTTGGGTTTGCACCAAGTCTAGTTGGAATTGTACACTGAAAGGGAATATATATATATATGAGTTACTGCAAATTAAAAGGTGAATTGCAAATTTAAGCCAAGCATTTGAAGAAATTCTTCAACGGCGCTATAGCCGCAGCTTGGATATTTTAGCCTTAATTTTGCAATTCTGCTTTCAATTTACTAGAAATAATAATTTAGTAAAGACCCTGTGTGTGTTTGCATGTCTGCAGGACTCATTAATATAATACTCACTGTATATGAACATAACACAGCAATAGCAGAGTTCTACAGCAGTAAAAGTCTCATATCACATCATCATTTACCTACTATCCTGCATCACCCTGTACCTCTTTCCATATTGTTCCATTCTACACTGCTGTCCCTCTTTCAATACTCACCTAGTGTCCTTCTCTCCCGATTTCCTCCCCCACTTTCTGTCCTTCTGTACACATTTCCTCTCCTCCTACTCCTCCCCCCCACCCCCAACTTCTGTCCCTTTTCTCATATCACCCCTTCAACTTTGTACATACTCTCCCCCCACACCTTCAACTTTCTACATAAAACACACACACAATCTGCCCCTCTTTCCATATACTCTCCCTGTTTAACAATTTAAAATAAAGTGATGCTCTGCCTACCTGCCCTGATAGTAGTGTGGCCGAGAAGCATGGGACTGATGGTCCTAGCAGGAGCTTAGTGCTGGTTGGCATCACCTGCTGGTAGGAGGTAGCAGGGATAGAATATAAAGTCTGTCCCTGCTCCGTATTGCAGCCCAGGACTCCCATGCCGCTGGGCTGCTCGGTGTAAGCAATAGCAGCACTATTTTCTTAGAAGCCAGGTTACCTTTAGATAATCTTTGATTTAAAAAAAACAAGTAGATGTTTGGATTTTCTAAGTAGTAAGTTATTTCTTGTTTAACATTCAGGGAATGTAACTTATTTTCTCTCTCGTGGGTTTTGGTAAAACGAGGGTAGGATAAACTCCTGGTTTAAATTCTTTACTGATGAGATTTCAGCGTAGCGTAATTCAGGATGAAGTCTGTGATGGAGCTCCTGTACTCCGAGCGAGGACCTCTGCCCATTCTGCTTCTTAGCCTCTTGCTGGGACCCTGGAACACTGCAGCCCCAGTTGTCAAAGCTTGACTGTGGTCTCGCTGGAGCGCTTTCCTTCCAGGTGGGTATCATCAACTCTGCCTATTCTTCTTCCACTGGGTTATGCACCTCTGCCTGCAATGTGATAGCTTCTGTCTTTATAAAGAAACTTACACCTCTCATGCCTAGCTCTCTTCTTTCCCCCTGGCTAGATGGATTGTGTAGGCAGCCAACAGGTGCGAAGACTCTGTTACTGGGATCCCTAAAAATCAATACAGGACACACAGTTCCAAAAGGAACAAACATGCACAGCTTTATTTTTACCCAGGACTAGCCCATATGCTTATTACACTTAGATTGCTGCGACAACTTCAATAAAATACAAATAACCAAATCATATCAGACAGCATACAGCAACTTATAATAACACAATTACATATTTATAAAGCGGCAGGGAAGACAATAATTAAAGGGATTCTCTAGTGCCAGGAAACAAACCTGTTTTCCTGGCGCTACAGAATCCTGCAGTGCCCCCCATACCACGTTGCTAAAGGGGTTAAAACCCCTTCACTCACCTGAATTCAGCGCCAATGTCCCTCATCGCTGGGTCAGTCTCCACCCACGCTCCTCCGCGTACTTTTGACCTCCCCATAGGAAAGCATTATTTAATGCTTTCCTATGGGGATGCCGGCCACGCTGGAGGTCCTTATGCATAGCCTGAGGACGTCCAGCGTCGTTTAGATGACCAAAAGTCGTCTAAGAACCCGAAAGTCCCTCGCCACTAAAGGAGGACTTAACCCTGCAAGGTAATTATTGCAGTTTATAAAAACTGCAATAATTACACTTGCAGGGTGATGGGAGTTGGCACCCAAACCATCTCAATGGGATGAAGTGGTCTGGGTGCCTACAGTGTCCCTTTAGAAGAAAATATCTCTCCTACCTGCAGATTTAGCAATATGCAAATCTACCTGAATAAGCAAAATTAAAGGGACACTACAGTGCCAGGAAAACAATGTTTTCCTGGCACTGCAGGTCCCCTCTCCCTCCCACCCCCCATCCCCGGTTGCTGAAGGGGTGAAAACCCCCTCAGTCACTTACCTGAGACCTCCGCCGAGGTTTCTGCTCGCCGCCGCTCCTCCTCTTCCTTACGTCAGCCGGTGGGCGAAACTGATCCCGCCCGCCGGCTGAGGAGACCTAATGCGCATGCGCGGCAATGCCGCGCACGCGCATTAGAGCTCTCCATAGGAAAGCATTGAAAATACTTTCAATGCTTTCCTATGGGGAATTGAACGACGCTGGAGGTCCTCACACCTGTGCTATAGACCAAGAAGTGCCCTCTAGTGGCTGTCTAGTAGACAGCCACTAGAGGAGGAGTTAACCCTGCAATAATTACACTTGCAGGGTTAAGGGTAGTGGGAGTTGGCACTCAGACCACTTCAATGGGCAGAAGTGGTCTGGGTGCCTGGAGTGTCCCTTTAAGAAGCCTTGCTATTCAGGTAGTGCATATAGCTGTTGCTACCAACAGAGGGCACTATGCTGGCTCCATAGCCAAATCCACTTAGTTGGTAACAAGCATCAGCAGGACAGGAGAGCACACAAAACAATTAACAATAAATAATTAAATACATTATACACACCATGCACCTATAATGGCCACAGGACATAGGCATAGTCCAGGGTCCTACATAAAGTGTTTGTATGAAACTCCAGGGGATGGTGACTACCGTCACAAAGTCGTAACCCCACTTTGTCCCAATGAATGACTAGTATGGCTCCTCAACTCGCCCAGATGTTTTGCAGTATTAATGTGATAGGATAAAATTATATAATCAATCTGCCATTTTTGAGTTCACCCTCCATTTTGATGTTTAGTTCATAACCGATTCGAAATTCTATCCATATACAATGAAATATTAACCACATAAGATATTTATAACCTTTTACCGCTTTTGCTAATTTAGGCAATGAACTATAAATGAACTGTGTCTTGAGACTACGAGTGATCTTTGATAATTATCCGAGTCTATATAATGTGATGAAATGTGATCGATAAGATACCTATACAATCCAATATGGTATACCAATAATTTCAGAGTTGATTTGGTCCTCACGGTGGTGTTGTCAATTCTCTAGGCTTGTAGGTTGGTGCGCTGATTGGAATTCCTGAAGTATGGACTGCATCCATTAGGATCCACAGGGGAAAGATAAATAGCACTAACAGTTTTGGTTGCTCGCCCAGAAACAAAAGTAGACCTTTTTCTTCTTCTGCTACCCCTCGGATAAATTCGAGACTGGATTTTGGCAGTGGTAGATGTGGTAGGTCCCACATTGCTAGGCTTTGGGTGGTAGGTCCCAAGTGTTAAATTCCAGTCAGTCACACATCAAAACTATGTGCTGCTAGTGGTATAAGTGTTATGGGTGGCGCTAAAGGAAAAAGAGGTGCTGCTATATTACCAAAGTATATTGTCACCACATATACTTAAAAAAACAAGACACAGTAAAAAGATAAAAGGTAAAAGCGCACACATAAAAACCAGGAAGAATTGTTACCTGTAACATATACAGTCGTGGTAACCAAAAGTGAATAATCCTGGTATATACTTGACCAAAGTGTATATACTGATACGTATTTGCCTATAAATATATAACAAGACAAGACAACATAGTGTATTCTGTATAAGAAATAATAGCAGTGAGTCTGCTGGCATGGAGAGTGGTGAGCAGGGAGGCTGCTGGCATGGAGAGTGGTGAGCAGGGAGGCTGCTGGCATGGAGAGTGGTGAGCAGGGAGGCTGCTGACATGGAGAGGGGGTGAGCAGGGAGGCTGCTGGCAGGGAGAGTGGGTGAGCAGAGAGGCTGCTGGCAGGGAGAGGGGGTGAGTAGGGAGGCTGCTGGCATGCAGAAGGGGTTAGCAGGGAGGTGCTGGCAGGGAGAGGGTTAAGCAGGGAGGCTGCTGGCAGGGAGAGGGGTGAGCAGGGAGGCTGCTGGCAGGGAGAGGGGTGAGCAGAGAGGCTGCTTATGTCCCAGGTAACATTATGCTTATGCTTATGTCCCAGGTAACATTATGCTTATGTCCCAGGTAACATTACAGGAGGTCCCTGTGCAATCTCTCGCCTAACCATGACCATGATCACTAAAACCACCCAGCTACACAAACTGCTGAGAGACAGGAGAGATGTTAAAAACACCCTTAATGCAGATTGTAACCCTGAAATCACTCTCTCATCTAAAGCCGAATACTCTGCCCTAGCGTACACCTTGGTAGGAGTCCCAGGCTTAGCACTGAAAAATACCCGAGTAGTTAATGCTGTAGCCTGTTCCCTTGCAAAAGGTTTAAATGACACTTCACAGGCCCTAGAAGAGCTACTTACGGACAAACAGGCAAATGAGAAGGCAATCCTTGAGAAAAGAGCAGCCATTGACTACTTACTAATGAAACATGACTTAGGCTGTGAAGCTATTGAAGGTATGTGCTTTTTTAGTCTATCTGACCATGGCACTATGATCCATAAACATATAAAAGATTTACATGACTTAGTACAGGATATCAAACAGGATACTGGCTTATTTGGGGTTGGGATTGGACATTTGGGCTAGGAACATGGTTGACTTTACTTATTAAGAAAATGTTATACTTTTTGCTATTAGTTATATTTGTCATTATGGCCATTTTTCTAACCTTTAGATTTTTTTCATGTCTACTAACCTCTCTATGTAAAAGCAAACCTACTGTTGGTCGTACCTTAACTTACATTCCAGCTCCGACTTCGGAAAGGTTTTATGATGTTACCTCGCCTAACAAATGAAGGAACTCTCCTCCGCTGATTCTGGTGGTCTCTCAGTCCAAGGGAACCGTGGTGAAGCAATAAATGAAAGTCCCACAGGCTTTGGCTAGCAGGCCTGGAAATACCTTGGACATTTGGGTGACCCTTGGATCAAAAGAGGGGATTGTGATAGAATTTATCTTGATTCCAAGGCTCAAGCTTATAGGTGTCAGATAATGATATCCTATATTAAAATTGGCTAACTTGGACTCAGGAAATGCTTGATGCTTAAACAACACTTAAGACCATATATGTCTAGTTCCGGGAGCAGAGAGCCCCCACCTGAGATGTCTCTTCTCTAATCTTTTTGCTCTTTCTTACCTTGGAACTTATTTGTTATGTGTACATGACGTTCATTCCTATGTCTTATCTGTACTCCCTTCCTATTACTGTTCTAAGAGTATTTGCACGTAAACACTTACTTTTTAATGTATAAAACCCAGCTGATGAATAAAACGTCAGAGGCTTATTTTAAATACCAACAGGTGTCTGGTGTCTAATTCTCGCTTCTCCAAGTGCACTTGTAACAACAATTTGGGCTTCCTCTGAATATAACAAAGATCAACATTTCTGATCCACAACAATACATACAAACATATACACCTTTGGCAACGCTCCACTCAGCACACAATGCACGCTGGAGCGTTGCCATGGCAATTAATGGAAACACTCTAGCACCTCGCAAGAGGAGAGAAGCTGATCCTGTTGAGTATGAAAACTGAGCTCTTGGCCCCCTTGTCATAGGTCAATTTGCTGTGCCACCGGACCACCAGGGAATATCGTGCCCCCCTTCCCTGCCCACAGGTAAGAGGCAGGAAAGGGTAAATAAATGTTATTATGAAAAAAACTGTTCCCCTCCCCACAGCCCACACCACAAACACACATACACTGCACTGAATATACATTAGTACACAAATACACACAATGTATCCACTACAGACATTGAATCCTCTACACAAACACACACTGCTTCCACTACAAAAACACAGACACTGCATTTATTACACAACGCAGATACTGCATCCATTACACAACACAAACACTGCATCCATTACACAAACACACACTACATAAACACACACTGTTTTCACTAAAGAAACACACACTGCATCGACTACACAAACACTGACTCTGCTTCCACTACATAAACACACACTGTTTCCACTACACAGACACTTCATCCACTAAACAAATATACACACTGCATACAATACACTAACACAGACACTGCATTCACAACACACACTGCATAAATGAATGGTTGTGGGTGTGTTTTGGTGAGCGTGGTCTTAGTGGGGGGCAGCATTTCATCCTTGGATCCAAGCAGCACAATGTCTTGGGCCAGCACTGATTCAATGAGGAGATGCTGATTGGCCAGGGCTGTGTTTGAATTGTGCTGGCTCTGCCCCTGATCTGCCTCCATGATAGTCTCAGCCAATGCTATGGGAAAGCATTGTGGTTGGATCAAAGAGTCACTTCTGATGATGTCAGCCAAGCAAGCAGATCAGGGGCAGAACCAGCAACTGCAAACTTGAACAAAAGTAATATTTTACCATATTTAGGGGGGCAAGGGGGTAAGATTGTGGTTTTGTCAGGATTACAGAATGATCCAGCACGTAGAATTGTGTAACACAGAGGACTGATAGGTAACATATACCGGACCTTAGAATGGCCGGACTAACGTACCAAAGAATAGTCAGGAACAGCCGAGGTCAAGGGATACAGAAAGAGACACAACGATAAGGAAAAGCCAGGAGTCAGGGATGCCATTAAACAGGGAAGTCAAAAACAATGCCAAAGTCAAATAACCAGAATCAATAACGCGCTCTCGGACAACCACAAGGGAAACCACGACAGGGCACTGAGCAGGATGAGAACTGGGCCTAAATACCCCTCCTCTAGGTCTGATAGGCTGTAACCGGCTTTTGACCCCCAAAGGCAGTTACCATGATCCCATTTGCATAATTGCTGCTCAGCATTAACCCTTCTGTGTATTTGGTTGCTGCTCGGCACAACTTTTCCTGTGTGGACAGTAAATGCTATTAACCACATTTTTATAAGCGGATGAATACGTGACAGGTTTTAACACAATAGGGTCTGGAATACATGTTTGTGATCCTGATCATATGGTGTTCCTTTAACCCTCCCTGTCTATACTTGACCAAAACCAAGGTGCGATTGGATATCTGTCCATTCGACCCTTAATGCCTATGTGTAATAAATGCCATATATGCTGGTATCTTCTTCTTTATTCATATCTGCAGTTCCTACAGGATTCATCTGCTAGTAGCAACAATCACTACTCTACTTGTAGACATAATATTCCTGCATGATCAATGAAATAAAAACCTTGTTGTGTTCAGGTCCACTTTAGTTTTATTTATCTGCTAAAGAATGAATCACTGAAACAAAGTACGGTCTGCTATCCTGGAGATTATGGATAAGTCTCCTGTTCTGTTATCAAGCAGCTGCAAACTCTTAGAAATATAGATCACCAATTACTAACACCCAATTCCAAAACCAAACACACACACACACACACACACACACACACACAAAGAATGATCTGAGCACATTCTGCAATGCAAAAATATTGGATCTAAAAGAAACCAGGGATATTTAGTTGCAGTACTTCAAGGAGCCTAAACAGAGGGAGCTGAGCAAAAAAGAGAAATATCTTGATTGAAAGCATCCTGCCCGGGCTGAACTGAAAATACAAAGCATCTGGAACCACAGCAAATAAACATTAAGTAACACACTATCTCTACAAAAGATCAATAAAAATGTCACGACCATGCTGAGAAAAGTAATGAAAATTCAAGACAGTGAATCAAAACATCTGAAAAGTATTAACATATTTTCTTATTTGTCCTACTTCAATACAAATGAGCAAGGCCACATGTAACAGGAGAGATTGTCTTTTGCCGATGTTTAGATTTAAGAAGGGGTCTGGTATTTCCATAAACCTTTATTCTTGATGTTTTCATTAAATTTGCAACTAGTATTTTATAGCGATAAAAGAACTCTGCTGTATTTTGTTCTGCATAATAAAATCATGGTAAACGTGACAGATACAAAGTTATTTATCAACATTTTGACTGTTTACTAATGGAAAACTTATTTTTTTTTTTTTAAATGCTTTGGAGTTATCTAATGGGAACATCTTCTTGACTTTTTTTTATTATACTTTTTTGTTCTCATTCATTCACCCTTTTTATTCTTTCAGTATTCATGTTTTTGTGTGCATTTGTAAAAAAAAAAATAAAAAAAATATTCCGTTAACAGCAAATTGTAGTGAAATAAACTACAATAAACTGCAATATTCATGTCAAAATAGCCAAATTGAAGAATGTTTCAAATCAGCCGTTTTGACCTAAATGTTACAATCCAGTTTACAGTTCACAATTCCTGTGAATAAGCCCCACTGGTATTGAGGACAAATGAGGTGGATGTATTGAAAGTCATGATATAAATGAGTAGTGCAAAAATATGTATATACAGTGTGATTAGTAGTATACAAACACAGTGACAAAGCAAATGAAAAATATTGTATTTACGAAAAGATTAATCAGTTAGATTATGTATATATTCCAGAGAAATATTTACTTTGTACATTTTATCACTGTTAATGTATGTTCGAATCATACTGTATATACACTTTGCTCTACTCAGTAATTATCTTCAAATGATCATTTTAAAACAAGATATTAAAAGGTACATTTTATAAAATACATTCAATACAGCCACCTAATTTTTCCACCTTTTGCATTATTTAGGCTGCCTACATTAAAAGAAAACTATAGTTTCATTAATACAAACACGTATTCCTGACAATATACAGGAAAAAACTATATTTACATGTGTGCACACTGCAGCACTGACACAGAAACACCTCTAATGGCTTCTGAGTGACTGCCTCTAGAGGTGTTACTAGGCACTAATGTAAAAATGGTATTTTCTATAAAAAGGCAGTGTTTACATTAAAAAGCCTGTAGGGACAAGCTGTAGATACCAGAACCACTACATTAAGCTATAGTAGCTGTGGTGACTATAGTGTCCCTTTAAGCCAGCCACACTACTCTCTAATCATTAGTATTGTAGAAATATATAAATAAATAAATGATACAATTGCCAATATAAGCCAAAATATCTCCAGTCTACAGGTCACCTGTTTTGACCCAGGATTCCCCATTTATCTATTAGTTCTTCACTATTCAAGATTCACCATTTACTATCACTTACTTGGTAGTGTCTAAACACTATATTTAAGTCCCATTTGAAGCAATTGGATGTCTAGTTCAGGTTGCTTCGAACTTGAAATTTTTCATTTGGTTGATAATTTGAATGGTTTACCAACAACAAAGGCTTTCTCCTTTGTAGAAACCATAAATTCTGTTTTGTGTTTCAATTTACGTATTTAATTTTCCCATTTAAATATATCGTATGAAAAAAAATGTGTTGAATTGCAGAACATGAAGTTGAATTTGGCACAATTTAGTTGAAATAACTAAATCTCAAAGCTGCCCCAAATACCCTGTGACAAATTCAGGTTTTAGTGTGCCATTTTAATTTCAACACATATAGTCAAAATATAAACAAAACCTGCAAACTTAGGATACGGCTGTAGGGGGACTGCCGCTAAACTGTTAATATGCCTGGTTTCCCTGCTGTGTGTGTGTACGGTCTTGGGGGCAGAGGTTCGCCCTCCCTTTCGTGTATTTCTCCTATTGTGCTCCTGTAGTTCCCGAATGAGGAGCTCCCCAGTGCCCCTTGGAATGTTCGCACCAATCAATTAGAACGTTTGCAACTCGCATCCTAAGTGTGAAAGCGCAAGGGAAGTAATTAATGAGAGCATCCCTGGGTGGCCGCCGTTCGTACAGACGAACGCCGGCATGGGGGAGTATTCGTATCCCTGAGATTGGTGGGGATACTCTTTGGGGACAATGGCGGTTGGGCAGGCTCTCTGTAGCTAGGAGTCAAAGAGGTGGGAAACTTTCCCTAGCTGGGGCTCCCAGGTACAGAGGCTCATGGGATGAAGACCCCTTGTCACCGGAGGTGGGAAGCCCTGAGGATGGGTGGCAGGAACTGGGGACAAAAGGGACTGGAGATCCGTTTCGGTCAGGAGACCCCTGGGAGGGGACACAGGGACTGGTATTCCGGATCCGTTATACGACCCTTGGGAGGGGACATTGTCTTTATGTGTGATCCACCCCTTGCATGGGGACAAGTATAAAGCAGAGTGTGGCCAATAAAGTTGTTGTTGTACCCCTGGAACTGTGTGTCGTCTGGTTACTGGGGGAGGGGGTGGTCTCTTCATTCATTAATAGCGGAGGTACCCAGCCGGGTTACCCAGGGTCCGCTACAACGGCATTGTCTCTTAGAACAGTCTTACTGAAAAACAGGTCTGGCCCGCTATGTCTCTCAAAGCAGTGGGGTTTCTGCCCTTTTTAATTTGCAAAATGTTCATAAGCAAGTTGGGAGGAATATATTCTACAGTGGTTGGTCTACCTACTGAAATAGTACATTCTTTTTAACCTGTAAGCATTCAGGCTGCAACCAGCTTTCCCACCCACCACCTTTCTGCCACAATGGTATAGACCACCAAAAATGTAATATCTCCCGAAATAATAGTAATAACAGGAGATCACAGATTGCCTTCTGGTATTAATCTCTAGCATAGTTCCCTCAAGGCTAGATTATCAGGTGGTGCTAACCTTATGGAGGTGCTTTGGCTAAAGTGGTCAGTACATCTCCCATGTACTCAACAAATGATAATATGATACATTTTTATACAAATCAATTATTTTAGGTAGTCAACGTTTCAGTTCCCTATAGGAACTTTCATCAGGACAACATAATGTTAAGTATTACTGAGCACCAGGTAACAAAAAAAAAAAAAAAAAAAAAAGAGCAGTGCGTGTGTGTGTATGTCCGCGCACGTGCGTGTCCCCCCAGTAGAAGCAGCACCAAAGTTTGGCGCACAGACTGGTGCAGTTAGAGGTCATGAGTGAAGCAAACCAGTGAAACACAGAAGAGAGACACAGTAAAATGACAGAAAGCATTCACTTTATTCAACTCCCTGTCAATCAAGTCTCAGGGGCAGAGAAAACTGATCAACATCTCACTTATTAGGCAATGTGTGCATTAACATTACAGAAATAGGCTTAACAACCGAATGCCTTACAGGAAGGCACTCAACTATACTAAAGGCTTAGTTATACTGTAAAATAAAAGAATCATGCAACTACAAAAATATAGATATATTCTTGATGTGTTCTGTCCGTCAGGCTTGGTGTTACTTCATTCTGCAGATTTAGAAGAAGATCTTGTAGCCAATCCTTGTTAAACACCAGCATATAGCCAAACAGTTAAAGTCCAATAAAATACTCTCCAAAGACCATCTACCACGCTAATCCTTTGTGGGGTTTTGTTTTCCCTTTCTTCTTTCCTCGTTGAGTTCTCAGCTTCTTTTGATGCCTTGGGTTCATCCAGGCTGGATACTGACCGTGTTCGTTAAGGAGGCTTTTCTTGTTTCGTTTTGCATCGGTTTCCATCTTACCTAAAAAAAGATTAAAATATATTCCATGAATTCAACGGAAAGAAATTCAACACACAAGCAAAAAGGGCTAAGAGCGTTAATATTAAATATATAAAATGGCACAGTAGAAACGGTAAAATGGTTTTCATAGTCACAGTTTCACATTAGTATATAAAATTTACTCGATATAAAAAAGTCTAGATCATAACTGTACCAGAACAATTATTTTGAATAGTCTTTTAGAGAATGAGGATATTTATCAAGGCAGAACTTGTGCTATTTTTAGGTGTAAAGCACTAAATGTTGAGACATTCAAATGATTTTCATGGATTAACGGAGGCAAAGAGCAGCTATGGTTGGAGATTTTTGCCTCAGTTTCTCCATACTCCTTTTAAAAATGTACTGCTGCAGTATGTACACAAACAGTAGAGAGGTTGACAGATCAGGTAGAGACTCCAGGTTCCTCTCATTATCAGTCTGTTGGATCTCATCCAATAAATTTCTGTCCAGCAGGCAGGGCTCAAAATTTCCTCTGAACCACTTCCAAATCATTTGTGGAGCTCTGGAGAGTGAGTTAGAAATGTATGGAAGTCAAAGCTGAATGCAAGCATGATTCCGTGGGGTGAACTGGAAGCTTCCAAACAAGAGCAGCAGCACGTGCTTTACCTACTAATCAGTGCGACACTGTGCGGCTCAGTCTGTAACTGCACATGCCTCCAAAAGCTTAGCACTGTGCAGCATACACTGAACATATTCCTTGCCCCTGCTGTCACACTCCAACAGCAGAGGTACGCCAACAGAGGCTGATACCTCAAACATTTAGTACAAGAGAGAATGAGCTTTTATCAGCTATGGAGGATGGGTTACCTACTAAGGGAAAATAGAGTGCGGAAGAATTGTAGTGCAATCGTGTGATCTAATAAACGGCAAATAGAAACATAGAATGTGACGGCAGATAAGAACCATTTGGCCCCTCTAGTCTGCCCAATTTTCTAAATACTTTCATTAGTCCCTAGTCTTATCTTATAGTTAGGATAGCCTTATGCCTATCCCACGCATGCTTAAACTCCTTTACTGTGTTAACCTCTACCACTTCAGCTGGAAGGCTATTCCATGCATCCACTACCCTCTCAGTAAAGTAATACTTCCTGATATTATTTTTAAACCTTTGTCCCTCTAATTTAAGACTATGTCCTCTTGTTGTGGTAGTTTTCTTCTTTTAAATATAGTCTCCTCCTTTACTGTGTTGATTCCCTTTATATATTTAAATGTTTCTATCATATCCCCCCTGTCTCGTCTTTCCTCCAAGCTATACATGTTAAGATCCTTTAACCTTTCCTGGTAAGTTTTATCCCGCAATCCATGAACCAGTTTAGTAGCCCTTTCTCTGAACCCTCTCTAAGGTATCAATATCCTTCTTAAGATACGGTCTCCAGGACTGCATACAATACTCCAAGTGAGGTCTCACCAGTGTTCTGTACAATGGCATGAGCACTTCCCTCTTTCTACTGCTAATACCTCTCCCTATACAACCAAGCATTCTGCTAGCATTTCCTACTGCTCTATTACATTTTCTGCCTACCGTTAAGTCATCAGAAATAATCGCCCCTAAATCCCTTTCCTCATATGTTGAGGTTAGAACTCTATCAAATATTCTGTACTCTGCCCTTGGGTTTTTACACCCAAGATGCATTATCTCCACATTAAATGTCAGTTGCCACAATTCTGACCATTTTTCTAGTTTACCTAAATCATTTGTCATTTGGCTTATCCCTCCTGGAACATCAACCCTGTTACATATCTTAGTAAATGCAACTTTTCGGCAATAGCTGGCTGTAGTAGGATCAGTTTTCTATTTTGGTACAGATGTAGTGCACATACACAGACCCTATTCATGACAAATGTGCTTCAGCATATGTTTAGCCATCCTCTAGTATATGTATCACTGCTTCTGAGGAGAATGCAAGATAAGTCTATAAAAACAGTTCAAGCAGTATACACTGCAAGCTTCGCGGTGTATTTTGGCTAAAGCACAATTCTTGCCATATGGTCACTGTTTAATAAAAGCAGTAAGCGAGTGCAAATTATTTGTGGGTTTATTCGTTTCTAATTTATAACTTAGAAAAATAAATCTTTGGAGAGAGAACGTAGAAACACTCAAAAGTTGAGCTATTAGTGTTAAAATAAACACACTCCAGGGCATAGTCACACATACAAGCGAGAGCAATCCTAATTGCCTTCGTGCATTATTAACTCCTACATGGCCTTTCATTTCTCCATCTGGGTGGATATTTGCAAACATATTCTTTAGTTAGAAAAAAAATAAATAAATCAGTCCGTGGTTTATTGAAATGTACAAAATAAATGTTTTAACTACTATATACCCAAACTGGTATCCTGTGAGTCTGCAATTTGTGCAGAGAACCCCCCCCCCCCCTTCCAGGTGACATGTATGATTGATGGAGGGACCTAGTGGGAGATATCCTAATCTTTGGTTCTCCTTTCTTGGTACCGACATCACCCTCTCCAACTTAGAGTACATGAGATTGCCAGAAGCCACATCATTTTACTCTAATACACTATAGGTGATCTGGATCACAGTACCGTGCCCTATAGACTATAAGCTTGTTTGAGCAGGGTCTTCAACCTATCATAGGTTTTCTTGTAATTGTCCTATTTATAGTTAAATCCCCCCTCATAATATTGTAAAGCACTACGGAATCTGTTGGCGCTATATAAATGGCGATAATATGGATGATCTCCAAAGACCCTCAACAGACATGTATAGACAATGAGATGCATAAGCTGTTTGCAAGAAGATTAATTTTCACCCCAGGCCTCCCCAAGTAATAAATCGGAGCAAAAAAAAAAAAAAAAAGTTTTTTTTTTTTTGTTTTTTTAAGATTTGTTAAGGGGTTACATAAAAACACTATACTTTGATTTAATTAAACATTTTGATTGTTCAGGAATTTAATTTCCAAGACAGGGGCTAACACAGCTAAAGGTGTATGAACACCCAATTATTGTGACCGATCCCACTGCCATGTGTATGCACTGCTGGTCTAAGCAGGATGGTTGTTGGTTTGTTAAATGTATGCTACTAATCAAAGATCACTAAAATAAGCACTGCTCATGGAGAAGACACCAGAGCAGTTTTCTTTCAATGTTAAGCTACTTCAATACAGTCTTTTTTTAGCAGATCACATACAAAACTAGCTTATAAAAATGAATTATCAGAGGACTACCCCATACCTAAATGACAATGTCAGATCCCAAAATTACTACAGTGCACCTGCACAGGAGGATTAATAGGATGCAGACGGAGTCATTTGGGGACACATTGGCTCCATCCTGTCCAAAGGATTACACTGCTTGCAGGAGAAGTGTGCATGGAATGATTTTCAACCAAGTATATTTTTTATCTACATTCTTGCTGGTGATTTCTCCTGTACAGGGTACTACCTGAATGTAACTCTGCCAGCCACATGACTAGACACCCCCATAAATATTTGACACTTTTCTAGTTGTGTATGCTCTTCCCAAAGGATTGTGGAGATAAATACGCTGTGCCCTTTAAAACATAACAATGAGTAACACTGGCAGAGACAGAACGCTGATTTCATAGCACATACTTCACATTTAAACATCATCATGACAAAGATTTCAACTGCCTCTTAAATAGCCTATTTTTCCTCTTTTTTTTTGTTTTGAGACCATATCCAACTAATCCGTATTTAGCCAAGTAATATACCATATGGAACTTCACTAATCAGAAAAGACAAAACATAATATATTACGATATTTGTCTTGCAATTTGTAACACCGCAGAATGCCCAGAAAACGTCAGTTTAATTTCTCTGGAGGGGTCAGGAAACCACCACATATCACATGCCCAGGACCCGGACAAAAAACAAATCTTCATTACAGGAGGAGATGAAAACTGATACTGTTAAAACTAGAAAATCTTCAAATGCAGAAAAGCATTAAGTTAGTGGGTGCCAAAATCTCCCACCACCCCACTGCCTGTAAATAATTATCTGGATTCATTCCCAGAGTAAAATTCTTTGGTTAGAAGGACATATATTTGCTTTAGAAGATTCTTCTGAATATATTTCAAAGTTCAGATGAAATAAAAGAAAGACCATACAAGAAGAAAATGTGTGAGAGAGAGTGTGTGTGTGTGTGTGTGTGTGTATTGCACAATAAAAACAAAAATATAGACTGTATTAATGCAAAAATAAAATGCAGTGTTAAAACATATAATTTAAAAATGTGCAAAGTCTAATAACCGGTTATTTAAGTAACAATTTTCACAAATTGATACGTGAAGAAACTCTTTATGGAAATTATTACTGAGTGCAATAACTGGTTACTCTACATTGCTCATTTTTGGATTATTGGTTTAACACTACTTTTTATTAGTTGTGCATAGATAGAAGATATATCTTACAGTTTTATTGTGGGTATAATTATATTTAAATTGTAATTAGAAAATTAAGACCACCCACACAAAATCCGATTGTTATTGCAAATAAATCGGGGAATTATTGGGAACACTGGCAACAGAGTTGCAAATTATAGACCAAAATAAATGGGATGCAAATTAGTTTTTACTATTAAAGCTATTTTTGCCTAAAACTTGCAAGTTCCCTGATCAATTTTCAACAATTACCAATTCTGTGAAAGACACAGTAAAAAGGGACCCGCTAAGCACTACAACTACTTATCTGCTATTTAGGAGTTAAATCACTTTGTTTACACAGCCCTAGCTAGACCTACCCTTGTTGAGACTCACAGCCTTCCTACAAACTTCCTAAAGAATAGGATTTTAGCTTTATTGCACAGTGTGTTTAATTTATAAAATTTCCTACTTCCTGCTTTGTTAATAGCCTGCACAAGCCTCTTGTGTGTGATTAAAGATCAATTAACATAGCAGGTGATAGCTTTTAAAGTAAATAGATTGTGCTCCAAGATTGGATCCTGCACAAGATAACATGGCTGTAGAGCAAATGGATACAAGTACCCCGTGAGCAAAACCCACTTATTGAGTTTTATAGCTACAATCACTGCCGCAGTGCTATGTCACTTCACAGGGTGAACCTGCTGACACCAAACTCGACAACCTTGAACCTGGTGCACACTGTTCCGGCCTACTCGCGGACAGGCGGGAGAGGAGCGGCCAATCTTGATGTCCTGTTAGTGAGCGGCACGGCAGTCTTGCGCTCCTACCGCCCTCTTTGGACCGGTGGGGGATATCCCGGTCCCCACTGGGGATACGCTAAGCAAACTTCAGTACACAGACTTTTACATACCTATCCTGTAGACGCCATGCGGCACACCAAAGATGGCTGCCAAACCACCTGTGTACCCAATGTCTCTGTGAGAGGCTAAGTTCAATACAGCTTTCGACGTTCTGTGTGCAGCCTTCTGGACTCCGCTGGAGTCCCATCAACAGCAGCAAACGTCCCCCATGTCAGTGAATGCAGAGGTGTTCAGCGGCTTATCGCCACGCTACTCCTCTTCTGGGCAGAGAGTCAAGTTAAAAAAAATCAGCCCAGCAGCCACAGGCAACCCTGTGGGACTGCTAGCGGTGAGGTGGACAAGCAAGGCCTTAGTCCTACTATTAATGATGGAGGGCTTCGTGGGGAAAAAGGTGCAGGCTTAGAAGATGGTCTGGGAGCGGCGAAGTTGGAATGCCCCAGTGTCGTCTCACGTGGTCCTAAAGCACTCCTTGTGTGGATGTGGGAAAATAGAGGCACCATCTGGCAAATTCTCCAGGGACACAGAACCGACACTCACGTAAACCCAGTCTGTGGTATAGGCTGAAACAGGACTCTCTCCACAACCTCTAAGTGCACTAGTGTTTTTAATTTTATTTTCATTTTGTTTATAGAGTAATTTGCCTAGTTTCCTACTTGGCCTCTCACAATGAAATGGGTCTTCCCATACAGTTCTATCTAATGTTCTGCTAGTGTGCGGTCTACTATATAGCTTGTTCATACATGAACATAATACTGTCAAGCACGTGTTTATTTTAATTTTGTTTTATTTGTCTTACCATGCAATTGCTACTCATGTCCTCTAAAAGGTTAATTTCATATGGCTATCTATGGTTATCAAGCCTCCTAGTTCTAAACCCATGATATTATATCCCTATACTCTTGCCTGATAAACCTGTATTATGTTTTCGGTTTTAAAAACTTGATCATACGCTAGACATGGCAGTGTACCTAGAACTAGCAATTCTATACAAACAAATAATAAAATAAAAAATGTGCACAATTTCTCGATTGTCCCACATGTTTTGTACGAAGATATGCTTGTGGTATGCTGTTGGGGCACCCAAGCCTGTTTGTCTATTTCTGCACTTATAAATAAAGAATAAAAAAAAAAAAAAATGGAAGGAGCTGCTTTGCTTTAAATTTCACCTGGCCACTACTCTTCTTGAATAGGGATACTCTTTATATTTTTACCTTCTATAGCTCGGCACATTTTATTTACCTGTTATTTTACTGTGATTTTAAAAAGGACTTTTTTTTTTATTTATTTACTTTAAATGTAAAATAGGGTGTTTGGTTATATATTCACCAAACCAGACACCCACATGTTTTATCCACTTTACTTAAAACTCAAAAAATGTTTGGGGGGGGGAAATGATTTGCCATTAACCCATGAATCAGCTGAGAGGAATGTGACTTCACAGTATGTTTCTGTATCCTTTTACTAATAAATGTGTTTGTGAGATCTGAAAAATAAAATGAAATGTAGAAACCAACTCCACCCTATCCTGAAACAGAGTGTTTCCATCATGGCTTCCTAGCAATGGACAATGTATAACAGATATTAGAAGTAACAAACTCACAAGTACAATCTTGTCAAATGTACTTGAAATTATGAAAAAAAACAAACTTTTTTTTAAAGTATACTTCAAGAGAATAGATTTCTACAGAGAGAAGGGTTCTTTATACTAAGATAATAAAGATGTGGAATTATGTTTCTAAAGAAGTTGTTTTATTAGACACTACAGATTTTTAAACAAACTCAATGTTTTTTCTGAGAAAAACACACCAGGCAATAATAGTTCAAGGGACTGTATAGTCACCAAAATAACATTTTTGAAGCCGTTTTTGTGTATAGATCATGCCTCACTGCCCACCTTTCTGCTATTTAGAAGTTAAAATAATTTTTGTTTCTGTTTTTTGAAAACCCGCTAACAGTTAAAATGATATGCTTTCCTGAAGAAGTGAGTTTTCAAAGAGGTTTTTGAAGGAGTGGAGACTGGGTGAAAGTCTAACGGAGAAGGGAATTCCACAGAAAAGGTGCAGCCCTGGAGAAGTACAGACAGAGGATAGACGTAGGTCTTGGGCAAAGCGCAGGGGCCTCGACGGGACATATTCGAGTGTAGGGACTTGTAAGCAAGCACCAGAATCTTAAACTGAGCCCTATATCTAACTGGATGCCAATGTAGGGACTGACCAAGGGGGGAGGCGTGGGCGGACAGGAATATGAGCCTCGCCGCCGCATTCATTATAGATTGCAACGGGAATGGGAACACGTAAGACCACTGAGAAGGGGGACTGCAGTAGTCAAGACAAGAAAGAACAACGACATGGACCAGCACCTTAGTCGCGTCTGGTGTTAAATAGAGGCAGATGCAAGCTGTTTTTGAGATGGAAACGGCAGTATTTGGCAATCGACTGGACATAAGGGGTGAAGGAGAGGTCGAAGTCAAAAACAACACCTACGCAGTGAGCCTGCAAGGTAAAGGTGATGGTGGCGCCGTTGACTTGGAGAGAGGCATGGGAGTAGCAACACTTCAGTGAGGAAAGACCAGAAGTTCTGTTTTGGACAGGTTGAATTTAAGGAAGTGAGCAGCCACCCTGTTGGAAATTGTGGAGAGGCAGTCAGAGACACGAATCAAGATGGGCGGAAAGAGATCAGGAGAGGACAGGTAGATTTGCGTGTAATCTGCATATAAATGATAATGGAAGACAAAAGGAGCTGATGAGTTTACCAAGAGAGGCATTATAGATGAGAACAGTAGGGGACCGCCAACAGAGAGGGGTTGGGGAAAAGAGGCAGAGCCAGAGAAAGAAACACTGAAAAAGCGCTGGGAGAGGTGGGAGGAGCACCATGAGAGCAGTATCTCGTAGAACGAGAAGAAGCTGTTGATGATTAACAGTGTAAAAGGCAGCAGAAAGATCAAGGAGAATTAGGATAGAGTAATGGCCGCGAGATTTATCAGCGATTAAATCATTGGATACTTTGGTCACAGCTGTTTCAACAGAGTGACAAGCGCGGAATGCAGGGTGAAGCAGAGAGTTCGATTCGAGGAAGTCTTTCAATCTCGCATACACAATGATTATCCTTCTCCCCCTACATATAATTAACAACTGAATTTGAGACTCACTGTTTATACAATTATAAGCTTTTCTGCTGCAAACATATGTATACTATTATAATATATTCTGATATTTTGTGCATATTTAAACTTTTTCAATTAAAAGATTTTACAAAAAAAAAAAAAGCAAAAAAAAAAAACCTGAACTTGATGGCGGACGTGACACTTTTTTTCAAGCTATATTAGTATTACGGAAGCTGTAAAAAAGTGTGTATGAGAAGATCCAATTCAGCTAAATAAAAACATGCAATCTATACACTATACTGGAAAAAAAATTCCAGGAAAAGTATAGATTAAATGTATACAAAATCTGCAATTACATTCCTCTTCTGCAAGCATCCACTATCAAAGTCTTAAAGGGACACTCCAAACCCTTATAGCATGTTAGCTTTGTGGGGGAAAAGTGTGTCTTATTTTTTTTTAAGTTAAAAAATATGTGCCGTTTTTACTCGAGTATAAGTCGACCCGGATATAAGTCGAGACCCCTAATTTTACCCCAAAAAACCTGGGAAAACTTATTGACTCGGTTATAAGACTAGGGTGGGAAATGCAGCAGCTACTGGTAAATTTCTAAATAAAATTATATCCCCCAAAAATTATATTAATTGAATATTTATTTACATTGTGTGTATATAATGAATACAGTGTGTGTGTGTGTGTGAATGCAGCATGTATGAATGCAGCGTGTGTATATATGTGATGCAGAGCCTTGGTGGGAAGGTGGGCATTTTTAATTAATATTTTTCTTTTATTAATATTTAATTTTTTTTATTCATCCCCCTCCCTGCTTGTTAGCTGGCCAGGGAGGGGGGCTATCATTCCCTGGTGGTCCAGTGGATGGGCTGTGTATGAAGGGGGCTGGCAGAGAGTTGTTATTTACCTTTCCTGCAGCTCCCTTCTTTCTCTCTCCTCTCCTCCGGTCCGGTCAGCTCCACTGCAAGTCTCGCGAGACTTGCAGTGGAGCTGACAGGAAAGGTAAGTTACAGCTCTCTGCCAGCCCCCAACAGGACCATCGGGCTTGTAATAAGTTCGGCAGTCCTTGTCTGTATTATGGCAATGTAAGTTGCCATAATACAGACCTTGACTCGAGTATAAGACGAGTGGGGGTTTTTCAGCACAAAAAAAAAAATGTGCCATAAAACTTGTCTTATACTCAAGTATATATGGTAGATTGCAACAGAAATTGGCACTTTTATAATTTAACCTTGTTACAACTACCCTTCCTGGCTGTCAGAAAACCGGTCCTGTTACTTCTCAGTGAAACTAAACTCAAAAGGCATGAAATTATCCAGAGCCCCTGCCTTGCGAAGACTTCTCATTGAGCTGCATTGGGAAGTCTGTGATTGGACAGCATCAGAAAGTATGGGCTGGAGAAGAAAAGGAAGGCTTTTGAAAGCTGCACACAAGAGATCTGCAGCTTTTGCAAGCTGTTTTTACCAGCTACCCTCCCCATGGAAAAAAATAAAAAAATTAATTAAATACAGGCATGTGTTCATTGGGGATATATGTACTAAACAGTGATTTATTTATTGTTGGCAGTGGAGTGTCCCTTTATTATAGCATGCAAGAGATATATAGAGGAGTAAAGTGTCAAATTCAAAGAGGTTGAAATAGTAATGTAAAAGTAGCCAGTCAATCCACAAACATCCCTAGCAACACTCACCTTCTGAGGTATTGGCTTCCATTTCAGATTTTTCCTTAATTTTCTCAACAGTCACAACCGTTGCAACATCTTTCACATCTTCCATCAAAACATCTGCCTTTCCTTTGGCTACAACATTTTTTAATCGAGCAAGTTCTTTAGGTGCATTCTTCTTGCGCTTTTCTGCACGCATTTTTCGCTTCCATTTGCTTCTTAAGCTTTTAGCCATTTTCTGAGTATAAACAAAATGCCAACATGGTTACATTGCATGAGCGTGATTGTAATTATGGCAAGCGCTGGCTATAAACAGGACTAATTCTGAAGCAAGGTACAAGGAATGGTGACAATCGCGTCAGAAGCTCCATGCATAGCCTCTCACATGGCTCCACAATGGAAGCTTTTTAAAATCAACCAGCATTAAGCTAAAGTTTTTTTGGTGACTTTAGTGTTCATTTAACTCCTTTACTGCTGGAGGTCTAACACCATCTCCTGCAGTGTCATTGGGACATTGTTAGCCATCTGGAAAAAGAATTACGAGCTAGCTAGTGTTAGTCCTGTGCATATTGCTTCCTACAGGCATCCAATGGCAGCACAACCCCCACTCACAAAGGGCCACCCGTGTCCCCCTCCTCAGCCTGTTGTCCCTCCTCCTGCAGTGAGGGAGAGTGACATTATAGGAGGAGGATCAGGCTGCCTCTGCACTGGAGAGTTATTACTTACTGGTTAGCCGCAGCAGATATTTGCCAGTGGAACTGCTGGAGTTTTAGGAACATTAAAGGGACTCCTCACCAGATTACTAATTTTGAGACTTCATAAATATAGAACCTTAAAGGGACAGTAAAGGCACCCAGCCCACTTAACCTCCCTGACGTGGTCTGGATGCAGTATCGTTCGTCTCTTAGTCCTGTAATGTAAATGTCTACCAGACATCCATTAGAAGCACATCCTGCAGTTTCATGAAGTTTAACTTACAGGGACACTGTAGGCACCCAGACCAATTCATCTCATTGAAGTGGTCTAAGTGCAAAGTCTCATGTTCCTTAACCCTGCACAGGTAATTATTGCAGTTTTAAACAAACAGCAATAATTACCTTTGAGGGTTAACTCCACCTCTAATGGCTGTCTAGCATACAGCCACTAGAGGGACTTCCAGCTGTTATGCGACTTTTGGTTGCGTAACTGACGCTGGCCATCCTTACGCAATGAGGCCATCCATCGTCGTGTAAAACCACATTATACATGCTTTCCTATGAGGGAAATACTAATGCGAGCGCGGCCATTGCCGAGATGGTCACAAAGAGCACAGCGCTCTACCAGCTGACCTTAGCTCAATGAAGACGCCTGGCTCCGTGGCGAAGTGCGTGGATGTGGCGCAGGACCCAGATAACGTGGCAAGTTACTCAGGGAGGAAAACATGGTACTCCATCACTGGCACCATAAGCACTACAGCAGGCTACAGTGATTATGGTGCTCTGCGTGTTCCTTTAAATCAGAATACTATTCAGTATAACCCAGAGCTCTCACCCTGCATTGCCAGCCATTGCCACCATTCCCATGTGACTTTATAACCGGTGTCTATTATTATTATTATTATTAATCTACAATGCCTGGAGGGTACTGCGCTGCGGAACACGTTAGCGCTACATACACACTAACATACCGGGAGAACTTACAGTCAGTTATAGTGCGAGACCCCAGCGCAGCCACTGAACCCCAGTCACCATGCGGCCCCGTGCTCACCGGATATGGACAGCTACTCTAAAGGGAGGAGGGGGGGACTGGTACGTCATCAGCCTGCGACGTCCCTGATCTCCTCCCTCAGCCATTTTGTTGGAGCCTCGATACTTTCATTGGTAGAGCCCTGTGGAGCTTTGTGCTGTACATGACTGGCTGTTACACTCACGAGCAGTTGTTTTTTTGGGGGGCGGGGAAATGTGAGGTGACATTTACCGGGATATCGCTGAGCTCTAACAATACTAATAGGTTGGGCAATATCAACCAACAAAATGGCCCCCAAAGGGTGTAAAGGGCTCTTGCGTTTGGAACTCGGCGCCCTAGCAGTAGTGTATGCATGGTGTGAGGGGAGGGCTTCCGTTGGATGGTAGGCGTGCGGGTGATTTGATTGGCTGGTTTGTGACGCTGACGTTTAGAGAGGCGTTTAGCTATTGGCTGATTGGCCTTTCTTTCCAGTTCGGAACGAGACTTGACGCGAAATTTTGGACTCCAAGCGAGGCGTGGAACGCAAATGGCACGCTCTGTGATTGGTTAGGGGGCGTTTCCGTGGGTGACGTCACCAGGAAGTGCTTGTGTCAGCGTATGTGTTACAAAAAAAAGATGGCAGCAGCTGATCGGTATCCCCGAAACTCGATAGAGGATGACTTCAACTATGGCACCAACGTGGCCTCGTCCAGTGTTCACATCCGCATGGGTAATGTGTCACGTGACCTGGGGGGGTTTCAATATGGAAAGCTGCCCTCACAGGTTAATCCTAAAACATGCTAATCCTCTGAGTGATATATACACTGTATATACTATACATGCTAATCCTCTGAGTGATATATACTGTATATACTATACATGCTAATCCTCTGAGTGATATACACTGTATATACTATACATGCTAATCCTCTGAGTGATATACACTGTATATACTATACATGCTAATCCTCTGAGTGATATATACTGTATATACTATACATGCTAATCCTCTGAGTGATATACACTGTATATACTATACATGCTAATCCTCTGAGTGATATATACACTGTATATACTATACATGCTAATCCTCTGAGTGATATATATACTGTATATACTATACATGCTAATCCTCTGAGTGATATACACTGTATATACTATACATGCTAATCCTCTGAGTGATATACACTGTATATACTATACATGCTAATCCTCTGAGTGATATATACTGTATATACTATACATGCTAATCCTCTGAGTGATATATACTATACATGCTAATCCTCTGAGTGATATATACACTGTATATACTATAAATGCTAATCCTCTGAGTGATATATACTGTATATACCATGGGTCGTCAACCTGGTCCCTACCGCCCACAAGTGGGCGTTTCAGGATTCCAGGTGGGCGGTAGGGATTTCGGCGGCTAAATCCTCTGATTGAGAGAGTGGGTGGCAGGGCCGGACTGGCCCAGCTGGGGCTTGGCTGACAGCCCTAATGATCATTATGAAGGAAGGAGCTGGGGGCTGGTGTGGCTGCCAGTGGCCACAGGGAGACCTCTCAGTCTCCCTGCACACTCTAAAATAATTTCGGCCGCATGCCCCGCCTCCTAACAGAAGCTCCGCCTCCCGCAAACAAGCTCTGCCCCCATGCACGTTTCTGGAGAGCTGCCATCGGACCAAGAGGACACTGAAAGGTATTTACCTTTTTACAGCCCCCTTCCCACCATTCAAATGCCCCCTACCCACTATACAGCCCCCCTACCCACCTCACAGCCCCCCTACCCACTATACAGCTACCCTACCCACTATACTGCCCCCCTACCCACCTCACAGCCCCCCTACCCACTATACTACAGCCCCCCTACCCACCTCACAGCCCCCCTACCCACTATACAGCCCCCCTATTCACCTCACAGTCTCCCTACCCACTATACAGCCCCCCTACCCACCTCACAGCTC
>OW240914.1:317202761-317228348 GCA_933207985.1 Pelobates cultripes
TTAACTTTAACCCAGGTATCACGGATGGAAGCCAGACGGTCATCCAATGCAGGAATAGCCGTATCAGAAAAAACAGCCGGTAGGACAGTAGGATGCCGGCCATTATTAACAAAAAATGTACTATGCCCAGAGGAGTCATGGTCAGCATTGTTCCTAGCAATCTCGGCCCATGGTAGTAATTCGGACCAATTGTCTTGAGTGCTATTAACGAAACAACACAAATATAAATATAAAAGGACGAAAAAGACAATTCAATCCCTAATTGTTTATTGAAGGCCCTCCAAAACTGAGACACAAACTGAGAACCTCTGTCAGATACTATATTGTGAGGAATGCCATGCAGACGGACAATTTCTCGTATAAAGATTAGTACCAGGTCTTGAGATGACGGCAATTTCTTGAGAGGAATAAAATGAGACATTTTAGAAAAACGGTCCACAACCATGAGAATGGTGATATAACTGTTAGAACTAGGAAGTTCAACAATGAAGTCCATGGGCAAGTGGGACCATGGGACCTCAGGAATAGCAAGAGGTTGTAACAAGCCACAAGGGAGTTTATGAGGCACTTTGGAAACCGCACAAACAGAACAAGCCTGCACATATTCCTTAACATCCTTCCTGAGGGAATCCCACCAGAATGACCTCATGATAGCAGAAGTGGATTTATTAATACCTGGGTGACCAGCAGACACATTGTCGTGAAACACCTTCATGATATTAACCCTCTCCCCCAAGGGAACGAACAGTTTGTCCTGAGGTTTAACGCAGGGCACCTGAGGCTGATCCTCCATGATGGAGCCAAGCAGTGGAGAGGACAATGAAAGGACAGTGGACGCAATGATACATTCTGGGGGAATTATATGGGACGTTTCTTGCTCTAGTATAGCCTCAGTATCATTTTTAGAACCAGGTCTGTAAGTGATAAGAAAATTAAAGTGAGAAAGAAATAGAGACCACCTAGCTTGTCTAGAAGATAATCGCTTAGCATCTCCTATGTAAGCCAGATTTTTGTGATCAGTAATGATCAAAAGGGGGTCCTTGGAACACTCTAAAAGATGTCGCCACTCCTTGAGAGCTAGAATAATGGCCAACAATTCTCTATTGCCAATATCGTAATTGCACTCAGCAGGAGACAACTTTCTAGAAAAGTAACCACAAGGATGTAGCAGAGTTTCCTGGCTTTCCCTCTGGGAGAGAACTGCCCCTACCCCTGTCTCTGAAGCATCAACCTCCAGTATGAAAGGCTTACTGGTGTCAGGATGTATCAATATGTCGGCGGAGGCAAACCGCTGTTTGAGAGTTTCAAAGGCTTCAATAGCCTCCTTAGACTATATCGTACTACTAGCCCCTTTGCATGTCATATTGGTGATGGGGGCTATTACTGAAGAAAATCCTTTTATAAATCTTCTGTAATAATTGGCAAAACCAATGAACCTTTGAATGGCTTTCAAACCAGTTGGTAAAGGCCACTGTAGAACAGACTCTAGTTTTTTAGGATCCATCTGAAACCCCGAGGCAGAAATATTATATCCTAAAAACTGTACTTCAGACTGGTCAAAGATACATTTTTCCAATTTACAATAAAGTTGGTTTTTTAACAAGGTTTGCAGAACTTGTTTAACGTGATCGTGGTGAGACTGGAGGTCAGGAGAATAAATAAGGATATCATCCAGATAGACCAAGACAAACGAGTAAATATAATCCCTGAGGACATCATTAATGAAATCTTGGAAAACCGCTGGAGCATTGCACAACCCGAATGGCATCACTAGATATTCATAGTGTCCACTTCTGGTATTAAATGCAGTCTTCCACTCATGGTTTTCCTTGATTCTCACTAAATTGTAAGCACTTCTAAGCAGTGGCGTACTAAGGGGGGGGCGGAGGGGGCGGTCCGCCCCGGGTGCCACCATATGCCTCAGGCGGCTGCAGCTTTGCCCGGGCGGTGCGTCCATGAGGGCGGACCGCACTGCCCGGGCGCAACCTGAGGAGAGAGGCTGACAGGAGGGAAGCGTTCAGCGCTCCCTCCTGTCAGATTCCTTTGCTGTAGCGTGGCCGAGCCCTGCAGCATGATGGTCCGACGGGTGGCCAGGGAGCAGTTAAATCTTCCTGTACCCGCCGACACAGGTGCCGAAGTGTGCATCTCCCAGCCAGTCCCGCCGGCAATAGGGAAACAGATGCCCCTGCACCCACGGACTATACAGGGCTCAGCCACGCCACAGCAAAAGGTAGGGAGAGGGGTGAAAAGAGAAATGGGGGGTAAGAAATGAGGGGGGGTAAGAAATGAGGGGAAAAGAAAGGAGGAGGTGAAAGAGAAAGGGGGAGAGAAAGGAGGGGGGAAGAGAAAGGGGGGGAGAAAGGGTGAGAAAGAGAAAGGAGGGGGGTGAGAAAGAGGGTGAGAAAGCAGAAAGGGGTGAGAGAGAAAGGAGGGGATGAGAGAGAGAAATTAGGAGGGGAGAGATATTAGGAGGGGGGGTGAGAAAGAGAAATTAGGGAGGGGGAGAGAAATTGAAATTAGGAGGGGGGGAGAGATATTAGGAGGGGGTAAAGAGAAATTAGGAGGGGGGTGAGAAAGAGAAATTAGGAGGGGGGAGAGAAATTGAAATTAGGAGGGGGGAAGAGATATTAGGAGGGGAAAGAGAAATTGGGGGTGAGAGAAATTAGGAGGGGGGGTGAGAAAGAGAAAGGAGGGGGGGTGAGAAAGAGAAAGGAGGGGGGGAAGAGAAAGAGGGTGAGAAAGAGAAAGGAGGGGGGGTGAGAAAGACAGGAGGGGGTGAAAGAGAAAGGAGGGGGGTGAGAGAGAAACAGAGGGGGGAAGAGAAATTAGGGGAGAGAAATTAGAGGGGGGGAGGAAATTAGGAGGGGGGTGAGAAAGAGAAATTAGGAGGGGGGAGAGAAATTGAAATTAGGAGGGGGGGGAGAGAAATTGAAATTAGGAGGGGGGGAAAGAGATATTAGGAGGGGGAAAGAGAAATTAGGGGGGGGAGAGAAATTAGGAGGGGGGTGAGAAAGAGAGAAATTAGGAGGGGGGAGAGAAATTGAGGGGGAGGGAAATTAGGAGGGGGGGTGAGAAAGAGAAATTGGGAGGAGGAGAAGGAAATTGGAGCGGGAGGAGAGATTGACATTCATCACACACAATGCACCCCTTGCACACAGAAAAACACACAATGCATTACACACACACACATACACAAGCAATGCAAACTGCTACACACACAATGCATCCCTTACACACACAGAAACACACACAATGCATTCATTACACACACTCAATGCACCCCCTTACACACATTCAATGCATCCCATACATACACAGAAACACACCTTGCAGCCCTTACACATACAAACACAATTTCACACAATGCATTCCTTACACACATATCAGGGCATCCCCTTACACACTCCACCCCCTGTGAACAAACTCATTGGTGGAACATGAAGGTGGACCCTGGGACCCAGACCTTGAGCTGTGTAAAGGACCCCCAAAAATTGGAGCTGCTTCCCGTTCTCCCAGAACATTGATTTTTGTGACCACAGTTACAAACCGCCTCCAGAGAGCCTGTTCTGCACCAGACCAGTGGAGCCAGACTGCAGCTAGAGCCCATCATCATCCTCATCTGGTTGTAAGTAGGCAATCTAGTATATTATTCGTGGCACTAAGCTCTAATTTACCTCACATTAAAGAAACACTATAGTCCCCAGAACCACTTCAGCTTAATGTAGTGGTTCTGGTGTCTATAGCCTGTCCCTGCAGGCCTTTTAATGTAAACACGGCGGCACTGCAGCACTGGCGTTAGTTAACATGGCAAATCATATGGTTGGGGCATTGTCATGTCACATGGGGGGCGGCAAACTTTACTTTTGCCTAGGGCGGCAAAAATCCTTGTACCGGCCCTGGCTGGAGGGGGCTGTGTGAGCTGTGGCCGCACAGTGTCCCATGGTAGTTAGGGTGCCGTGCGGCCAGTACAGCTCACTCAAGCAAACAGCTGATAAACTGGCCGCACGGAGGAAATGTGTATGTGTGACTGTCTGCCTGTGACTGTGTGTGACTGTCTGTCTGTAACTGAGTGTGTGACTGTCTGCCTGTAAATGTGTGTGTAGGGCTGCAGGGATTTTGTAGAAGGGGGTGGGGGTTTTGTATTGGGACAGGAGTCTTTATAAGGGGGGATAAGCAGGGGATTTGTGGAAGGGGGTTGCAGGGGTTTTGTAGATGGGGCAGTACAGGATTTGTAGAAGGGGCAGGACAGAGGTTTTGTAGGAGGGGCAGGGCAGGACAAGGGTTTTGTAGGAGGGGCTGACAGCGGTTTTGCAAAGTTTACAAATTGTAAAAATAAAAGAAATAAAACCTTTAACATTTTTACAGGTTTTTTGGGGGGGGGGGGGGGGGGGTGCCAAGCACAGGATCCGCCCCGGGTGCCAAATGCTCTAGGTACGCCCCTGTTCTGAACCCAAAACTCTCATCTTAGAAAGATTAGGCTTTCTGTCTATCAAAATGTAATATTAAGTTTGTGCTAAATGGTTGTTAAAACACCTGTTTTCTGATATGAGCAGCAGTCATTACTGCATATGTTGGTAATTTACTCTCAATTAACAGACAATTCGCCATTTCAAATAGCGTTCTCCAATTTCTCTCATCAGTCCCATTCTGATGGGGTGAGTAAGGTGTCGAGGTTTCATGTCTTATGCCTCGCTTTCTTAACAGTGACTTAAAACTATTTGCTGTGAACTCAGTAACATTGTCTGATCTGATACATTTTATGACTCCATATAGGGCTGTGTCAGCAATAAACCTTTCAGTGGCCAACACTGCATCACTCTTGTTTTTCAGAAAATATACAAATACTGCACCAGAGTAATTATCAGTGAATGCTATTGTATATCTGAAGCCCTCTTTAGCTTGTGGGTCTATAGGACCTGCCAAATCAGTGTGTACTAGCTCTAATCTAGCTGTGGCTATGGTGTCAGGTTCTCTGTTCCTACTCTGAACAAATTTTCCATGAGTGCAAACTTCACAGTTTAGATTAGACTTAGCAATTTTACCCTTAATTTGCATTCCTTCTACTGTCTTTATTTTCAACGAAAGTATTCAGATAGTATAGTCTACTGTACTTCTGAATTGTGAATTTGATACTACTCTTATGTATGAGTTCATTCCTGCCTTACTGGAAGCTGACTGATGCTCCACTGTTTGTTGCTTTATCTACAGAGAAGATTTCTTGAGGGTATGAAGGTATGTACTTCATACTGTAGGTATGCATTCTTCAGTGTCATGATCACTCGGTTCCCCTCGCTGTCAAGTAGACAAACATCTGCATTGCCTCTTCTCAACGCCACACCGGTTGTCTTTTTTCGATCTGCGAGCTCCATGGAATGTTTGTCTGGTTTAAAGGAGTCATCAAAGCTCTTAAACTTTCCAATGTCAGTAATTATATCGGATGTTGCTCCTGTATCAACCATTAATCCTTTCTATTTTAACCCATTTAGTTGGTCATCTCTAATTTTAAATGCAAATGAGAGTCCTTCATCGGCTTCATCTGTTGCTTGTCTGACAATGTCTTTTTTTTTTTTTGAACACGGTCTGGCCCTTAAGTCCTTTTTGGCCGCAATTGTAACAAACAATGTTAGAGTTGTCTGTCACTTTAAATCTTGGAGTCGTGTTACTCACTTTTAATACATTATCATCATTTGCACTAGTGGAATATTTTTCAGTATCCTCAAAACTTCTCAGCGGTGTTTTAAACTGTGCAAAAGTTACTTTCTCATCTCCCTCTGTAATGTGGATGGCAAACAGTTTAAATGATTCAGGCAAACCTTTCAAAATCATTGCAATCAACAGTCCATCACTTAATGTTTCTCCGGCATCTCTCAGTGCTGTAATAGCTGTCTCTGCATGTATAATATAGTCTGTCACACTCTCATATACAGACTTTTGAAGAGATGTTAGTTCAGTGTATAAACTAATTATATGGGGCTTTCCTTTAACTGCATAATAGTCTCTTAATATTTTAAGTGCTTTTCTTCCATCATCAGCTGCGTTTCTCATAATCAGAGACAAACGTTTATCATCTAAAAATGTTATTAATTCAGCATATGCTTCCTCATTCTTACTGTGATCTTCATCCTCACCTTCAGTGTCTGCAGACACACTCAGGATGGTTTCTTTGAGTTTCAGCAACCTCAGATGTCCCAAGAATTTAGTCTCCCAAAGTTCATAATTCTTTTCATCTCCATCAAAGCAAAGTTTTCTTAATTGCAAATTATTATTATTATTTTTTCTGCTGATTATATCTTAATAAACTCTGGTACGGTGTCTGAAGCTGTGTTATCATCAGCTTTCATAAAAAAATGCTGAAGAATTCCTTAGCTGCAGTGCCCAACTGTAGGTGATTTTTCATTGATCGACTTACTACCATTTAAAGGGACAGATCACTTGCCATCACGTGCCAGAGGTTGACTTGTTCACCTGCCATTCGCTGCAACAGGCATCTTGCTATCGTGATTGAAATCACTCTAATTCAGAACAGTAGGTCACGTACCATCATATGAGAGAGATCACTGTGTACTTTATTGTGGCAGACTGTTTACCAGCATGTGACAAATGCCACTGCAGTTGTACCATCAAAAGCCACCTGTCACCAGCTGCAGATCACTTATTATCACTATTTATCAGATGGCAGACAGCAGGACAACATCATTAAAGGGACACTATAGTCACCTGAACAACTATAGCTTATTGTATTTGTTCAGGTGAGATCTATAGCTCCCTGCACTTTGTTCAAAATCAATACCTAGGAAATGTTTGATCCTCCCAAGATCTTTCATCTTACATTGATTGATAGGAATACCTCCAGTGGCCGTCACTCAGACGGCCACCAGAGGGACTTCCTATCATGTAGGGTCAGTCAGCTCACCTCGCGGCCGCGCAGACCGCGCGCATGCGGTAGTACGCTCAGGACTTCATTGGGTGGCATGAGTGCCGCCCTATGAAGTATGTGCGCATGTGCGGCGAAATAGGGGGGCGTGGCTTCAGGAGGCTCCCGGCGCTGGAACCAGGTACGTAAAATCGTCTGCCTGGAGAGTCCCTTTAAGAAATAATCAATTGCAAACTGTCAGGATCTTTGCTGCAGTCCATGGCATTCAGAATAAAATAAGAATACAGCACTCTTAAAAAGGACGTTATGAAACATTGCACTAAAGCAAAGTTAGTATTAATATGCTCGTTTGCATTCCTTTAGCAAAATAATCTAACCCTGTAGATTTAAGGCTCACCTCTTAATTAACACGTTGGCATATTTCCATTAAACCTCATTTACAGATAAAAACTCACACCTTGAATAAGAACTGTCAAGAAAAAATATTTTCAGTATGTTATAACATATATGAACATGTGCTTTGCAACATTGTAATGGCCACAGCATTTTAATTTAAAAGTGCAAGAAGGTGTATTCCCCAATTAAGTCTTACTTGAACGCATCACTAAAATAGAAATGTTGTGAAAAAGATCACTAACCCCAGGGCCGGCGCTACCTGTTAGGCGGACTAGGCAGCCGCCTAGGGCGTCCCTTGTGAACGGGCGCCGCCAGGAGCGCCGGCCCCCCTCATGCTGCAACCGCCTGAGCGTTCTGTAGAGAGCCTCAGGCTGCTGCAGCTTTGCCCGGGCTGGTGCGTCCATGAGGGCGCACCGCCCGGGCGCAGCATGAGGAGAGGGGCTGACAGGAGGGAAGCGCTCAGGAAAGAAATTGGGAGGGGGGAGAGAAGGAAAGAAATTGGGAGGGGGGAGAGAAGGAAAGAAATTGGGAGGTGGGAAGAGAAGGAAAGAAATTGGGAGGGGGAGAAGGAAATTGAATGGGAAGAGGGGGGATAGGAGAAGGAAATTGACTGGGAGGAGGGGGGGGGTTGGAGAAGGAAATTGGGAGGGGGGAAGGAAATTGACTGGGAGGGGAAGGAAACTGACATCCATCACACACACACAATCACACACAATGCACCCCTTGCACACAGAAAAACACACAATGCATTACACACACAGACACACATACACAAGCAATGCAACCCTTACACACAATGCATCCCTTACATACACAGAAACACACAATGCATTCATTACACACACACTCAATGTACCCCTTACACACACTCAATGCATCCCTTATAGACGCACACACTGCATCCCGTGCATACACAGAAACACACCTTGCAGCCCTTACACATACAAACACAGATTCACACAATGCATTCCTTACACACATATCAGGACATCCCCTAAACACACCCAACCCCCTGTGAACAAACTCATTGGTGGAACATGAAGGTGGACCCTGGGACCCAGACCTTGAGCTGTGTAAAGGGCCCCCAAAAAATGGAGCTGCTTCCCGTTCTCCTAGAACATTGATTTTTGTGACCACAGTTACAAACCACCTCCAGAGAGCCTGTTCTACACCAGATCAGTGGAGCCAGACTGCAGCTAGAGCCCATCATCATCTTCATCTGGTTGTAAGTAGGCAATCTAGTATATTATTTGTGGCACTAATCTCTAATTTACCTCACATTAAAGAAACACGATAGTACCCAGAACCACTGCAGCTTAATGTAGTGGTTCTGGTGTCTATAGCCTGTCCCTGCAGGCCTTTTAATGTAAACACGGCGGCACTGCAGCACTGGCGTTAGTTAACATGGCAGATCATATGGGTGGGGCATTGTGATGTCACATTGGGGAGCGGCAAACTTTACTTTTGCCTAGGGCGGCAAAAATTCTTGCACCGGCCCTGACTAACCCTCATATGTTCCGTACATGTCAATCTGCTTTCAGTGTTCCAATCATTAACACTGGCAAAATAGAATAGAATACTCAAGAAACATACAGTTATGGGAAAAAGAAAGTACACCCTATTTGAACGCTATGGTTTTACATATCAGGACGTAATAACAATCATATGTTCCTTAGCAGCTCCTACACATTAGGTAAGCACAACCTCAGATGAACAACAACACATGACATATTACACCATGTCATAATTTATTTAACAAAAATAAAGCCAAAATGGAAACCATAAAATTCAAAGAGGGTGTATATATTTTTCCAATGACTGTACATAACTGCTCAGATTGTAGGCATAGTAGTTACCATTTCCAAAACATTGCATCTTTTTACAAACATTTTATTTACCAAATCAGTATGAGATACAGGATAGAAAAAACTTAAAACAGAGTACAGAGTCTATGAAGGCCTCAGAATCTGAACTATGTCATTATTTATTAATAAGTTCTGATAAATAATTTGAAATTTTTGTTAAAAGAAAATGACAAAAAAAAAACATGAACATAAACCATGACAATATCTTGCAGGTTGGATAGGAGGGACATAAAGGGTAGTCATTTTCTAGTATATACATGGGTTTTTAGCTGGTGTTTTATACTCCACAGGTAAATCCCAGAGAGATTGTTTAATTTAGGCACAGATTAAAAGGCATTTGATACGTTTATATCAGCTGAAAAACATTTGTACACATGGAGCAAAACTGCTATTCAAAATAAAAAAAACACAATAACTTTAGCTTAATGTCATCTTAATAGTAGTTTTGGTGTATAGATCACGCCCCTACAGTTAAATTAGTTCGTTTATATGGCCTTAGCCACACATCTCCTGGATGTGACTCTCATAGCCTTTAAACATACTTGCCGAAAAAAGCTTATGTCTTTAACTTTGGTGTGTTTAATGTTGAAGTTCATATCTCCTTTCCTGTTAATTGCCTGCCAGAGTCTGCAGCAGCCTCTTGTTGGTGCGTAAAGGGACACTGTAGGCACCCATACCACTTCAGCTCATTGAAGTTGTCTGGGTGCAACTCCCATTACCCTTAGCCCTGCAAGTGTAATTATTGCCATTTTTAAGCTGCAATAATTACCTTGCAGGGTTAAGTCCTCCTCTAGTGGCTGTCTACCAAATAGCCACTAGAGGGACTTCCAGCTACTTAGATTACTTTTGGTCATGTAAACAACGCTGGACGTCCTCACGCTCTGCATGAGGACCTCCAGCGTCACCAGAATCCCCATAGAAAAGTATTGAATAATTGCCGCACATGCGCATTTGGTCTCCCCCGCCGGCGGACGTCAGCAGGGAAGGAAGGTTTGATTTCCTGGCACTAGAGAATCCCTTTCAATCTCAAGTAACAGAGCAGGAAATAAGAGATAATAAAATAAACATACTTTGTTGTGAGATCTGTTTAAAAATTTAACTTTTTATTCGAGGATATCCATGTGACTCAGGTGTGGCTTGGGCTTCATAAACAAAATTATTTAAAGGACAGCTTTCATCAAATTTTCAGTTCTCATTTCATAAAACTTTATTACATTTAAACTAGCCAACTACTGCATGTAAGGCAGCTGTTGGTCAGATAACAGTACAGTTGGATACAAAATTCCTGCTCAGCCAGATAAAAAGTGACATTTTCTTTTTTTTATATATATATATATCAAAACAGCTTCATTAGGATAAAGTTGTTTTGGTGCTCAGAGTATAATTAAAAAATAAATAATAAAAGCCATAGCTAACTGTAATCCCTTTTATTATTGCAGTTTTTAAGCTGCAATAATTACCTTGCAGGGTTAAGTCCTCCTCTAGTGGCTGTCTTCCAAACAGCCACTAGAAGGACTTCCGGCAACTTAGATTACTTTTGGTCATGTAAACAACGCCAGCGTCGCCAGAATCCCCATAGAAAAGCATTGAATAATTGCCGCAAAATCACTAGCAAAACCATTAACAGTTTAACAGATTTATTTAACCAATCATTGTTAACAGGAGTAGTCCCAGAAGATTGGAAGTTAGCAAATGTTGTGCCCATTTACAAGAAAGGTAATAGGGAGGAGTCAGGCAACTATATATTATTCGTGGCACTAATCTCTAATTTACCTCACATTAAAGAAACACGATAGTCCCCAGAACCACTGCAGCTTAATGTAGTGGTTCTGGTATCTATAGCCTGTCCCTGCAGGCCTTTTAATGTAAACACGGCGGCACTGCAGCACTGGCGTTAGTTAACATGGCAGATCATATGGGTGGGGCATTGTGATGTCACATGGGGGGGCGGAAAACTTTACTTTTGCCTAAGGCGGCAAAAATTCTTGACTTACTTCAGTAGTGGGGAAAGTGATGGGAACCATGTTAAAGGATAGGATTGCTGAACATCTAAAAACACATGGATTTCAAGATCAGAGACAACATGGTTTTACTTCAGGGAGATCATGGCAAACTAATCTTATTGATTTTTTTGATTGGTTAACTAAAATTATAGATCAGGGTGGTGCAGTAGATATTGCTTACCTAGATTTCAGTAAGGCTTTTGACACTGTTGACACATAGAAGGCTTATCAATAAACTGCAATCTTTAAGTTTGGATTCCAATATTGTTGAATGGGTAAGGCAGTGGCTGAGTGACAGGCAACAGAGGGTTGTAGTCAATTGAATATATTTGAAACTTGGACTTGTCACCAGTGGGGTACCTCAGGGATCTGTACTTTGACCCATTCTCTTTAATATTGTTATTAGTGATATTGCAGAAGGTCTTGATGGTAAGGTATGTCTTTTTGCTGATGATACTAAGATATGCAACAGGGTTGATGTTCCAGAAGGGATAAGCAAAATGGCAAATGATTTAGGTAAACTAGAAAAATGGTTAAAAAAGATAAAGCATCTTGGACGTAAAAACCCAAGGGCAGAGTACAGAATATTTGATAGAGTCCTAACCTCAACATATGAGGAAAGGGATTTAGGGGTGATTATTTCTGATGACTTAAAAGGTAGGCAGACAATGTAATAGAGCAGCAGGAAATGCTAGCAGAATGCTTGGTTGTATAGGGAGAGGTATTAGCAGTAGAAAGAGGGAAGTGCTCATGCCATTGTACAGAACACTGGTGAGACCTCACTTGGAGTATTGTACACAGTACTGGAGACCGTATCTTCAGAAGGATATTGATAGAGAGAGTTCAGAGAAGGGCTACTAAACTGGTTCATGGATTGCGGGATAAAACTTACCAGGAAAGGTTAAAAGGATCTTAACATGTATAGCTTGGAGGAAAGACGAGACAGGGGGGATATGATAGAAACATTTAAATACATAAAGGGAATCAACACAGTAAAGGAGGAGACTATATTTAAAGAAGAAAAACTACCACAACAAGAGGACATAGTCTTAAATTAGAGGGACAAAGGTTTAAAAATAATATCAGGAAGTATTACTTTACTGAGAGGGTAGTGGATGCATGGAATAGCCTTCTAGCTGAAGTGGTAGAGGTTAACACAGTAAAGGAGTTTAAGCATGCGTGGCATAAGGCTACCCTAACTATAAGATAAGGCCAGGGACTAATGAAAGTATTTAGAAAATTGGGCAGACTAGATGTGCCGAATGGTTCTTATCTGCCGTCACATTCTATGTTTCTATGTTTCTATGTTTATTCCCTTTAAATACCTTTTGCTTGATAATTACATGATTTTCCTCTTACATGACGTAAAGAATACAAAACAGAATGAAAAAAATAATGCATACATAGTAACATAGACCACTCCAAGCCAAGTCCCAGTATAATCGTAAGCACCATCCTCAGATCTCACTCTTTCTTGAAGATGCGAAATACCACAACAGAAAATTCTGCAAAACAGGAAACCAGCAGACATAATTCTTCAGCAAACTAAACGTAGAAGGTTATCATTGAGAATACAGCACCATTTAATCCACAACAGGAAACCAATTCGGAACATCCAAGCTCCAACAAAATAATGCTCCTCGAAGGTAGATGAAGGAGACATCAAACAGGACCGGATCATGCTGTGAAAACAAAGAACAGGAGCCCAAGGGTTAAATCGGTACCATAGACCAAAAACAAGACCAGGATCATTACAGCTATTAATCTACATCTCAGAACTCAAAACAGGTATAATCAAAACCAAACCTCATAAATACAGTGCCCCACTTACCATACCAACGAATCCCATCACCTATAACAAACAATACATGTGGGAAAAACAGAAAACAAAACCATTATTGCTTCATAATGGGTGGGACAATACTCGCCTCTGTGTCTTTAATAAAATCCTGACTTTACGTCATGTAATAGGAAAATCATGTAATTTTATTATAAGACACGGAGGCTCATATTGCAAGCCTCGAAACACGATAGTCCCCAGAACCACTGCAGCTTAATGTAGTGGTTCTGGTGTCTATAGCCTGTCCCTGCAGGCCTTTTAATGTAAACACGGCGGCACTGCAGCACTGGCGTTAGTTAACATGGCAGATCATATGGGTGGGGCATTGTGATGTCACATGGGGGGGCGGAAAACTTTACTTTTGCCTAAGGCGGCAAAAATTCTTGACTTACTTCAGTAGTGGGGAAAGTGATGGGAACCATGTTAAAGGATAGGATTGCTGAACATCTAAAAACACATGGATTTCAAGATCAGAGACAACATGGTTTTACTTCAGGGAGATCATGGCAAACTAATCTTATTGATTTTTTTGATTGGTTAACTAAAATTATAGATCAGGGTGGTGCAGTAGATATTGCTTACCTAGATTTCAGTAAGGCTTTTGACACTGTTGACACATAGAAGGCTTATCAATAAACTGCAATCTTTAAGTTTGGATTCCAATATTGTTGAATGGGTAAGGCAGTGGCTGAGTGACAGGCAACAGAGGGTTGTAGTCAATTGAATATATTTGAAACTTGGACTTGTCACCAGTGGGGTACCTCAGGGATCTGTACTTTGACCCATTCTCTTTAATATTGTTATTAGTGATATTGCAGAAGGTCTTGATGGTAAGGTATGTCTTTTTGCTGATGATACTAAGATATGCAACAGGGTTGATGTTCCAGAAGGGATAAGCAAAATGGCAAATGATTTAGGTAAACTAGAAAAATGGTTAAAAAAGATAAAGCATCTTGGACGTAAAAACCCAAGGGCAGAGTACAGAATATTTGATAGAGTCCTAACCTCAACATATGAGGGAAGGGATTTAGGGGTGATTATTTCTGATGACTTAAAGGTAGGCAGACAATGTAAGAGAGCAGCAGGAAATGCTAGCAGAATGCTTGGTTGTATAAGGAGAGGTATTAGCAGTAGAAAGAGGGAAGTGCTCATGCCATTGTACAGAACACTGGTGAGACCTCACTTGGAGTATTGTACACAGTACTGGAGACCGTATCTTCAGAAGGATATTGATACCTTAGAGAGAGTTCAGAGAAGGGCTACTAAACTGGTTCATGGATTGCGGGATAAAACTTACCAGGAAAGGTTAAAGGATCTTAACATGTATAGCTTGGAGGAAAGACGAGACAGGGGGGATATGATAGAAACATTTAAATACATAAAGGAAATCAACACAGTAAAGGAGGAGACTATATTTAAAAGAAGAAAAACTACCACAACAAGAGGACATAGTCTTAAATTAGAGGGACAAAGGTTTAAAAATAATATCAGGAAGTATTACTTTACTGAGAGGGTAGTGGATGCATGGAATAGCCTTCTAGCTGAAGTGGTAGAGGTTAACACAGTAAAGGAGTTTAAGCATGCGTGGCATAAGGCTACCCTAACTATAAGATAAGGCCAGGGACTAATGAAAGTATTTAGAAAATTGGGCAGACTAGATGTGACGAATGGTTCTTATCTGCCGTCACATTCTATGTTTCTATGTTTCTATGTTTATTCCCTTTAAATACCTTTTGCTTGATAATTACATGATTTTCCTCTTACATGACGTAAAGAATACAAAACAGAATGAAAAAAATAATGCATACATAGTAACATAGACCACTCCAAGCCAAGTCCCAGTATAATCGTAAGCACCATCCTCAGATCTCACTCTTTCTTGAAGATGCGAAATACCACAACAGAAAATTCTGCAAAACAGGAAACCAGCAGACATAATTCTTCAGCAAACTAAACGTAGAAGGTTATCATTGAGAATACAGCACCATTTAATCCACAACAGGAAACCAATTCGGAACATCCAAGCTCCAACAAAATAATGCTCCTCGAAGGTAGATGAAGGAGACATCAAACAGGACCGGATCATGCTGTGAAAACAAAGAACAGGAGCCCAAGGGTTAAATCGGTACCATAGACCAAAAACAAGACCAGGATCATTACAGCTATTAATCTACATCTCAGAACTCAAAACAGGTATAATCAAAACCAAACCTCATAAATACAGTGCCCCACTTACCATACCAACGAATCCCATCACCTATAACAAACAATACATGTGGGAAAAACAGAAAACAAAACCATTATTGCTTCATAATGGGTGGGACAATACTCACCTCTGTGTCTTTAATAAAATCCTGACTTTACGTCATGTAATAGGAAAATCATGTAATTTTATTATAAGACACGGAGGCTCATATTGCAAGTTTAAAGCTGATCAACCACCACAGACCACAGAAAACCACATAAGTAATAGGACGAAAATAAAATTCACGAAATCTATGGCCATAATCGATGAAGCAGATGCTCCCCTAAAAGAATGCGCTCAAAAAACAGAAACGTCGATACCAGCTTGGTCCAGAATCCACTTCAACCGGTACAACGTAGCACTCGCAACTGGGGCAAAAGGGGAACGAAAAGACAAGAAAAGTTGAGGCGTAGATGCAGAATGATGCTGCCTGGTACGATCTTCATATTCGCGTAAATGCACTACCAGGCATAAAGCCGGCGTCGAAGGGAAAGTTGGATACCATACTGACTTAATAGAAGTCTTAGTACATCTGGAAATATTGAAAGTCACACCCCCTGGAGCGTATGATCCGGCATCAAAATCCAAAGTATGTACATCCGACACCCTTTTACAAGAAACGAGGCAAAAGAGACATACCAATTTAGCCGACAACTGGCGTAATGAGAGATCCCAGTTAGAAGGCCAGGCAGAGAGAAAAGACAGAACTACCAAGACATCCCAAGTGGATGAATAACGCGGCCTAGGCAGATGGGAAACACAAAAGCCGCGTAGGAGTCAACATACCGTACTTGAGGATGTTGGCTGGGGGATGTTGGTAACCATCAAAATGACTGTGGGTCGAAGATATGGCGGACCTGTACAGATTGATTGTTCGGTAAGCCCTGCCAGCGTCAAACAGAGAACCATGTTCAGGATGTCGTCCAAGTAGACGATTAGGCGAACGCCATCACCGGGCACAGCAGTTTTGTAAAGCACCAGGGTGCTGAGGAGAGACCAAAAAGCATGTAAAGCGGCAAATTCAGTCCTTCCAACGGAATCGAAATATATCTTGAGAAGTTTCGGCTACCAGCACAGTCAGGTACGCGTCCTTCAAATCTAGTTTCACCAGCCAATCTCTGTGCAGGAGTAGTTCCCTCAGAAGATGGATGCCCTCCATCTTGAAATGGCAGTAGTGAATCATAGCATTGAGCGGGTGCATATTGATGACCGGGTGCATTTGTCCACCTTTCTTTTCCACTAGGAATATATTGCTTAAGACCCCTTCTGGGTCCAGAGGGGCCAGCCCAATTGCCTCCTTGTCGCGGAGGGCAGACAATTCCTCGTCGATCAACCTGCGGTCTCTGAGTGAGAAACAGATCGACCGAGGAGTTGGAATATCGCAAGGCATGCTCAGGAGTTCTATATGAAAACCTTGAAATGTCGAGTACCCATGTGTCTGAGGTAATTGTTGGCCAAACTGGAAAAAAATTACAGAGTCTGCCCCTACACAAACATTAGAAAAAACTTGAGGTGTATGTAAACTCACCGTATGGGTCGTCTTGAGCCGGTTTATACACGGAAACCTTTCGACCACCATGGTCGACCCTGTGATGAGAAGAAGGGGAACCGGGTCCTCATCTCCTGGAAATTGGAGCAGTGCTGGAAAGATACAAAAAAACAAGGAAAAGGCTGCGCCAAATAGAATAATAAAAAGTAATAAAAGAAAGTCCCAGTTTAAACTTGTTAAAATAATATGAAAGAGTTCCAATATTAAAAGTTGTCCAAACTGGTATGGTGTCTTCTTTGTTAGCAGTTGTCCGTCTCACGATATGAAAGACACAATGGGAAAAAACCAGTCGTGCAGATAGTATAAATAAGTGATAGTGAATTTAAAATATAAATTTTGCACTCACATTTCCATGAGCTAGGACTAGCTCTAGTATGATGGGCATACAGCGGATAACCCTCCGTTTATGGGGGTGCTTGTCCACCTGGGGAGTGCCGATGTCCAATTCTCAGAAAGAGAGAAAAACAGCAAATAGTGCTCTCTGATGAGGTAGTTAGCAAAAAGAGTTAAAAATAAATAAAATATACTCACAAGTAGAGTGCAGTCCTTTCTGCACTCTATTTTGCGCATGGGTGGTATGATCCCCACCTTAGGATATGTCAGGAACAGTAAATGAGAATAAAATAGTAAAAAGGATAAGTAATATAAAGTAATTTATTTAATATAGAATATAAAACCAATAACGCGTTTCGCCTGGAAGGCTTTATCAAATTGGGATAGGACTATTACCTGGCACATAAGGAGTATATATAACTTATGCATAAATTCAAAATTGGCGCCAAAATTGAGCACCAATTAGGTCTATGCAAATTGTAAATACAACATATACAATCAAAAGTTAAAAAAAGATATACAGCAGTAATATATTAAATATTACAATAGTATTTATATGCTTATAATATAAAAACGAAGGTTTTTTATTATATATAAACCTAAAATAAATAGATCGCGTGCGTCACGTAATAAGCTAGTTGTAAGCTGTCCGTGCGGCCAATGCAGAGAAAGACGGCACGCACGGGCAGCAGGGTGGGATCGGGCTATGTCACGTGACCCGCGACCTCACATAGCTCCAATACCCGCGGGTCACGTGACCGTAGCCGTGGGAATTATGGGATTAGTAGTTTTAGGCATATATATATGAAATACATAAAATACAATACATTAAGAGATAAATAAAGTATAAAAGTAATATGTATAGGATATACAATAGATCTGCCTTAATAATAAAAAAGAAAAAGAACATAAATACAGCCAAAATAAAATGAATTGCAAAAGTAAATAAATCAATAATAAAAGATCAGCTGGTTTAAATTGATGGGTCACTATAATAAAACCACTTTATAAAAGACAAATAAATGAGTAAAATCCAGAGTAAAATATTATGAATAAAAAGAAGAACAGTGCAGTTGCAAAAATTATTAAAAATTTAATAAGTCAAAGTCTACATTTAGACCTTGGGGCGTTAGGGTCTGTAAATAAAATACCCATTCCATCTCTGATCTGCCAAGAATATTTTTTATATTTCCACCTCTCCAAGGTATTTGACATTTTTGGATTCCTAAACATTTGAGAAATTTTGGGTCTTGATTATGATTAATAAAGTGCTTAGATACAGAATGATTAAGATATCCATTTCTTATATTCCTGCAATGTTCTGCTAGTCTTATCTTTAGACATCTGGTGGTCATACCCACGTATTGGAGGCCACAAGGGCACTCCAGTAAGTAAATAACGTTGGTAGTATTACACCCGATGAAATCTTTTATATTATAACTTTTATTGGTTTGATTAGATTTGAAACTAGTAGTTTTTGATTTGGTTGTTGGATCAGTATTTTTACATACAGTACAACGTTTGCATTTGTAAAAGCCTTTTGCCCCATCTAAAAAAGTGTGATTAATATTTTTAATTTCTTTGGTGTAATTGTTAGTTAAAATGGATCTAAAATTAGTGCTGGAAAGAGCCTTGTCCCGAGCCACGGGACTGGAAATAGTCCTTTGCGTGGATTCCAACCCAATTTGGCCAGAAACTGGGTCATCTTAGGGTCTACCTCCAGGGTGCCACATACTTTGTTAGGCACCACAGGCCTGGGACACTGTGCCCTACGTTTGTTGTTGGCCACCATACTGAGTGGGCGCCGTACCCAGTTCTCAAGGTATTGGGCCATATGGTCTGCAGGGAGCCACTCAGCCGATCTTGGATGGTGGAGCTCATCCGGGTCTAAAAAGGGCTCGCCCAATGGGTCCATGAGGGCAGTACCTGCGTCCGAGGAAGGAACAGCCCCCAAATCGCATCCGGACATCTCCGTCAGAGCGGAGAAAAAGAGTTCAAGGCCCAACTAAGCGGAATCCCTCTCAGAGTCATTCTCAGACTCCTCAACATCCTCCTCACTTGACCCGATTTCTGAGTAGGAATCGCTCACTTTTTGTGCTCTTGCACATTTCTATCACCATGCCCATTCTGCCTGGGGTATACTAAAACATATAATTTTAAAAAGGCCAATTTCAATTATTTAAGGGCAGCTTTACAATATATTGACTGGCATAAAATCTTTAGTGAAAAGAACACTGAGGATAAATGGATCATCTTCCAACAAATATTAGAAAGGTACATTTCTCAGTATGTACCATTGGGTAATAAATATAAAAGAAACAAATTAAAATCAATGTGGCTTAGTAGAGAATTAAAACAAGAGATTAAAAATAAGAAAAGGGCATTTAAAGCATTTAAAGCGGACATATCAGATGCATCTTATAAAAGATATAAGGAAGCAAATAATGAGTGCAAAAAGAGAGCAAAACCAACCCCAAAGCATTTTTAAGTGCAAGTCACATGCAGGGAGGTGTGACTAGGGTACATAAACAAAGGGATTTAACTCCTAAATTACAGAGGATTGAGCAGTGAGGCTGCAGGGGCATGTTCTATACACCAAAACTGCTTCATTAAGCTAAAGTTGTTCAGGTGACTATAGTGTCCCTTTAAATTACATATCTTGCTAAATTTGCAATGTGATTTTTTTTCCTCCCCAGTTGGGATTAAGATCAGATGGTATGCTCAGCTAAAGATAAACTTGCATAAATGAGGACACGAGTCCAGAGACACAATGTCCAATTCATTTTGGCAAATCTATTTTTTTGGCAATGCAAAGAATTAATGAACAGTTTTCCCTGTATTTTTTTTTAAAAACATAAGTACAAGTGTTTAGCATACTGCACAATGAAGCATTGTGTTAAAATATTTCTTTCTCTGTGTGTGTTTTCATGTTATTATGGAAAATGCTAAATAATGGACAGAATTAATTTTGTACTTAAATATTGTATGAACACTAGCACACACAATTTGTATAAGCACTGTATCAATTTATCTGTGAGAATAGCTGTGTATCGTTAAAGTGACAGTGCAGACCCATGACTAGCACATTTTAAAATAAAAAGCATCTTTTAAAGGTACATGCTTTCTAAGTCACTTAAAAAAAAAAAAAAAGAATAAAACCATAAAACATTTTGGTATGTTTAACACTAAAAATGCACTTCAAACATAAAAAATGTATTGGCTGTGTTTTTATTCTATCCCTGCTTGTATTCATTTGTGTGGGGGGTAGGGCTGCATGTGTGAATGGGGAATAGGGGCTGTTGTATACATTGAGGAGAGGTAAAATATATATATTTATTTTAAAAAAAATTAGCTGATTGAGCATATACCTACAATCACTCCGTACAGTGAGCTAGGGGGCATCCCCTGGGGGCTCAGCATGGAAGATGAAACTCTCTCTCACATTGGCAGACTATGGGGGAGACCTCATACAGGAAGGAATAGAGCTGGCCTCTTTGATATAAATGTAACTGGGTGCATTTAAACCGGCCCTTCTCATCCTGACTCTTCACAGTGCCTGCATCCTCTCCTCCTCATCCACCACCAAGGATGCCTTCCTGCTGGTGCTCTAATTTCCCCCAATAATCTGGGACAGTGCAAAGAACCACCCCCGCGTCACTTGACATGCTGGGAGCTAAGGCGGTTTCTTCAAGCTTTGCCTTCCAGGGATGCAGACTGCAAAAAAAGTTTAACAGGCCCCCCACAGCATGAGAATGGGCTTGGTGATCAGATCTTTGATCTCCCCACTGACTGTGCCTTGCCTCTCCTACCTCCTGTGATGTTTGAATTTCGCGAATATGGTGGTTCAGCTCTTCAGAATTTTATCTCCTGATAAAGATTTGGAAAAACGGATCAGATGAACAAAAAGAGCACAAAGAGGGCAACAATATACTGCAACATATAGTATGTATAGATTTTGCAGTACAGTGATAGGAGCATTTTCCTGCCAAGAAAAACTAACTAATATAAGGAAAAAGAAGAGGAGCAGGAACAAAAATCTAATATATAATATATAAATATAAATATAATTTTTTTGACTGCTCCTCTTTTTTCCCCTTTATTGGTCACTTCTCACTTGGGCTGTGAGTAAAATCAACATTTAGTGACTTTTCCATAACCAAAAATATTTTTTTTTCCATCAGTCATCTCTTTTTGTTTAGTGCCACGTAGGGACTTACAAATCATATTTGACATACTGGTCCATCGCATGTGACTTTGGATTTGTGATTAGTCTATATGGCAGTTCAGAAATTGTTAATTCAGATGATCACCCGATTGGCCCAAATTTGTACGAATTGGCGTTTGTAACAAAATGAATCAAAATTAATCTCCATATCTACTTACCATCTCAAATTAAAATACTTAACACACCCAATGTTATATGCATTGATATATATCAATGCATATAACATAACCTAAAATCATAATTGTACACTTAGGATACCTATATCTAATATTGATTTTATCTGGTACGGCATAGCCTACAATAACACACAATGACACTATTTCATGCACTAACTTACCAATATAATAAATAGTTTGGTATTGTCCAATCAAAAATGTAATCTGCAAATACCTACAATAGTCACAATGACATTAGTATGTTGTTTCCCAATATAGGGCACTGTGTCCAAGGCTGCTGTAAGGGGTGACAGCCGGTACTCTACTAAGGGTCTGGAATGTGCCCTCAGACCTGCAAGTGCTTGACAGTCTGGCTAAGGAAATATACATGTCTCCACTAGCCAGATTGCACTCAGGATTTGAGGCATCGGGGGCCCCCTATTTTCCTCCTGTGCGGCAGTACTGGGAGGATGTGATGTCAACTCATTTCATTTATATGTGTGTATGACGTGTGTGGCAGTGTGTGTAAGGTAGTATATATCTGGGTGTTTGTTTGGCAGTGTGTATGTGTGGCTGTGTGCACCTGTTCATTTATGCAGTTCATCTCTGTGTGGCAGTGTGTATGTTTATGTAGCAGCATATATCAATTTGTATATGTTGGCAGTGTTTCTATGTGTGTGGCAGTACGTATGTATGTGTTTATTTGTGTGTGGCAATGTGTATTAATTTCTGTATATGTTTGGCAATGTGTATCTGTGTATGCTTTTGTGAGAATGCATAAGTGAGAATGTGCATATCTGTGTGTTTGAGTATGTATCTGTGTGCATGTGTGCACATTCTGAAAAGTGTGACACAAAGATCCACAGGGTATTTTTACATATAGAACTCTGTCCACAAAATCAGTGTTTTATTTAAAAAATACTTATTAATATTACTATAGGGATCACTAAACATTTCAATTCTGTCAGGTTATTGCCCCTAATATGACAATCCAATTTTATTAAAATGGCTTTTGCTTCATATGTGACTTAATCATAGCTAAATGTGCCCTTTTTAAAAAATTTTTTTTTTTTTTTACAAATGACAAAGCTGACAGTCATCTCTGCAATAATAATTATGCTTTCGAGGGAAAAAAAAAGGCTCCAGAGACTATAGCCAATTATTTCTGGATTCAGGATTAATGGTGTTTCAATTGATTTATTTTCCACCAAAGGGGATAAGGCAATAAAAAATGAATGAAACATTTGGGATGAGCATGCCTAGGTAAAAGCAGATGCTGATTATGGATTTTTTTTTTTTTACTGAAAATATATTCTTTAATACATCCAATCTTGTACAATATAGACATTGTATTAAAGCTCTTTGTTGTCTGAAGGTAGCGCTCACCAGTATAAATAGTTTAAAAATGAACACAGGAACATGCATAACGTGGTGTATAAAATGTATTTTAAAACCAGAATCCACAGCTAACAGGGAAAAGCAACTGCATGTATAATTGATGTTAAAGCTACAACATAAATTGATATACCATTATATAGTTTTATATTGTTTAATTTATTTACAGAATGAATACATAGAAAGGGTGTAAATATTAAAGGGACAGGGGCAGGTCCTCGGAGCAGAGCGGACACTCACTAAAGCAGCTCCTGCTGAGAACGGCAAATATAGCTGATTTTCATTGCCAAACGGCACACAAGTGAGATAGAAAAGCCACCCAGAAAGCAAGGACATCAGGGTACACAAGTGTACACTAAACAAGCGACGTATCGAGCCCCGAGCACCCGACACGATGGTGAGGCCTACAAAAATGGTGGGCGCGGGAGGGACGTCCGCTCTCCTGACGTTGCGACCGGCCAAGTACCTTGACTTGGACCCTCGTTCCCCCGCCCTCTGGACCGGTGGGGGTCATCCCGGTCCACCCCCAAGAGCTCTGGTGGCAAAGAGACTGCAACACGGAGTCCCAAGTCTACCGTTACGAAGGTACCCAAGATGGCGGATGCTGTCCACACGGCCTACCCACAAAGTATATGGCTTGATACTGAGCACCGGCTCAGCGCAATCTTCGCCTCCTTCTGGAAACAGTTGAGAGCTCACATGTGACCCTGGGGGCAAGCATCGCGGACAACTCAATGGCCACACATCTCATCGCAAGGTTCCCAGCGGAGTAAAGCAGAAGCTGCCCCCACCATTGCACCCGTGAGCACCCAGCTCCAACAAGGGGCCCTCTCAGGACTAGGCCCGAACCCAAGGGCAAGCAACAAGAAACCAGGGCCTGGGGCCAAGGGGATACCGTGGTGGAGACCCCCACGACACCCATGCCGGTGACCCGACGCGAGACATAAGCCTCAGAAGGGCAAGACCAACCTAACCCAACAGGTGGCACGAAGAGGCGCGAGACACAGAGGGGCGACCACGTCGGGTCAGCAAAAAATGGAACTGCCCCAGTCCAAGACAATTGACCCCAGCTCGGCACACAACCCAGAGGCCATTCAACTCACTGACAAACAAACCTACACGCGACCCTGGGGCTCCACACCCACCCACATCTGGGAGCCTACACAAGCTGACCGGCATATTGCAAGCCTGGGAGATGACTGCACAAGGCATAGGCTGAAACGCAGGCATTGCGGGACTCTAGGGGACTTGAAACCTCTGTCGGCTGCCTTCGGTACCCCCATGATCACAGAGGGCATCATAGCTAACTGTCGACTACATCACAGCTGCTCACATGTTAACAACGTGAACTTTCTTTCAGTTAAAGTTTCCCTATTATTTTAGTTTACCATAGCAGTCTTAGAGCGAGCAAATCAATGTACCAAGCCTGCTTTACTTCCAATTGTTTGTAATACCCACTGTATCTACCTAGCAAGTACATTTACCTCTTGAAATAAGACTGTCAGGATGTGTAACCAGCTTTATCATTGAGAATATGTGCCCATTCATTGACATACCATGTACAAGCATAATCCCTTAAATTAGCATCGAACAGCAAACACTAGTTATATCTAGACAGCATGATGTACCGGTACATCTCATTTTATTAGTTACCAAGCACAACAGACCTAGCATGTTATTTGATGTTAACTAGCAACGTTATGCCTAGGGATTTCCTTCTTACTCACCCCTTTTATTTTTAACCAACACCCCTATGATTTACCTTAGTAAATTAAGCAAGAGGCACTAGCAACTCACAATCAGTCAGTCTGTTAATATGTTTGTCTGTCCCAGCACCTCATCTGCCTCACCTCACAACAGACGTGCTGATCTAACCATTGTTGAAACTATCTTATAATCTGTGCCAAGTTTAACATGCAAAAGTTTATTCTCCGTAAAAATACACTGCAACATGCTTTAAGTTTTACGCATAATCACTATTCAAATAAGCATGTTGTAATCAAGCTGTTGAACCAAACAAATGTTTCTTCTTGTCATTGTGAAGCTTAAGTCATAACCTTGTTTATCTAGCTAAGTTTAACAAAAAAAAGAAAAAGTGACATGATTTTCTTTACTGCCATGTGATTAAGCATGTATACAATTCAGATAGCACTAGCTGTTGTGGCAATGCCAATCCGCATGTATGATCTTTGCACGAAAAAATAAAGAATGAATAAATAATAAAGAGACACTATAGTCACCAGAACAACTACAGCTAATTGTATTTGTTCTGGTGAGTAGAATCATTCCCTTCAGTTTTTTTGCAGTAAACACTGTATTTTCAGAGAAAATTCAGTGTTTACATTACAGCCTAGGGATACCTCCATTGGCCACTCCTCAGGTAGATACTATAGGTGCTTCTTGGGGCAGTGCTGCACAATGTGCAGCACTGCCATTCAGTGTCTCCACCCTCTGCATGGAGACACTGAACTTTCCTCATAGATATGCATTGATTCAATGAATTATTAATTAACGAAGAGATGCTGATTGGCTAAGGCTGTGTTTGGCTTGTGCTCACTCTGCCCCTGAACTGCCTCCTTTACAGTCTCAGCCAATCCAATGCTTTTCTAGCAACTGATTCCATCAAAGCTTGCATCACTCAGTATCATCTTAAAGGGACCCTCCACTGCCCAAATATAAAATAAATAAAAATCACTGTTTATTAGTT
>OW240914.1:317228448-317290948 GCA_933207985.1 Pelobates cultripes
ATGTAGCACCAGCTCTGACTTAGCCCCAGCCCTTTGGCTGGGGCCTTGTAAGTAATATGTTTGTATTGTAACAGTTAGCGATTGTAATAGCCTTAGCAACCAATAGTGTTTTGTGTAGTATTGTATTGTATAATTATTGAAATTGACATTCCGCTAGCATCTGTTTATTTATTATAGTTATATTAAATATACATTTAATATTACAACGTTTTGTGTATTTTCTATCCACATATTCGACCATAATACCATGAATTATAAAAATATTAATGTTGTTCCGTATTGCTTAATTATTATGTATTAAGAGATTAATATTCATATTTAGGTCACGACCACAACAGCTATTTCATTATATAAGTTGGTCAAAGGTAGGATAAGTTCTTGTTTAAAAATGTTATAGAAGAGATTACTATATCCATCTGGGCCTGGTGTTTTGTATAGATCTAATTTTTCTCTTTCCCTCTTCGCTTCACTAGTAGTTAACCGGGTGTTTAATAATTATAAATCAGAGTTTGTTATCATGTGATTATTCAAGTTTTTAAAATAGTTTCTTATATTTTCTTCATCCATTGGCAGACCAAGATTATGTATTTTATTATAAAATTAATTGAATTTTTGGCCTATTTTCTCAGAAGTGGAAAATATTTACTTGACATCTATTATTTTATCTATTCTATTTTTAGATTTACTTTTTTGTAGTTTTATTGTCAGGTTTTTACTTGCTCTATTCCCAGTGTAGTTATTGTTTATTCTAAGTTTGTTTAAAGTAATAATGATTTTTTTCTTCAGTTTTTAAGTTAATTTTGTTTTGTAGTTTGCTCAGATCTATTTTATTTTGATTTGTAGGATTCTGTTTATTTGAGCTTGATAAATTGAAAAATTGTAAATATAAATCACTAGAGCTACCAGAAACTGTGTGGCACATTCCACACAAGGAGTGTAGGGACTTAAATGAGAGGGGTTGATTACTGTATCTGTGGATGTTACTGAATGCAGAGAAATAGAAAAAGATTAAAAAAATAAAGAATCTTTCTTTACTCTCTCCTTTTATTTCATTTTCCTTTTCACCCCTATACCTTTACCTTTCCTAGGAATTAATATTAAATTGTCCTTAGTCAATCAACATTACAGATTAGTGCATATCAGCCAATTGTATCTTTCTCCTTATCTTATTTAACTTAAAGGGACACTCCAGGCACCCAGACCACTTCTGCTCATTGGAGTGGTCTGGGTGCCATCTCCCACTACTCTTAACCCTGCAAGTGTAATTATTGCAGTTTTTTATAAACTGCAATAATTACCTTGCAAGGTTAACTCCACCTCTAGTGGCTGTCTACTAGACAGCCACTAGGAGCACTTCCTGCATCATAGCACAGAAAACCTGTGCTAGAGCGTCGCTGGACGTCCTCACGCTGTGTGAGGACCTCCAGCGTCACTTATTTCCCCATAGGAAAACATTAAAAAGCATTTTCAATGCTTTCCTATGGGGAGCTCTAATGCGCATGCGCGCCATTGCTGCGCATGCGCATTAGGTCTTCCCGGCCAATGGGTGGGTTCAGTCTCGTCTACCGGCCGATGTAATCATTGGGAGGAGTGGCGGCAGAGGACGAAGCAGCGACGTGGGACATGTCGCTGCCTCTGGTAAGTAACTGAAGGGGTTTTCACCCCTTCAGCAACCAGGGATTGGGGGTGGGAGGGAGAGGGGACCTGCAGTGCCAGGAAAACTGATTGTTTTCCCTGGCGCTGGAGTTTCCCTTTAATCATTTTACACAGTAACATGTCATATTTCTATTACCTTCACATGAATCCCTTGTGAATATTATGTGGACAGTTATTTAGTTTTGCGTGCACAATCTATTTGATTCCGTATTTATCATTGTCCTTTAATTTCTCTGTTGTAGTGTCATAAAAATAATCTTTCATTTAAGTGACTTCTTTAACCCCTTAAGGACACATAAGGAATACACAAGGAATAGGAAGAGGCAGCAGGAAGCAGGAAGGGTCTGCAAGAAGCAGGAAGGGGCAGCAAGGAGCAGGAAGGGTCTGCAAGGAGCAGGAAGGGTCTGCAAGGAGCAGGAAGGGGAAGCAAGGAGAAAGAATGGGCAGCAAGGAGCAGGAAGGGGCAGAAAGAATCAGAAGAAGCACAAAGGTAAAGTAGGAGAAGGAACAGAAAGGGTCAGCAAGGGGCTGCAAGAAGCTGGAAGGGGCAGAAAGAATCAGGAAGGGCAGCAAGAAGCAGGAAGGGTCTGCAAGGAGCAGGAAGGGCCTGCAAAGAGAAGGATGGGTCTGTAAGGAGCAGAAAGGGATCAGAAAGAGAAAGGAGCAGAAGGGCGCAAAATAAGCTGAAAGTAGCAGAAAGGTAAAGGAGCAGAAGAAGCCTCAGAAGAAAAAGAAGACTCTGTCAAGTGAAGGAGAAGAAAATGAGATTGGAGCACTTCATTCTGGACACCACATCATAAGGCGTTGGTACCTGGGCCTGACAGGGAAACTTTGGATCTTCTCATCTCCCCAGGTAAAAAACATATCAGTGTTAATGTGTTCACTTTTAGTTACTGAGTGTCAGGAAACACAGAGGGCTGCTGGGGAGGGGTGCCGCTGATTGGCTAGAGGGTCAGCTGGCACTCTAAGCTAATCAGTAGCTCCCTATTCATAAAACCGTAAAACATTTTTATGAATCGGGAACTAGCGATTGGCTTAGAGCGTCAGCTGACCACTCTAGCCAATCAGCGGCACCCATGCCTGACGTCAATCTGCACTTCCTGACACTCCATTTCAGAAGCCGAATACCACTGACCTGGAGGAAGTCTTTGGGGTAAACCATTTGAGAGCGGTTTCACCCCTTAAAGGAAAGAGCGCCCAGGGGACTCCTTGCATCATAGCATTTTCATTTAGATGAAGTTGTTATGGTGAGCAGAATGTTCCTTTAATTTGATTAAAGAAACACTATAATGTCAGGAATACAAACATGTACTCCTGACACTATAGTTGTGAAAACACTATTCACCCTGGCTTTATGTGATAATGACTATGCCCCTTCACTTTCATGACACTGTCAAAAAGGGGCCAAGCACGGATGTCATTACAATTATGCTGCCCCCCTGGAAAAATTCCTGTGGACGCCCATGAGTATATATTATGCATACACTCAATACATATTATTCTTACATTATCAGAATTAACCATTTGAATATTCGGTATAATATTAAAGTCAGTATGAACTTATAGTTCAGTGACCTTTACTGAGGCTATTAATGTTTAGTAAAAAAAAAAAAAAAAATCTCTTTCCTTTATTCCCTTTACCCACCCATGTGCCTTTCATTTCTGTGAAATAATATATTTATTAAACATTAGTGATGTCCCGAACTGTTCGCCGCGAACTCCAGTCAGCAGACACATTCCAGCCAATCAGCAGCAGACCCTCCCTCCCAGACCCTCCCACCTCCTGGACAGCATCCATTTTGAATCTGCATTCTTAGTGAGCTGTCCAGGAGGTGGGAGGGTCTGGGAGGGAGGGTCTGCTGCTGATTGGCTGGAATGTGTCTGCTGACTGGAGTCCGCGGCGAACCGCGGCGAACCGTTCGGGACATCACTATTAAACATTACTCAACTTTACTAGTAAGTATATAGCGATCAGTGGTATAGTTGCCCTAAACTCATCCAGCTAGAAATTTGACACTATATCGTTTATATCATATTTCTTTTCCTGCACGGACATTCTCTGGTAGAGTATTGTATAGACCAGGGTTAGGCAGCCTTCGGCACTCCAGATGTTGTGGACTACATCCCCCTTAATACTCTTACACCCACAATGCTGGCAAAGCATCATGGGAGGTGTAGTCCAAAACATCTGCAGTGCCGAAGGTTGCCTATGCCTGGTATAAACCAATAACATTTTCCCTTCTTTTATTCTTTTCCTTTTTTTCCATTATCCTTAAAATTCCCTTGTAGTGATTACTCTTTAATTTAAGTGACTATTGAAAGTTAAGTGAAATAACTATATCAATAAACATTTGTCATTTTTCTTAACGTCAAGTTATTATCTTACAAAAGCATTCTAAGAAAAAAAAATAGTGTAATCTTTCTAAACGTATCTAAACTTACGAATATAACAAGTTATATTTGCTGGATTAGAGGTGTGTTTTGCTGCTGTTGCTGCATAGAGCAGGAAAGGGGCAGAAGAATGTTTATGTTAGTGCAATAAAAGGTTGTTTTGTTTTTTTAATTGAAGTGGTATTTTTGTTAGACTGTGCACATCTCTGTTTAAGCTCAATAACTACTTTCACTCTAGAGCTGGCATAGGCAACGTCCGGCACTCCAGATGTTTTGGACTACACCTTTCATTATGCTTTGCCAGCATTATGGATGTAAGAGCATTATGCGGGATGCAGTCCACAACATCAGAAGTGCCGAAGGCTGCCTATCCCTGCTCTAGAGAGTGTAGCTCCATTGACTCTCTTCTCTTATCAACTGAAATTAAAAAAAAGCATGTGACACGATGTGCAGGTAAATTCTCTTCACCACAATAATATGATAACTTAAGTTTGGTATATGAATGCTCACAACATGTGCTCACTAAAATGGTATCCTATCGGATCAGTTCACCTGTATGAATGGCAATTGTCAGAGATCTCCCCTTTCCTCCATCCTATTTGCCTTATTTTGGGAACTCTTGCTCAGTTCTGTCAAACAAAACAATATGTCTTTGGCTTTAAAACTGTACGCAACTAACATAAAATCTCTCCTTATTGAAGATGATTTTTTTTATCCATGGTCACTCATTCCCTTAATTCACTCTCTCGTTTCTTTCTGAAATTACCTGCTTTAGCTCTCTCTCTCAGCATGAATGAAACAGCTAAATCTTACCCTTACGATCCGGTAAAACTTCTCTGAGGGTCCCAGGACCACCAATTAAGGTGCTTTTTGGAGGCGAGGTGGTAAGGCATCAAACACTACCAAGGACTTGAGGGAGCTGTATGTATAAACGCAAAATGCCATAATTTAAAATGGCCGGGACTTTCCACTCAGCGCACTGGAACTCTACGCCGGATCGGAGGATGCTCACGACCTAGTCCAAATTTAAGATCCAAAACTATTCGGGCTACGCACCTCCAATCCGAGCACATTTTGGACAGAATGGGTGCTGAAAGAAGCCATAGTGTCTGGCCATTAGTAAAATTACCTGGTCAGGTACAGACACCTAGGTGTCATATTTTGTATAATATCCATTGTTTCCCTGCTGACCTCCTTTTGGGGATCCAGGTATAAAAGTGTAATTTGTCCCAATAATACAGTTCCTCGTCACCCTTCATTAAGTCTTGGCTAGTGTTTAGGTGAGCCAGCTTTAACAGCTATAATCACTTGAGCTATAAGCTATAAGGGGAAAAGGAGTCTTTGGCGGCGACATTCAGGTCCCATGTGAGAAGGCCACAACACCTGGTATTTTGTATATTCATGATTGCAAGTAGCAGTGTGATGCTTTTGTGTAATGTCTCTTTAATTGGAACTCAACTGCAGAAACAATAAGTTTCACCTCCTTTATTTTATTGAAGTGAACAAGGTAGACTGTATCTTTAAATACACATGCAAGGAAAAAATGCAATGCTTATTTGTCAACAGAGAGTTTAGAGAAATTAAATACTATAATAATTGATATGACTTGCTTTCCTTGACAAGAGATTTACTTAACTTAGAAGCACTCTGGCACTGGAAGGGTTAATTCACCCAATGGAGGAAAAGGAAGGAGTCTCTTTTAACAAACTGCAGTTTAGTAGTGAGAGAAAGGAAGTCCGTTTGTCCAAGCCGAGGTCTGAGGGATGAGAAGGTAGAAATCCGTTTACAAGCCGAGGTCTGAGGGATGAGAAGGTAGAAATCCGTTTACAACCCGAGGTCTGAGAGAGGAGCCGGTAGCATCGAGTGGGGCAGCTGATCTTACTGCCGCACCTGAGTGAATAATCCAGCACTTTGAATCTGGCGCGGTCTTCCTAAGTATCGTGGAAAGACCGCGTCAGAAAAAAGGGCGGAGCTAAGCGCCGTGAACCCGGAAGTGGGTTCCGGCGGCAGCATGAATGTTAGGTATACCTGACAAGCAGAAACGTGTTCCATAGTAAATATCAAAATACATTTTATTCTGAATGTAAGGAATAGGTGGTGCAGCACATTTCCAGTGCTTTGCAAGTCCCGTGTGATTGGTGGTACAAATGCGTTAGATCAGCAGGTGAGGAGAGCGTGAGAAGGACATGTTCCTATTCAGAAGGCCAATCGAGGGTCACTTGTGAGCTGAAAGTTTCAGTACTAGGATCACAATAATAAATGGGCACATGTACCAAATATGTATTATGACCCCTTTTGCCACATGCCCGGTAGAGAGAGGTGAAACAGCTCTATATTGTAACAATTGGTAATATGAAGGGTGGTGGAAATAATCTGGTCCTGCTCCTTCTCTTTCACCTTCTTCAACATCATAAGTGATCAGTTATAGTTGGTTAGATCATTATTACAAATCAGAACAAAGGCACTCTAAGGGTGCTACAATGTAATTGAATTCACTGAATTAAGCTGTGTTGTTCCACCTCACAGCCAAACACTGTGTTTATTTGTCTTATTTATGTTGAGAAAGTGTCTGTAGACGCGAAACGTGTCCAGTATTTTTATAGCTATTTTGCAAAGAAGAGATGCATGGACTTTTTCTTTGATTATTGGCTATCCACGAATATCAGGTCTGTACATTTTAACCAGCAAGGGAGCTCTGATCTCCCTGCTCTGCTCCATCTTGCGCCATTTGCTGATGATAACATTATTTTAAGTATTATAATAATATTCATAATTAGTGAGTGTGTGTGACTGTGAGTGTGTATCTCTGAGTGTATATGTGTGAGTGTGAGTGTATGTGAGTGTGTGTGTGTGTATGTGTGTGTCTGTGAGTGTGTACATGTGTGCATGTGAGTGTATATATGTGTATGAGTGTGTCTGTCAAATCAGCGAGAGTCTGTTTGTCATGGAGTCTGTGTTTGACTATCATTGTGTGTCTTTCAATGAGTATCTGTGTGTCTGCCAGTGTGTGTCAGTCAGTATGCGTGTGTCTCTCAATGAATGAGTGTGTGTCAGATCAGTGAGTCTGTATCTGTAGGTGACGTGTGTGTGTGTGTGTGACTGCCAGTGCATATCTGCCAGTGTGTGTCTGTTGGAAAATGTGTTTGTGTCAAATCAGCGAGTCTGTGTCTGTCAGTGACGTCTGTGTGTTTGTCATTGAGTGTGTGTGTGCGCCTGTCAGAGTGTGTGCTTAAAGGGAAACTATAGGCACCCAGACCACTTCAGCTCATTGAAGTGGTCTGAGTGCAGTGCCCCCACTTCCCTTTAACCCTGCAAGTTTAATTATTGCAGTTTCTCAGAAACTGCAATAATTACCTTAAGGGGTTAACTCCTTCCGGGTGGTAAGGTGACCAAAAGTCATCTAACTGATGCTGGACGTATTCATGCTGTGCATGATGACATCCAACATCTGCTAAATCCCCATAGGAAAGAATTGATACAATGCAAGTGCGGAGAAGGAGCCTGACCCATCGCTGAGGGACATCGACGCTGGATTCATGTAAGTGACTAAATGAGTTTTAACCCCTTCAGTGCCGAGTGGGGGGGGGGAGCACTATAGGGAAATAAAGTGCGAGGAAAAGTTTCCTGGCACTATAGCATCCCTTTAAAAGGAGTAGGAAAAGGTGGAGTCTAAAGAGGAAGGGGTGAATTCCTAATCAGAAAGAGGTGCGGCCTTGACCGGTAGGGGTGGGGCAAATTTAGATTAGGGGGTGCCCAGGTTTAGTCATGCCTAGGGCAGCACAAAACCAAAATACACCACTGTTTGTAGGTGATGGTGCAATTGTACTAAAAGTAACTCATTAGTTATGCTTCATTTTTATTGTCAGTACTCTCTTTAAAAATACATTTGATATTCAAGATTTTATGAATGCCCATGATTCATTGCACGTGGCCCTTTGAAGTCATTCATGTGCAGGGAATCATGGGAAAAGACAAGGCATGATTTGAAGCTGCCACGTTAATCACCCACTAGTTCAGCAGAGGTGAGCTCTTGCCTCCTCTAGATTATGGGCTGAGTAATGGACTCATCAAAAACGTTCACAAATATTGACATGATTGTTATACCATCGCTACTTTAATTTGTCTTTATAGAGGGATATGTTTTCTTGACCCTTTGTCTAATTCCTTGTATGACTTTCTCATAAAGCAGCAGTGTAAAGTATGCAGCCTTCACAGCATTAAATGCAATAAATCAAATTGTATGCTCGCCAAAAATGTAAAACACACACATACACACACAGAGAAAACTCTTCAGCTGCTCGTCAATAATTTATAACTGGGAAACTATATTTTTTAAGTTTGCTGGTACCACAGAGCGCCACACGCATATTATTGTTGTCTGATGTGTTCAGATTTCTGATAGAAATACATTTCTAGAGAACAGAGGGGATATTTTGTTTAGTGAGTTCGCTTTGATCCTTTTAGTGTAATGGAATGATTAATCTTGCGATGTTACATTCTGATTTCCACTGGGCTAGTAAAAGAAATGTGTTAGATGAAACAACAATCAGAAATTAACCTGATAGTTTCACACTACCAAGGGCTATGTGTAGCAACGTTAAAATATTTCATATAAGTGGTTTTGCATTACTCATCATAGCCCTTATAGGCATAGCGTGTTTCCATAATTCTGTATTAACTCATAAAAATGTGCAATGCTGGGGGGTGTGGTCTGACCGAGGAGCGAGCTGGACGTGCTTGCCTGAGACTCCGCTCCATAAGCTACAAAAGTATTATTTCTTGACCAACAAAGTGTTATTTTCCCCCAAGGATGGATAAAAGTCCCAAGAAGCACCAAAAGAAAAACCCGGACCAAGGGGCGACCGTTGCAGACTTGTTTGCGGCCTCTAGAGCCTTAACGCCAGGATGGCAAGATGAGAGTGGCCCGAGATCGTCGGCCTCTGAAACATCGCCATAGGCAGAAGCCAATACAGCGGGTGAGTCATCTCAACCAGACACCGCCCAGATCCTATCGACATTAGCCGAAGTAAATAGTTACCTGGCAGGCGAAATCGTGCAGTCCACCGGTGTCCTGAGAAGTGAGGGCACACAGAGCGCTCCAAGCTAGGAGGCAGGAGCAGAACACCCCTCACATTGCAAGATCATGCACCCCTCACATTGCAATAACGGTGGGAATGGAAGCCGATTACTGAGGCCCCTCGCCAGGCTAATGTGAAGTATGCCTGGGGCTAACCTTTCAAGTTGCTCGTTTTTAAAGATAGCCACCTGCACATTTTGCAGCCGGGAGGGGACCCTATGGCCTTTCTCGGTACCCTGGGGCCCAAGGGGATGGAAGCTGACGCCACCGATTTACCACACCTGCCAAGAGAGTGATTCCAGGCTGGAGAATGATCAAAGGTGCCGTGACTGGAGCGGATAGGACCCCCTTGTGAAGGTAGTATGGCATGAAGAGGACTCTCTTGACTGGTGGCGACTGGAGAGGCCTTTGGGTGGAGGGGCTTTTGTCAGTACATGTATAACATGCATCTAACAATGAATAAAAGAAGCGCACTTTGAAAGGTGTCTGATCATACCATTGCTATGTCTATTAAAAGGTTCTTTTTGAAGCAATTAACTGCAGAGTAAACAGTAGTAGAACTATGCTAGCTGTAGAATTATTTCAGAGGTATATACATACCATAAAAAAAAAAAAAAAATAGACAAGCCGATAACAAATAGCTGATTTGGAGAATTTTTCCAATGGTTTCCAAAAAATACCTAATTTAGTGAATACCTCCCATTATGTTTTCCCATCATATGCCCCTTGAAACAAAAACAAGATATAATATGACTAGACAGCCTATATTCCATGCGGACGCCTGATGAAAAACTTTGAATTAAAAAAAATAAATAAATAAAAAAGCCAAAATGTTTAGACTTGTCGAGAAAGCTATAACTAGCACTTTACACTGGCACAGCTGCTTCACTGACTATCGTAAAATCAGAGAATCATCTGTTGGTGTCAACCTCGGGAGTTGTAGTGACTCACTGACCCACATGTGTTGCCACATTTCTAAGCTGTAACAATTTTTACAAACATACTTAAAGCACTGTTCATTCTATTAACATTCTGATATGGTTTCTCTATGAATTTGAAAAGGACGCGCTAATGTTATTAAGCCTTCACAGTTTGGTTACAATATGTGTTTTCTAATATATGGATTAGTGTGTCCCAGGAAATACTCTTTGATTGCCAACTCCCATTGTTGAGTATTCCACATGGATCAAATTGATTTGGACACAAGATTAGGAATCGGCATTTTTCACAACCGGCAGAGCGCTGGTCCATTAGTGATTGCGTTAGAAAAACTTTTTTAAACAGCAACAAACCATGAAAGCATCTTGAGTGGATGAAAGCATCTTGAGTGGCAGTTAAACTACATTTGTTTTCTAGAAATTAATATATTAAGAGTTATTGATTAAACAGAGAATTGTGGGGAATTAACTAAAGAACAGCAAAATTTAAGTCAAAAATAGTTGCGCTGTAAAAATAAGCAAGCAAGTTTTTTTAAGTCCAATTTGATTATTTTGGACTCAAATTTAATATATCTATCCAAGTTTAGTGAAGAAAAAACATTTTTATTTCTTCTCTCATTCTAGATCGGTCATAGTGATCGTATTTGTTTTATTTTTAAACTATTGATATCCTCAAATTCATAGCGAGGTACAACACTCTCTTGTATCCTTGTGCCCTTCTTTTGTAATTGTGCAATATTTTTATTGTATAGAAAACAAAACATTACAGCAATAAAGCACACTAACATTCATTTAAATTGCAGGAAATATTTTTTCGTCTTGTTTAAAATGTTTTTTTATTATTACCGTATATTACCGTCGACCCGAATATAAGCCGAGGCCCCTAATTTTACCCCCAAAAAACTGGGAAAACTTATTGACTTGAGTATGAGCCTAGGGTGGGAAATGCAGCAGCTACTGGTCAGATCCCAATAAAATGACATTAATTGAATATTTATTTACAGTGTGTGTATATAATGAATGCAGTATGTGTGTTTGTGTAGTGTGTGTATATAATGAATGCAGTGTGTGTTTGTGTAGTGTGTGTATATAAAGGTCTGTGTGCCGCGCGGTGAGTTGCCATGGTAACCCGTGGCAACGCTCTGACGGCTTTGGGTGTCGCGAGACTTACACTGTGAGCAGAACGGAGCTGACAGGGGAGCTGCACGGAGGAGAAGGGAGCTGACAGGAAGGTAACAGCTCGCTGCCAGCCCCCAACAGGACCGCCGGGCTTGTAATGAGCCCGGCGGTCCTGGTCTGTATTATGGCAATGTAAGTTGCCATAATACAGACCTTGACTCGAGTATAAGCTGAGTGGGGGTTTTTCAGCACAAAAAAATTTGACGAAAAACTCGGCTTATACTCTAGTATATACGGTACATAAATAGCTAGACATGAGGTCACCTCAAAGGGACTTGCTGGGTACCACAACCTCTACAGCTTATTGTAGTGATAAAAGTACACAGAGGCTATGGGCCGAGTCAGTTCCTCTGATTTTTGATAAAGTGTTATTCAAATGGTTGCACACGAAAAAGGCTTTTCCCGACCCCCAAAGCCCACCCCTTTGGCTCCCAATATTATAATGCAATATATTATATATAATACTCATTTTCAGGACAAAATATTTTGTTAATTGAGGCAGTTTCCTTGTAGTGTCATGTTATAATTGTTACGTTTATCCTTACAGTATGGCTGATATGACTATAATGATATTTCTTTCCCTCTGGTCTATGATTACTAAAATATTATATACACTGTGGAATTATATATTCACAAACTGTACTATGGTAAAACCTATCAACCAACATATAACAAGACGCAGAGATTAATATCATGAGCCATTCTCTATAAAGAAATCTGTTTATACGCTATTTGTGACACATTAAAACTATTCATTCTACAGAATGCATACATCCTATAGACTTTAAGCTTGTTCCTATAGACTGTAACCGCGTTTGACCAGGGTCCTCTTCAATCTATCGTTCCTGTAAGTTTTCTTGTAATTGTCCTATTTATAGTTAAATTCCCTCTCGCATAATAGTGTAAAGCGCTACAGAATCTGTTGGCGCTATATAAATGACAATAATAATAATAATAGTGTACATACTGCATAGCACCACTTGGTTTATTCACTGAACAGAGCACTGTGTTGGGTTAGAAAAATATATGCTATAATAGCCAAACTGAAACAAAAGTTCCAATTCACAATTTTAACCCTTGTTTCGCTCTTCGATTTTCAAATCATCCCAATGCACTGTTTAGCAAATAAACCCCTTTTGTCTATGGAAAAAAACAAAACACTCAGCATGTTAAAATCTCATAATCTGCACTTAAGTAAATGTGTTTCTTCATATCTGTTCATATATGATGCAACATTTAACCACTTACTTGAAAAGAGGGGCTCCGCAGACAACACATCTGTATGTTCCCTTGGCTTTATTGTGAGTGTATTCACCAGTAAAGGCACTAAAAACAAAGGGATTAAAAAAAAAAAGGATTTAGAAATGGCATATCAATAAATGCATTACACCATCGATGGTCAGTAAATCACAGCTACTGTGGAACTACAACTCCCATGATGCTTTGTCATCATGCAAATTGTAGTTCTGAAACAGCAAGGGACCTGTCTTTTGGCCACCCTCGCTTTACACAATGTATTTGTGTACAATACACGGCATTCTGTATTAGCAGTCCATGTTGCTTTTTTTTTTTTAACACATGGGTTTTAAGAATGACCTAATCTCTGGTTGGCATTTGCTAAATCATTTTGTTAGTAAGTGATCTGGATAGCAAGTCTTCTGAGTTGGGGTTATGATCCTCTGCCAACTCAGTTGTGGGCTTGTAGTGCCAGCCATTCAAATTCGGCAGTCTGCTGTCCAAGGAAGAGAGGGCCGCCTATTAAGCGAGACCCCATGTGTGGTAAAGAACTTTTTTTTTCAGGTCATGAATGAAAAACAAGCAAGTTACATCATTAATACATTTGGATCAGAGGTAACCCGGGGCTTCCTGCCAAGATGCATGGTATAAATTAGACAACAAAATGGTTAGACCTTGGCAAGCTAACATTCGTTCTGGAATCAGCTGAGAGAGACTTTATTCACTAAAATACTCTTGGAAGGGAACACTTAATTTTTTTTTCCAGGACATCGGGCTAGCGGCCAAGAACTAAAGCCATGTGAGGCCAGTTACTGAACATTTTTGACATTCCAACCACAAATGAGCCAATAAATATTTTCTCCACATGTGCTTCAAAAAGAAATTGGAGTGGAGTGGAAAGGAACTAAATTATGCTACCTTCTCACCCAGCCAAAACGTCTGTGCTTACAATGACCACCTTCAGAATCAAGTCCGTCTGGCACCCTGCCACTGAGCTCAGTGTTCTGTATATACTGATGCCTTCCAGTAAAATGTTCCCGAAATCTTTTCACTTCCACACATTCTGCAGTAAACTAAAACAGCCCGTGTTCACGACATTAAGAGCTTCATTAATGAAATATAAAGTGTGTGTGTACGTGTGTAAACGCGTGTGTAACATAAACTCTGGGACCATTTCTAAATAATGTGTTTTATTTTTATGCCTTTGGTGTAGAGGGGAAATTGTCAACCAATAGGTAAATAACCATAAAAATATTTAAAATGCGTACTCGCTGTTACGGTTTTATATACTATTTGCTTAACCATTTTTTTTTATGTACATATTACCATTTGCATAACATTATATTTTATGACTGTTTTCTCTGTTCTGGAATTAAGTTCTCCCAGCTTTGATCCTGATTAAGAATCCTGATTGTTAAAACAAAGTATAAACAGTATGAGGATAGTGTATAGAATTGTAATAGGAGTAGGTGATGTGTAGAGTCCAACAAGGGTAAACCAACATCAGGAGAGCTCCACTGTATAAGAAATGAGGAAGGGAGGCCCTAGCTTTAATCAATCTAAGGATAAAAAGGGATATGCAAGCAAAAAGTATAACTTGAAAATAGGGGAGATCTACTAAACGGTGCCCAATTGTCTGGAGTACTAGCTAGCATCTAAGTTCCAGTTCCCCTAGAGTCCGACTGACAGGAAGGTAGTGTAAACGAGGTTAGGGAGAGAGAAGAGGCACAGGGTCCCCAGAGAACAAGGGACCTGGTTATCAGGTCTAAACGCAGATGAAAAGCCTCACACAAAAAAATAAATAATTAAATAAATCTCTCAATTCACCCTAAAAGTTACCTCGACACCGTGGTCTAACCACTAGTGTCTACCTGAACCAACTCTCCCTACTAAAGTTATAAATAAACACCTAAAAATCAATAACCATAGTGGTAACAAAAATAAAAAAGTGCTACCAAGTGCAGAGATTGAAGAAAAACCTGCACTCTGTTTACTTTATTTCTCCATTTAGTGTATGGTTTGTCCTGTTAGCATTTCTATTTATAAGTTACTGAAATATTATCCAGCAGCAACTAAATGCTTAAATACATTAGTGTGTTCATATAAAATCCGCACAAAAAGAGAAATATTCTAGATCAATTAAACATTTCAGAATATAAAGGGCTATTCCGCCTGACATTTGTAGCAAGTTTGATTCACTTTAAAAATATACATTTCAATCTATTTTTTTTTCCCGCACACGGGCAATCCTCCTCAATCCTATAGCTGGGTTGGTAAAACGGTAGATCCCCAGATGATCTAGAACAGGAATAGGCAACCTTCGGCACTCCAGATGTTGTGGACTACATCCCCCATAATGCTCTTACACACATAATGCTAGCAAAGCATCATGGGAGGTTGTAACTGCACCCCCAGGCATAAAAGGGGTTAAAAGCCGTTTAGTAGATCTTCCCCTTCCAGAGACACAGGCACAGCTACTGTAGACACCAATCCACCGAACCGGAGAAGCATTGAATGCTGTAAACAGCCGAACCGGAACCATACAAATGCTGTAAACAGCCGAATAAGAAAAACCATACGAAAGGTTTGCACTCCTAACAGTCCAACTGGAACAGCATACAATAAATCCCCCCAAGAATGAGACAAAGCTCCGTGTTGAGGGTCAAGCAGTGAACAGACAGAGCTGTGGGTTTATTGTTCTTATATACACACACACATTAGTACCACCCACAGGGTTTTGGAAAACAACAAATAAACACGTACAATACACTCAGACACTCCCACACAAAATCCTGCCCTCTGCCTGTGATACAATTACCTTACACAATGGGTAATGTAATTATCACAGGCAGAGAAATACAGTTTTTCCACATTATTCATAATTTTAAAAGTATGCATCACATTCACATAAAACTTACATTTTCAGAATCAGTATACTCCAAATGGCATAGCTATCTGGGGTATCACCGCTCAAACAGGGCAAGCACCGAATGACCCGGCTTTCGTGTCTTTGCAGGGGAAAATCAAGCATTTCAACATGGGGCCATAGTCTAAAGGGAGTAGGCAGGCAACCAGGCTCCTCCAATGCAATGTGGCGAGATTGCTCTCGTCACAGAGGTGTAGTCCAAAACATCTGGAGTGCCGAAAGTTTCCTATTAGAGTTGAGCGAACCCGGACTGTAAAGTTCGGGTTCGTACCGAACATTATGTTTTTTGGACCCCGGACCCGAAATATCACTGTATGTTTGGGTTGGAGTTTGGTGTTCAGCGCCTTAATGGCGTGTTTTGAAAAGCTGCAGGGCAGCCAATCAACAAGCCTTTGACTCGTGTGCCCTTAGAAGCCATCACAGCCATGCATACTAATGGCATGGCTGTGATTGACCAGTGCAGCATGTGACCCAGCTTCTATATATAAGCTGGAGTCGCGTAGCGCCGCACGTCACATGAGCTCTTATTAGTGTAGGGAGAGGATGCTGCCGCTTTCAGAGACAGATTAGGAAAGAATTCTGCAAAGTAGTACATGGGGTGCACTTCATATCTGAGAGTCAAATATTAGCGTCAAATACTGTGGTTACATCGCACTTTCAAAAATTCTAATTTTTATGGTGCTAAATAGTACAAAGCGTCAAATAAGGCACGTGGCCCTGCTGATATTGGTGGAAACCCTGTTGCACGGAGAGGACGTGGTCGATCTGTGCCAGCTACATGCACAAGTGAAACACCTTCCTCATGTGCAAGTACGCGACAGAACCTTCAGCGTTATTTGGTAGGCCCTAATGCCGCTCTACGAATGGTGAGGCCAGAACAAGTACAGGCGATAGTAGATTGCATGGCTGACAGTGCCTCCAGTTCCTGCACATCGTCTCCCACCCGGTTCCCTGCTGAAAGCTCAGAGTTGCACCTGCAGCCCATGGCCTTCTGTTTTTAACCTCACCCCCTTGCAAAACAGCCAAGCAGTCTGAGCCACAAGTCATGCAGCAGTCTCTTATGCTTTTTGATGACTCCGCTGGCGGGGTTTCCGTGGGCCATCCACCTAGCCCTGCCCCATAAGTGGAAGAGATTGAGTGCACTGATGCACAACCACTTCTGTGTCAGGCTGTGGACATGCAAGGACCAGCACGTCTCTGATGATGACGAAACACAGGTGCCAACTGCTGTCGCTTTCGGCAGTGTGCAGATCGGCAAGGAGGGCAGGGTTGAGGAGTGGGTGGAAGATGATGTGGAGGATGATGAGGTCCTAGACCCCACATGGAATGAAGGTCATGCGGGTGATGTGTCCAGTTTGGAGGAAGAGGCGGTGGTCGCACAGAGGCACCAGCAGAGCATAAGAGGGAGCAGGGTGCAAAAGCGGAGCAGCCGTCCCCTAGACGGTACGCCTGCTACTGCCCACCGCACCCAGGGACCGAGCACACCAAAGCCAGCTCCAAGGAGTTCCCTAGCGTGGCAGTTCTTCAGACAATGTGCTGACGACAAGACACGAGTGTTTTGCACGCTGTGCAATCAGAGCCTGAAGCAAGGCATAAACGTGCTAAACCTGAGCAAAACCTGTCCAGTCATTCACAAGTGGCTTGGAGGGTGGGTTCCTGCACCAGCATAGGCCAGGTACACAATTGTCCAGCCAAGGTAAAGTTCTGGAGGATGATGATGATGATGAGGAACCGTGTTCACAGCAGGGTGGCACCCAACGCAGCTCGTGGGCATCACTGGGGCGTGGCTGGGGGGGATACGGAGGACAAAGACGATACACCTCCCACAGAGGACAGCTTGTCCTTGCCTCTGGGCAGCCTGGCACACATGAGCGACTACATGCTGCAGTGCCTGCGCAACGACTACCGAGTTGCCCACATTCTAACTTGTGCGGATTACTGGGTGGCCACCCTGCTGGATCCCCGTTACAAGGACAACATGCCGTCCTTAATTCCCTCACTGGAACGTGATCGGAAGATGCACGACTACAAGCACACGCTGGTAGACGCGCTGCTGAGGGCATTCCCAACTGACACCAGGGGCTCAGTGGAAGCACAAGGCGAAGGCAGAGGAGGAGGAAGAGGTCGCCAATGCAGCTGGGGCTCCGCCAGCACCTCCGAAGGCAAGATTAGCATGGCCGAAATGTGGAAAAGCTTTGTCAGCACGCCACAAGAACCAGCACCACCATCTGATATGGAACGTCTTAGCAGGAGGCAGCATTTCAGCAACATGGTGGAACAGTACGTTAGCACACGCTTACACGTACTGACTGATGGGTCTGCCCCATTCAACTTCTGGGTCTCCAAATTGGGCACATGGCTTGAGCTTGCCCTTTATGCCTTGGAGGTGCTGGCCTGCCCTGCAGCCAGTGTATTGTCTGAACATGCGTTTAGCATGGCAGGGGGCGTTATCACAGACAAGCGCAGCCGCCTGTCCACAGCCAACTTCTGTCACTAAAAACTGAAACGAGGGTGTTAGTTAATGAAGACCAGGAAAAGGCAGGAATTTTAAATAACTATTTCTCCTCCGTATATATTAAGGAAGAACCCATGGCAATAGATGTGCAAATGATTGCTACTAAAAACTTGCAGAATAATTGTAATTGGTTAACTCAAGACAAAGTGCTGCAGCAACTAAAGAAAGTTAATATAAACAAAGCTCCAGGGCCTGACGGTATCCATCCACGTGTACTTAAGGAATTAAGTGTAGAAATAAGTGAACCTCTGTTTTTAATCTTTCAAGATTCTTTTCTTTCAGGAAGTGTTCCGGAGGATTGGAGGAAGGCAGATGTGGTTCCTATATTCAAAAAGGGTTCAAAATTCTTGCCTGGATATTATAGACCTGTGAGCTTAACTTCTGTGGCTGGTAAAATATTTGAAAGGTTATTAAAGGATAATATTCAAGAATTCCTTGAGAAGAACATGGTTATCAGCAAAAATCAGCACGGTTTTATGAAGCACAGGTCATGTCAAACTAACTTGATTGCGTTCTAAGAAGACGAAAGTAGAAGTATAGATCAGGGTGTTGCCGTGGATGTGATCTATTTGGATTTTGCCAAGGCATTTGATACAGTTCCACACAATAGATTAGTGTTCAAACTCAAGGAAATCGGTCTAGATGAAAATGCTTGTTTTTGGGTAGAACATTGGTTTAAAAACAGAGTACAAAGAGTTGTCATTAATGGTAAATTTTCAAGCTGGACAGAGGTGGTAAGTGGTGTCCCTCAGGGGTCTGTTCTGGGACCCCTTCTATTTAACATGTTTATAAATGATCTTGTTTCAGTGTTTGCAGATGACACAAAACTTTGTAAAATAATACAATGTGAGCAAGATATTAATTTGCTGCAGAGGGATTTAGACTGGGGGACTGGGCACTCAAATGGCAGATAAAATTTAAGGTTGAAAAATGCAAAGTTATGCACTTCGGCGTAAAGAATACACAAGCAACGTATAACCTTAATGGAGGCGAATTAGGGATAACAACACACGAAAAGGACTTGGTGTCAGGAGTCTTACCTGATGGGGAGTCCGGCTCGCAGAGTTATATGCTAACCCTTGCAAAGTAGACAAAGACCAGGGTGACCAGGTAAGACGCCACCTGATCTGTGAGTCAGTGCACGGGGGCTTTGCAGGAATAGTGCTCCAAGTAGCAGTACAGCAGGGATTAGCAGAAGCGTAGTCAAAGAAAGCCAAAGTCAGGGGAAGCCAGAGATCAGAGTAGTCCAGGAGGAAAGCCAAGGTCAGAAGCCGGAATCAGACAGGAAATACTGGTGCGCTGATATGGCAAGACAGGAACCAAACAAGGGAACCAGAGTCAATGAACTGACACTGCCCTCAGGGAGAGGCAGTGTCTTATACCTGGCTAATTGGTGATCAGCCACAGGTGTGCTGAGATTGTTGGAGCAGCCACAGAATAACGTCCAGCCCCCAGTGCTGGGTACAAGGCAAGATTATACTTCAGGTAATCCTAGAGCTGTATATTGGCTCAGAAGCAAAAAAGCAGGTCCAGGATTGCAAAGTACCCAGGTTCAAGTCTGTCACTGGGCACTTCTGGGGTGACCTCGTCTGGATGTCGCAGTGAGGACCATGACACTTGGGAATTGTTATAAACAACAGAATGTGCAATGTCAATCAGCAGTGGCCAAGGCCAGTAAGGTATTGTCATGCATGAAAAAGGGCATTCATTCTCAGGACGAGAATATCATTTTGCCTCTTTATAAATCACTGGTAAGACCCCATATTGAATATGCTGTGCAATTTTGGGCACCTGTTCTAAAGAAGGATATTATGGCACTAGAAAAAGTGCAGAGGTGGGCTATAACATTAATAAAAGGAATGGAACATATCAGCTATGAAGAAAGGTTAACAAATTAAAACTATTTAGTTTAGAAAAACGTTGCCTGAGAGGGGATATGATAACATTATACAAATATATTCGGGGCAAATACAAACCATTGTGTGGAAATCTATTCACAAACCGGACACGAGGCCATGAGTTTAGACTGGAAGAAAGAAGATTTCGTCTAAGGCAAAGGAAAGGTTTTTTTTACTGTAAGAACAATGAGGATGTGGCATTCTCTGCCTGAAGAAGTGGTTTTATCAGAGTCCATACAGATGTTCAAACAGCTACTAGATGCATACTTGCAAAAACAGAATATTCAAGGATATAATCTTTCAATGTAGGGTAATAACTGCTTGATCCAATGATAAATCTGACTGCCATTCTGGGGTCAAGAAGGATTTTTTTTCTTAGCTTGTTGCAAAATTGTGCTTCAAACTGGGTTTTTTTGCCTTCTTTTGGATCAACAGCAAAAAACTAATTTGAGGAAGGCTGAACTTGATGGACGCAAGTCTCTTTTTAGCTATGTAACTATGTAACTATGTAACATGGACAAGCTCACGTTTATTAAAATGAACCAGGCATGGATCCTACCAGACTTGTCTGTACCTTGTGCAGAATAGACATTCATAGCAGCCTCACCCAGCCATTGTTATACTCAAGTGCACTTATTCTTTGTTTTCTTTTTTTATATGTCCCAGTATTTTGGGGGATACCCCAATTAAAAATAAAATAAATAAAAAACAAACAAATAAAAATCAAATGTTGGGTACCTCCTTCTCCTCCACCGGCGCTTCCACCTCCACCGCCACGGTCACCGCCTCCTCAACCTATGGGTCACTTAGTATGATCTATGTACACAATAGCAGGGGCTTGTGAAGGCCTTTTCTCCATGCATCAGGAGTTAAGCATTTCTCCATGCATCAGGACTGCAAGAAATGCACCGCAGGCCACAAATGTTTCTTTTTTTATTTGTCCCAATATGTTGGGGGCTACCCCCAATTTAAATAAATAAATAACAGTGTTGGCTACCTCCTCCTCCTCCACCTATGGGTCACTTAGTTTAAACTATGTACACAGTAGCAGAGGCTTTTGAAGGCCTTTTCTCCATGCATCAGGAATTGAACTCAGTTTGAACAATGAAAGAGAAAACCCTGCACTCCAACCCTTTCTCAAACGGATAATTCTGGTGATCCTCCTGACAAAAAAGATTCCATCTAGTGCTATTTTATGGCTCAGCTGTATTTTAAATTTTTTATGTTATTTTAAGTGCTTTCCCTATTCACATTTGTTTGCAGGGCACTTGTTCTACTCTTACCCCAATTTTACTTCCTTTTGCAGCCCTCTAGCCCTTTCCAGGCATTTTTGTGCCCAAAAGTTCAGGTCTCCATTGACTTCAATGGGGTTTGGGTCTGGGGTCAAGTTCTAGCCCAAACCCAGACTTTTTTTCAAAGTTCGGCCGAACATCCAGGTGTCCACTCAACTCTATTTCCTATGCCTGATCTAGAACATGGGTGCCAAATGGTCCCAGATGTAGAACTATAACTCCCATGATGCTGTCAAGCATTTAGAATGTTTTCAGGATGATAAAGCATCATGGAAGCTGTAGTTTTAAAACATCTGGGGGTCTACCTTTTTGGCACCCCTGACCTAGAAGTTCAGCTGCCATGGTACTTTGCCAGCCTTTAAAATAACAGAGTATCACGGATGTTGCAGGTTTACAATATCTGGGGCTTAACCATTTGTCATGCCTGACCACATAGTGTTACCATATGGCTATATTTCGAATTAGGGATCTTTTACCCCCTGTTAGTGGTGAGAACTCTATAGTTCTTGTATTTTACTACGACCATTGCATTTTCTTTTATTTAACATTTTCCTTTTAACTGATAACTCTCCCTCCTAGCTTATTTACTGTTATTGTTTAAATGCTTTGTTTTTATTTAATTTGATGTAACAACAATTAGTATAGTATTCTAGTATACATAAAATTTGTTCATACTTTTTCATTGTTCTCCCTATTCTTTAGATTTCTTATGAGACTTTTCTCTCAGGGATTTTTTATTGTATGTAACGTATGTATATATTTGTTTTTAGATTTTATTTTATTGTCTGTTTTGCTGTATTTGAAGTTCCATTGATTTTGACCACCTTTCCATCCTTAGCTTATCTGGGTATACCCACACTGGGGTCCTGGACTCAGTTTAAGGCTGTTGTTTTAATTAAGATTTAAAGTTTTTTTAATATAGGTTTTGAGTTAGATAATAATCCCCCTTTTCTAAATATTTCCTATTGTCTTGTGATCATGACACAGTTTACACATACAGAACATATCTCTCTGTTTTGCATCATGATTTCTTAGTAATATAGCATATATAGAACATTTGTTTTATATGTATAGAATATTTGCATGTTTGTCTATGGACTGCTTTTTATATGGAGTATTATTATTTTTACCCTTTTAAGGACTTTTTTTGGTTATTAGTATTCACCTGTTGTTTTAAGAATAGAGACATAGATTTCAAGGATTTTAATTAATCAGTTTTAACTGCTGGAGGCCGATTGGATCACGGCCTGAGGACTGACTCTATATAATACGATCTCCAGTGGGAGGAGACCACGTGATCGGCATACACGGAAGTGATTTGATTTATCCACCGGCGAGACACACCAACTTTAGAACGAGGAGGACTGTATACCTGCAACTTTATTCACGGAAGCAGGCTCCATATGGTGTGGTGAGCTGAAGGTGGACGTTATTTTTAAAGCTGCTGTTTGTAGTGTTTTCTGCAATCAATAAATCTTGTTAACCTGACACCTGGTCACAAGAGCTTGTCTTGGATCCCACGTACCCCAGGGGCTGATCCTCCCTGGGCCAGATAGCCAGGAGTGAGGCTTATACCACTCCCAACTTGTGAGTTGTTTTCTTAAAGAGACATTTCGTTTTTACTTATTTTAATAATTGTATTGTACTAGGAGTGCTTTCTGTGTCTCCCCCCTTCCCCTTTTTCTGTCTCCCAGGTTATAGAGACCAGTGATGCCGATTGACAGGCTATAAGTATTGATTTGTCAATGTTTGGCACATATGGTTTGTGTTGGGAATTGCCCCCCTATCGCTCCTGACACATACACACAAACACACACAAACATACACACACACATACATACACCCCTCGACAGACACATACATATATACACACAGACAGACACACACACAGACACATACATACACACACATAGAGACACAGAGACACAGGCACATACAGAGAGACACACACACATACAGAGACACACACACACACACAAACATAGACACAGACACATACATAGACACACACACATACATACGGGGCTCCATGGATTGTGTGTACGCCACTGCATACATAGACACACACATACAGAGACACACGTACATACAGAGACACACACACGTACATACAAAGAAACACACAAATGCATACAGACACACATACAGAGAGACACGGACACACACATACAGAGACACACACACATACAGAGACACAGACACACACATACTAAATGCTACTAGATGCATACACAGACAAGACACAAAAAGAGACACAGACAAACATACAGAGACACACAGACGCATACAGACACAGAGACACATACAAAGACACACACACATACAGAGACACAGATACATACAAAAACACACACACATACAGAGACACAGACACACACACATACAAAGACACACACACATACAGAGACACAGACACATACATAGAAACACCCACATATAGAAAATGTTTCCTACCGTGTGACTTTCCCTGACAGCATGGGCCACCCGATGGACCCCTCTATATACGGCCCCGGCGATTTGCCGCACGGGCCGGGGCCGCAAAACGTGGCAACTGGTACCCGGTCGCAGGGGCCCGCTGGGCGGCCGGGCCCCCTGGAGTGCCTAGCCCGGTCCCAGCTGCGACCCCGGTATGTATGCCACTGTCTCTTTGTATATATGTTTTAGAGTCACTTTTTCACATTTAAGGTATCTCGGTATATACATATTTTTGCGCACTAGCACTTTTCTTGTTTTTACATTTTTCTGTACCATGTTACCTGGGTATACTGTTGGTGCTGCATAGTAACCCACGATTGGTTTGAAGTTATTTGGTCTGCGCCAGCTTATCTACTTGGTATCTTGTGTCTTTAAATAAGTATGCTAATCTACCGTCATAAAAAGCAAAAATATATATTTTTAAAAAAAAAAAAACATGATTTGACTATATTTTAAGTATATTTGTCCACTTTTCTAGTAAATGTTGTTTAGTGTTCCTTGCCAATCCTACCGTAGGATTCTTTTACACATGGCTCATACAAGGGTTACCTATTGGTAATTAATTAATAATAATAATTATGTATAAACCTAATTTTATTATGAAGAAAATGAAAAAAATGCAATGATTAATGCTCAAGCCACCCATTTTTATTTTTTAATTAATAAGAGTCTTTGTAGAGAATAAGCACTTTTGTAATAGACATCATCTATGACTTAACGCTTAACTCCAGGGTATTTAGGGTATAAATTGTCAGTGCAGATAATTAAATAATTCAAGGAGCAATTTGATTGCACATTTGGATTCTCAAAATGTGGCTGTTATTCTCTTTTTGACACGAAATTATTACATCAAATTGGTATTTTTTTGCCTTTCCTTGCAGAAACCAAGAAAGAGGCATACAAATTGGAACCTATATTACAATATCTTCTTTATAAAAAAAAAATCTGCTTAGCTTATTGTGACAGAAATGTACTTTATTCATCTTACCTTTCCGTCCCCTTCTCTTGGGTGACATGGTATTGTTGAGGAGTTAGTCGTTCTCTTAGTTCTTCCTGAGTAAAGACAACTTTATATTTTTTGTTATCCCTACGTGAACCTGCAGGAGATAAAAAGAAGATACAGAGAGAATCTTTTTCACTCTTAAAACTAGAATAATTGCTTTGGCATCTGTCCAAACCATAGCTTTTACATTCACTCGTCAATAACCACACGTGTCCCTAACGTACTACAACTGCTTAGATGAATTACAGCTGATAATGTCTTCATGCCAAAACATTTATCTATCTACCTATCTGCCCTTCTATCTATCTATCTGCCCTTCTTTCTATCTATCTATGTATCGATCTATCAGTCTGCCCATCTATTTATCTGTCTATCTACCCTTCTATGTGCCTATCATAAGATAATTTAGTACCTATGCTCTTTGTAATGTCATTTTATAATTTATCCATACTGTCTAGATGACATGATAATCATATTCTGTTTCCGTAAGGTCTATGAATACCAAAATAATATAAACTGCTTATAAATTGTTCTTTGATGAAACATATAAACAAACTAAAATAAATTGGTCTAGATGATTATTCTTGTTCTTGGGTAGAACACTGGCTTAAGGATAGAGTACAACGAGTTATCATTAATGGTACATTTTCAGGCTGGACAAAAGTGGTAAGTGGTGTCCCTCAGGGTTCTGTTTTGGGAGCGCTTCTTTTTAACATATTTATAAATGATCTTGAAATGGGCATTGAAAGCCATGTTTTGGTGTTTGTAGATGACACAAAACTTTGTAAAGTAATAAAATGTGAGCAGGATATTGCTTTGCTGCAGGGGGATTTGGATAGATTAAGGGATTGGGCACTAAAATGGCAGATGAAATTTAACGTAGAAAAATGCAAAGTTATGCACTTTGGGGTCAAGAATGCACGAGCAACTTTTACCCTAAAAGGTAGTGAATTAGGGATAACCACACACAAGAAGGATTTGGGAACTGTTATAGACAACAAATTAGGCAGCAATATGTAATGTCAATCTGCAGTTGCTAAGGCCAGTAAGGTTTTGTCGTGTATAAATAGGGACATAAATTCTCGGCATGAAAATATAATTTTGCCTCTTCATAAATCACTGGTAAGACCACATATTGAATATGCTGTGCAATTTTGGGCACCTGTTCTAAAGAAGGATATCATGGCACTAGAAAAAGTGCAGAGACGAGCTACAAAATTGATAAAAGGAATGGAGCATTTTAGTTACGAAGAAAGGTTCAAAAATTTAAATCTCTTTAGTTTGGAAAAACGGTGCCTCAGAGGGGATATGATAACATTATATAAATATATTCAGGGCCAGTACAAACCACTATCTGGAAATCTATTCATAAACAGGGCTATACAAAGGACATAAGGTCACGCATTTAGGCTGGAAGAAAGGAGATTTCATCTAAGGAAAAGAAAAGGTTTTTTTACAGTAAGAGTAATAAGGATATGGAATTCTCTGCCTGAAGAGGTGGTTTTATCAGAGTCCATACAGATGTTTAAACTGAAATCGGATAAATACTTGCAGAAACATAACATACAGGGATATAATTTCTAATTAGTGGGGTAATAGCTGCTTGATCCAAGGAGACATCTGACTGCTATTTTGGGGTCAAGAAGGAATTTTTTCCTAGTTTGTTGCAAAATTGGAAGCGCTACAGACTAGTTTTTTTGCCTTCTTTTGGATCAACAGCCAAAACATATGTGAGGAAGGCTGAACTTGATGGACGCAAGACTCTTTTCAGCAATGTAACTATGTAACTATGTAAATGACCTGGAGATAAATATTACGAGCCATTCTAGGTGAAATAATCTATTTGTGTATTTATGTTTGGAGAGCAATTACATAAAAGGTTCAAGGCAAAAGGAAAAAAATTGAAATATGCTAATAGAATATCTACAATGATATTCCTTTATTGACATTTTTTCTGTTTCCTTGCTCACTTTAAAGAACAGGTTAGTGGTATAATGATTACACATGCTCTGTATTCTCAGAATATTACCATGCTTTGAAAGGTTAGAGAGAACTTCTATGTCTCTGACTCTAATTAAACACTAAACCACCTATGGTGGATTGTTTACTTATTAGATTCATCCAAGCACTAGAACCTAGAGCCATCGTTCATGGTTCTTGCTATCGTGCTTCAAAGGTCAGTGCTCCATCAGTTCTCCTTCTTTGACATCTCATCCAGCATTAGTTCTCTGATGTTGCTGGAACTCATATTTCCCACCAGTCTCCTGCTGTCTGTATTCTACTGAGTTTCCTAACTATTCTCACTGTTGGCAATGTCAGACACCACCAAGTGTACTACCAACATTCTGCAACTATGAATATACCTCTATGAATATATATTTTTGCTCCAGTTCGTGTAACTGGTTAATCTTTTGTCATGTTCAAGACCATTGAATATCCTGCAACTCCTGTCTACATCTTGGACCAATTATGGTAGTATCGAGCTCCACAAAGTTGTTGTCTTGTCTACCCTCAATCCAGAGTTGGCCTTGACAAACACATCTTTCAAACACTTCCTGTCACTGGGTTCCAGCTCCATTCAATTGCAAATGGAAATCAAATAGAATAATGTTGCATTCTTTAATGTTCTCCTTAACATTGAACTTTGATTGCACACAGTAAAATAAACGGGAAGACGGTGGAAAGGGCAGAAAGCTATCTGACGTAAAAGAGGTGCCAGACTGGATATTCCGTAAATGAAAAGTGTTTGCTAGCAATACTAAAAATGTAATGAGTTTATATTTGCTGATATGGCGAAAATAACAAGTTTATAAGCTGGTTTGCCTTCATTTATTTGATATTGTTTCTCTACACCTGGATTCTATGTATGTTAATGGCCCACAAAGAAAACACACAAATTGAGGTCTCAAGTGGCCTTTTGTTCCTTTATGTCACATGAAGTATTGCCTTCTGGAGAAAACTTGACTTCAGGGGCAAAGAAATCTAAGGTTCCCTGCACTTCCAATTGAAACTATACATTTGCTAAGACTTCTGCTAGGGCAAAGCATCAATAAAATTGTATGCTCTTTGGTAATTAAAAAAACAAAAGTTGTTTTTTATGACAGGTACATTTCAAAGAACATTTCAGCAAGAAAATATCGGAGGACTAATTCTGTCAACAGACTACACAGTACATATCCAGCTAGCTCCCCTGTAGATGTAGTAACATACATACCTGCTTTCATGGTGGAGGTGTCTTCATATTCAGAAGGTTTGAACTTCTTTGGTAGAAGTAGGATTATTCAACCAATCACTCGGACCACATTTATCCACAAATCCTTTTGAACTCAAAGCCTTCCCAAGCACAAATAAAGACTACTATCCCTACGTTCTTTCATACTGACAATATGACTTACAATCCCAATGGGAAAAATAATTTAGCCTACACAGTGCCAACATCTCCTTTCTCACTGTTTGAACTGAATATGTTTCAATATTTCTCCATCTCCTCTTTCTTCATGTGTACCTTCCTGTTTCTCTCTCTTTCCCCCTATTTCAGACCTAAGGATTTGATATTTTTCTTTACTTCCTTAACTCCCCATTCTTCGTTTCTCCCCTCCTGTTTCTCTCTCTCTCTTCCAACCTCTTCTCTTTTTCTCTATTTTTTATGCATCCAATATGTTGTCACTTTCAATTTTCACTTTTATTATGCATGTTATGACCACAAAATTGAATTCCTGTAAATTCTATTTTTATTTTGCAATAAAATAAAAAATGTTTTAAAAAATTAACATTGCATTATATAAAAAAAAAAAAACACCTATTTATAATAACAACAATGCAACATAGTCTTTGGCAGCAATTCAATAGCTAAAACGTGTATTCCCCCATTTTCTTCAGTTCTATAAAATAAATATTGGCCTCTTGATAGGCTGCAAAAGAATTGCCTTCATCTCTTTTAAAATGCTATAACGTTTGAGCAATGGATTACAAACTTTAGCTCTGTTAGACTTCAAAAAAGCTTGCTGTACATTCTAGGTTTTGCCAGTCATAGGGTCAAAAATATGTGCATTTTAAGTTCCCCCGTAGGTGCTCTGAGCCTTCTGAAAGTTTCAATATGACCACACTGTTTAAATAAGCTTCTAGTCTGATGAGTCTCACACTATGTGCTCTCCCTCTGTACACAGCGGTCTTTTGTGATGAAAATAATTCTTCAATTCCAATTTTAAATTATTATTTTTTTACTAGTTCCTGTGACTTTTATTTTTCAAAGGTCTTGTTTATTTGCTAATTTATCTTGACAAAATACTACGTGTTTTAGTCACTAGTATAAGTGAACTATAAACAATTAGACATAAATAGCTCTGGCAAAAATATTTGTGTTGGTAATATGTGTGCGGCATAAAAAAGACCAATTGTGCTCCAAAGGAGTAGAGAAGAAGGCTTAGCATCTGTATGTCATTTAGTAGAAAAGAAGGGACTTCAGGTTTAAATTACATGGTTTGGGATTGCAATTTCCTAACATTTGAAGCTTTACTTTTTTTTATTTGTGACTTTTTATTTTATTTTATTTTATTTTACCTAGAGTCATTAATAAAAAGTGCTCATAAAACATAGCTCGGAGCACAGATGCTTGTGAATCAATTAAACAAAGATGTTCTCCATTTTAAGAAAAACATTAATATACAAATATATAGACATCATTGGTTCTGTCTCTTAGACTAACCATTTTATGTATTTGTAGAGGAAAAACAAAATACATCGAGGAATTAAAAACACCTAACAGCAGTAAATGCTACAAATATAAAATGCCTTACAGTTATTTAATAAATAACACAAAAGTGAACTTGTTTTATAAACCTTGCGTTTGATCTAAATACTCTTGGAAAATACATCATTGTTTTTTCTCAGTGATCTATTAAGTGTTATAGATGAGCATCTTACGTTTCTGCCAGGGAAGCCTACTGGGTCAACGACTGATATTCAAGAGCAGTAAAACCCCTTTGTTTGGCTACTTTTTTGGGGAGATTCATTCCAGACCTTTTTGTGTGTCTTTCAATGCGTACCCAGAAGTGGATTCTCACAAATTTTACAGGAATGTGCCCTGTGCCACAACCAACAAATTATTTGGTTTTTGTGCACTTAAAGGTCACAATCCAAATTAGCTAAATTTTCCAACATCCTGTCTTTTCAACCTTAAGTATAAATATTGTTTCCTAATTGTAAGTGAGTTTTGTGCTTTATATAGAGTTAGGTTGCTTATTTAAAGTTGTCAACCTTCGCGTGGGTTTGATTTTCAGGGTGTGTATTTTTTTCTTCTAATAAGACTTTGGAAGCATAGTCTGTAATAGCTAGAGGAAATGTATGAATTATATAAATAAGTCTGGTAAAATGCATTAGCTAGACGTGTAAGTAACAAAGATTAGTGTATATATTTCATTAGTGTTCCCTCTGCCGGGGTAATCCTTCCAATATACCTTTGTTCTGTGTGACTTAATGTGTTGTCTTTGTAAGCTCTGAAACTGATGAAAAAAAAATATATATAAAACTTTTTTTTTTCAAAACAGAAAAAAGAAATATATATTTATATATAAATATACACACACACACATACATATGTTTCTTACCATATATATGGTGTCAATAGTTAGTGTGGCAACCATTATTTTCCAGCACTGCCTTAACCCTCATGGGCATGGAGTTCACCAGAGCTTCACAGGTTGCCACTGGAGTCCTCTTTCACTTCTCCATGACAACATCACAAAGCAGGTGGATGTTAAAGACCTTGCGCTCCCACAAATGCTCAGTAGGGTTTAGGTCTGGAGACATGCTTGGCCAGTCCATCACTTTTACCTTTAGCTTCTTTAGAAAGGCAGTGGTCGTCGTGGAGGTGTGTTTGGGGTCGTAATCATGTTGGAATATTGCCCTGTGGCCCAGTCTCTGAAGGGAGGGGATTATGCTCTGCTCTGCTTCAGTATGTCACAGTACATGTTGGCATTCATGGTTCCCTCAAAGAACTGTAGCTCCCCAGTGCCAACAGCACTCATGCAGGCCCATGACACTCCCACCACCATGCTTGACTGTAAGCAAGACACACTTGTCTTTGTACTCCTCACCTGGTTGCTGCCACACACGCTTGACACCATCTGAACCAAATAAGTTTATCTTGGTCTCATCAGACTACAGGACATAGTTCCAGTAATCCATGTCCTTAGTCTGCTTGTCTTTACCAAATTGTTTGCGGGCTTTCTTTTGCATCATCTTTAGAAGAGGCTTCCTTCTGGGACGACAGCCATGCAGACCAATTTGATGCAGTGTGCGGCGTATGGTTTGAGCACTGACAGGCTGACCCGCCACCACTTCAACCTCTGCAGCAATGCTGGCAGCACTCACACATCTATTTCCCAAAGACAACCTCTGGATATGATGCTGGGCACATGCACTCAACTTCTTTGGTCGACCATGGCGAGGGCTGTTCAAAATGGGACCTGTCTTGTGAAACTGCTGTATGGTCTTGCCCATACAACTATGACAATTATAACATAATATATGCATGTGAGTGAAATAAGCAAGCCATGTAGCTCCACTGGATCCCCGCATGTGATTCCCTCTGTTCCTCAGGTCGTGCTCCGTCAGGCTGCTGTAAGTGGCAAGCTGTGGGGCAAGCTTGGTCTCCCGGGCTTGTGGCTTCCCTGCCTCTGCCCTGTTTATAGAGAGTGTCCGCTGGGCTCAAGATTCCTCAGGAGGTATGTAGTCGATTGTCTCTGTGAGGCTGAGTAATGTGTTATTAGGCAGTTCATCTATGCCCCATGCTGGACGTGTGGTGTCCTCCCATTTCTTTTCCTACTCGGCAGCTGCTTTTGCATATCCCAGCCTCAATGTGGTATTGTGGGTGGTCTGCCGACGGTCAAGAGCTGGAAGTAAGGCTCATCCGCTATTCACATCCAGGGGTGTACCGATGCCTTGTGGGGTGTCAAGTCACCTGGTTTACGGCTTGGGCAGGAAGCCCCTTACTTGGTTGCCTGCATTACTCTGGGTACTTCTCGGTTGGCCGTGTGGTGGAGATGCAGTGCGGCGGCCATTTTAAAGTCGGAGCATCAGAGTGTGCCCTGCAGAGCTTGGTGAGGATCGCCTCGGTGTCCTCCAGTAGGGACAAAGTGGGGGGTAGGGGCCTGTGAGGTGCATCACAGAGCCGCTGTGTGGCGGTCCAGCAAGCAGTCAGGCTGGGTGGTGGCCGTCCATCCCGCCTTTCTCACATGTGTGCCAAAAGCTCCAAAATCTTGTGTGGCTCTTGGGGCCCCAAAACTCCCGGTCTCAGAGCCTGCTGTTGTGCCAGGTTCTGCAGGAGCCTCTCCCTCATGCGACCGGTCAGCATGGCGGGCAGGCCCCGCCCCATTGCCAACGGTTTAGACATTAATGGCTGTTTGAGTTATTTTGACAGGACAGCAAATTTACACTATTATACAGGCTGTACACTTACTACTTTACATTGTAGCTGAGTGTCATTTCTTCAGTGTTGTCACATGGAAACATATAATAAAATAAGTATTTTAATTGACTGTGTTAACCACATCCCCAAAATATCATGTGAAATATGTATAGGAACACATACAGAACATTCATTTTCTAGTTTCTGTACCATGTTTTGCCAGTTCCCTTAGGGAAGGCCTGGCATTTTAAATATAGCTCACAGTCTAAAAACACAGGTTAGGATCTCAATAAACCATTGCCACAATCAGTTATTTTGCTTGAATGAGCCTTGTTTTACTATCACTTGCTCTACTTTACTTTTTAGATAGACATTTCTTGAACAATAACAAGAAAAAATTAACATTGAGAGGAATTTTAAATATTCTGTCTGATTTACATAAATTCGATATACAGAAGGGCATACAACAGAGCCATTTGGGGATGTTTAACACCCTACCATCTGACATAACACCAGAAAAGTATTATTATTTTTACATCTATTTAAAATTCACTCTTTGGTTTATTTCACACGGCAAGTTTTAAAATATTTCCTGCAATCATTTCACTAGCATAAGCAATAATAACGGCCTCATTTGATAAAGATGAAAGGAAAACTTAATGGGACACTCCGGTCACTATAACAACGTCAACCAAACTAAGTTGTCATGGTGCCAGGAGGGCCATGGGCGCAATTTCACCTTACGGAGTTAAACCGTTCTCAAACGGTTTAACCCCGAAGATTGCCTCCAGTGCCGATCTGCAGGTCCCCCAGGCAGCATCCGGCTCTAATTCTCAGTTACAGGAAGCACGGAGTGCCACCGGGCAGGGGCACTGCTGATTGGCTTAGAAAGGTCAGCTGACGCTTTATCCCCTTAAGGACACATGACGGAAATATTCCATCACAATTCCCTTTTATTCCAGAAGTTGTGTCCTTAGGGGGTTAAGCCATCCCATCGATAAAAAAAGTATGTTTCTTTTTTTATAAGTTGTTTTGGTGACCGGAATGTTTCTTTAATATTGACTTTTAGCCTTAAAAAAAGACTGCTAGTCTTATAAACAACATACTATGAGCCTCAAATGTACAATATAAAGAACGTATTATTTTTGTTATTAATAATGTAAAGCTTAACATTCTAGGATAAATTAGCTAAATAGCGAATTCTGGGGAACTATAAACCAAAATGCTAAATTCATAACAAGCTACGACTATATACAAGCCACGCTGTATATTTTTTTTTTTTAATTATCAATTTATTTTTTTCAATTCATTACAATACAATGCTTAACTAAACTAAAACTAAACTAAAGCTAAACTAGATGTGTGTCAGAGCGTTATAAAAAAACAAAAAACATTCTTTGTAGACTTATCTTGGCTACTAATAGTAGTCACTGAAACATTGAAAAGGGTGCAAAAAATATAGATATATTTATATGGATCCCCGTCGAGGTCGTGACAGCAACAAATCACACGTGAAGACTAAACATGTCCCATGAAAAGTAAACATGTAACCACTGGAACTGTTTTTATTTGTTAGAAGTACTGGACTTTTTGTTTACATTCCTTTTGCCTGGTTTGATTTATTTTATATTTTATGTTTTTCTGCCACTGTAGTTAGAAGGAAGCTTAACATACGTTGCTACATGTTACTAAATTATTATTACGAACTAGCAAGCCAGTCACCAAAGATAAGGTCCTGTATGCGGGTTCTCAATAAAATAGGAAAAAACAGGACTTTGGTTGAAAACTTCCCTCTCTCGAAAATCTGGAAAACCTTAAACAATATAACTAATGTGTCTGTTAGTTTAATTACTGTATCCTACCTGTCGTGTGTATGATACTGAATTTGTCACATTATATTCTTATGAGTTCAAGAGACTCCAAACCTGTTGACATCTATTTTTAATGCATTATATAAAAATTGCTTTAAAAATTACCATTCTCTTACAAAAAAAAACCACACATTAACAAATATTAAAAAAAGCTACTCACACCTTTGAGGTTCATGTATTTGCTGCAAGCTCCTCACAGAACAAGAAGTAAATACAATCTAACCAGGTCCTGGTCCAACCATTAATTTTATGGTTGGAACACTCAGGACCCCCAAATCCTTGTGCAATCTGTGAATGAATATGGCTTTTTGAGAGGAGATCCTACAGGCAGGACATAATCTGGATTAATTTTACTACTTCACCAGTGCTTATCAGGTGTAGATGTAGTACATTGATGAACTGTCCTGTTTGTGGTGGTTTTCTAATGTCTCTTCATTCTTCAGATGAAGAATAAAGTGAACATTTGGAGTGTGAACATTAGTCTTAAATAGTTTTCAAGCTGGTGTGTAGTGACCTCAAAATAACCATTTTCACTCTCCAAAATATTACCTATAGATTTGTCTAGAGAATTGTACTTGAAGCAATTTATTTATTTAACCATTCTTATGTAACCCTCGAAATAAACATATTCTTTTTTTTTTTTTTTTAATAAAGAGACAGAAAAACTGCATATAGTTGAGGACAAACACATTTCTGAGACTTGCAGCATAAGAAAAAACGATAATCCATGATTTTTTTCCACAGGTGTCCCGATAGAAAGGCTCTCTCTTAGAAAGGTAATGTAATAAAGCTATGATTTTTATTGCCAAAATCGAGTCTGGATTTTTGTCCTTGAGTACAGGACCTGGCTTTGTTGCAGTTTCAGTTTATAGAAAGACTGTATCTGAGGATTTTCATAGGACACAGCATTTCACATTGTATATGTATAACTAGGGCAAAATGTAACAGCATGAGAACAACTGAGTACTCTGAACGGAAATACGTACCCCAAAAATTAGAATGTCTCCACCACAAACGTAAATTTGTTTGCAGTAGTAGTTTGTGTATTAAAATTGTGGTTTTTGTGAAGTGTAGGAATCATGGTTGCTGGTTGGAATAAGAAGCACTTTTTTTGAGAATTTGCACAATGTGGCTATATATTCGTCTCCTAAATGGAACTACAAGTGGGCATTCTCAAAGTACTGACCCCTCCTCGATATCATTGGTACTGGTTGGGCAGACTGAGATAGTATGTAGAATATGTGGAGCTCTAGACCACCAAGTAAAGAGTTTTACTTATCAAATTTATTGTTCCATCTGAAAGAAGAAACAAAGTTGTTTCAAGCTCTGTGAGTTTCTTTGAGTATGGCATTATTCCATGTGCAGTTTTGAACCTCCAGATACTTGCTATGTGAAACCCAGGTTGCCTGATAAATGCTGGTACGTTCTCTAGATTAAAACTCAGGCTTTTAGGGGTTCAAACATCAAATCAGTTCTAGATTTAGAATACAGTTCCATAAGGTAACCAAAAATAACTGTTTCCTATATGCACTTTACTTTGCAATTGTATAGAAACATGTTTTAATTCTGTAATAAGTTTTATTTGTGCAGCCCCACCCCGACCCCCATTGGTTGCTGCCTGGAGAAGTTTTCTTGAGATCAACTAGGCAATCAATTGCAGTTTGAAATCTGTTTCAGCAGGTTTTGCACATGCCTAGTCTCCATTAAAGGACCACGATAGTGCCAGGAAAACAAACCTGTTTTCCTGGCACTATAGGGTCTTTAGGTCCCCCCCACCCTCAGGATCCCACTCCTGCTGGGCTGAAGGGGTTAAAACACCTACCTTTCTCCAGTGCCGGGCTCCCTCAGTGCTGGAGAACTCTCCTCCTCCTGCCGACATAAGCGCCGACTGCGCAAGTGCGGCAAGAGCCGCGCGCACATTCAAACCGCCCATAGGAAAGCATTTGGACGTCCAGTGTCTTCACGGAAGCGTCTCTAGCGGCTGTGAATGAGACAGCCACTAGAAGCTGGATTAACTCTATTGTAAACATAGAAATTGCTATGTTTTTAGCTGCAGGGTTAACACTAGATGGACCTGGCACCCAGACCACTTCATTAAGCTGAAGTGGTCTGGGTGCCTATAGTGGTCCTCTAAGAAGGTATTTCAGGAGCCTCCCATTGAGTTGTCATTCGGATAGCAGAGCCAGATGCCCATCACTGGAGAAATACCATAGACCTCTTTATTTAAGGGCCATCATTGGCTCATTACACCAGGGGTGAAGATACAGTTCCCACAGAAGAAATAAACAATCTTGGGAGTATCAGAGAGGGCGCAGCAGCAGCAGCTCCTGTCCACTTACAAATGTAAGTGTAGAATATTATCTTTTTCTCTCCTCCAATAGCTTCAGTGTCTGCCTGGTGCCTGATTAAAGCAGCACTCTCACTGTCTGGGGATTTTTCACAAGTTCCAAAGACCCTCGATGGTGAAATCTGCTACTGGGGGCCCGGTAACTGGGGAGCGGAGGGCAGACTTCTACTTATATGAACCTGTCCCTTGCAGGTGCCGCCATATTTTCTCCCTGGGAAGCCCAGAAACAACAAAAGAAGGGAGGGAAAATGTCAGGCAGACCTGACAACACTGTGCTGCCTGTCAGTGGTGTTTGTTCAGCTGCCCAGTGCCCACCATATTTTTTAATCTGCTTATTGACTCTGTGACCTGAAACACTAGTGGCTAATTGAAATGTTGTGAAGCTCCACACTGTATAACTAGGACTGTGACTTGAGAACCACTGAAGATTAACCATATTGACAGTCTCAAAGGTAATAAAGAGCCTATCAGTATCCTGCTGATTTAGTCCTGTGCCCACTCTGTGCTGAAAGCCAATAGTGAGTCAAGAATATCAATACATGTGTAATAACAAAAACATTTACTAGAATACTAAAGTTGTCATGGCAGGATCACTATTGAAGATGAGATTATAAAAGGAAGAGCTAAAGACTCGGTGATGGCTAGGGAGCTAGAGTCAGAGAGCTGGAGCATTATGCAGAGACATTGTACTGTGTGGGTATCTCTGTATTGCAGCTCTGTGTAATCCATTACACTGCCCCTGGCTGTGTGGGGTAGTTATCTCCTACCTCTGCCCAGCTCCGTGACTTGTATCTCTGTATTTTACTCAGCTCTGACTATGGTATGGTTATCTCTGTAGTCTACCCAGCTCTGTGTATTGTATGGGTATCATTGTATTATGCTTAGCTCTGTGTGCTGTATGAGTATCTCTGTATTGTAATTACCCTAACTATTTATTTATTATATTTCGAAAATATTTTACCAGGAAGGATACATTGAGATTTCTCTCATATTGTATGGATATATTATAACTATCTCTCATTATTGTATGGGTATCTCTGTATTGAATAGCAACTAACATGAGGGGTTGAGTACATGAGGTCACGTGGACAGATGCCACAGGTCAGAACATGTTGGCTACAGAGTTAAAGGGCGAGGTCAAATTTTGTGGTAGGATTCTGGCATCCCACCATCTTAAAACCTCCCCAGCCACCACTGATATCGACTAATTGTCAGCAATGTATGAAGGATAGCTCAGGCCACTTACAGCAGAACCGTAAATTATCATAAACAGTACAGCCCTTCCCAGGCTACAATCTGTGAAAAATCAATCGAGAGTGAAATCTTGTAAAGGTAAACGTTTTGTTTTAAACAAAGTACATGTTATGTATCTAAACACAGTAAGGAACACAACTAACTTTATAATTACAGTGTTCTCTTAAAGGTCTGTTTAAATGTATTGCTAAACAATGTTTAACTACATTAGCTACATTATCATAAAGTACATAAGTAAAGGGAACAATCTGATATATTCATATGTTTTAAGGTAAAATGTAAGCACCATAACAACCACCTGCGATGTTGTGGTTATGGGATTAGTTGGCTGTGGCGCCATTTTTTGGTTCAGGGCCAAACCATTTGCAAGTGGTTAGGCCACAATTGGGGGTCCCACAGGCACCCACGGCCTGGACCAAAGCTACACTTCCACATTAGCAATAACAATGTCATCCATATTTGGACAGCATTGCTAGGCTGAGTGTCCCGGCTGTTACTTTGATATCACCAATATCAGGTTTGTGTCATCTAACTTGCTACCATATTAAGAAGGAGTAATCTGTAGGTTGGCCATTACTTCTGTGGTTTTGGGTCCCTACTGCAACCAGCCTTCATTACAGTAACTCCCAGCAGAAGTAGGTCTTAGAAATACGCATTGCACACCAGTAAGTGATGTGCAAACTAAATCCCACTCACACACTATAGAAATCATATGGTGATCTTTACGACTTAGCTTGTGTAATCCTGTGAAACCGTTCAGATGTCTAAGCATGCACATTTAAGCCATAACAGCATGCATCGTGGTCACACAGGCAAGCAAAGTGTTACACACAGAAAATATCTGACTGACCTCATTATTGCCAATGAATTATCTGTTCAATCATACTCCCAGTGTGACACTACTTTAAATCTTAATAACAACCAAAACTGACAATGTGGGACGGGTCGCTTGGGTTTCCGGAAGCATTTCCAGATGTCCGGACAGAGAGGTAAAACAACCTTTTTTTTTTTTTTTCGGGTGTAAAACTCTCGACCTGCATAACCATTTAATAACTCAAAAGTTGCAATATGGATAATGCTGTAAATCGGTGTCGTCAAGTAAAAACACCCTTTCTAGTGGACCATAAATTAATTGTTTGTTTTAAATACGTCCAGCTTGCTTATTTTATTAAAACGCCAAATAGTTTTTATACCAATACCTCTAAAAGGGTATGACAAACTGGGCATGACTGAGCTTGGTACATACAGGGGCGCTTTTTTAAAGGTGGGGATAGTAGTGAGAATATTCGCTCCTGCAAAACTGTGAAAACAAGTTGACTTTGTTATCTAGTCAAAACAAAGTTTGTTAAATTGTTCTAGAATATGCTAAAAATAAAAAGATTTTGGGACAGAAGGAGTTTGACCTAAACATACTCTTCTGGTTGAACTGCATTTTGATTTGACACAAGGACACATGTACTGATTTAGGACAAAACAAAAAACACAATGTCCTCACCTTCTACAGCTTCAGTTTGAACAGCACACGAGTAATGCCAGACATCGTAATTTTACAATGTATATAGTAGTAAGTGTGCGAATGAATAAATGTGTATATTTTTTTTATACACAAATCAAATAACTAGTTAAAATAAATAGCTACGCTGGAGGAATCGGCACTATGTTCAACCCTTTATGCTCTGTATTGCATAGATTATTCTGGGCCACTCAAACCTTTTAATCTAGGAATATCGGGACAGTAGAAAATTATTGACTTGTTTCTTTGCTTAGTACATATAAAGTAACAGATAAGCCAACTTCAATAACTACCAATGACTGCCTGTATAGTTCTAACAATCTGGGATGTAAATGTTAAATAATCAGGCCATTCCAGCGATAGGGTTTTAGGGACCTGAATGTGATGACAATATGGAAGGTTATGGCTCCTTTGGGGGCTAAATTAAAAAAGGAAATGGTTCAAACGCCATGAGTATTAAATAGAACATGGATTGGCATCTGTCTTCCTACAAATCATTACTTATTAATGCATACTTTCAAATTAGTATCTTCTTTCTTGATAGCATTCTTTCATGCAAAACACAAAACAGTGATGCAGGCAACAAAAACACGCTAAAGACGAGAGCCCCTAACAAAATAGAAAAATTCAGCATAGCAAATCGGTTAATTGTTCTTTAAAAACCTGGGTGGTCTGCTGCAGCAAACATACCTGAAAGTATGAGTTCTAATAATAAATATTGATTCAAATAAGAGGAAATAAAGGATTAACAGAACATTTCAGAGGTGGGGTATTTTTTTTAAAAGAATATTAATCTTAAAAAGGTTTGTTTTATTTTGGTATGGCTTTTTTTAATGAATCTTAACTGGGATCTTTACAAACACATTTTCCAATAAGCACCATATTTTCTTTACATTGCTGAAGGAATTATTTGTTAGAGTTTGCTATCTGGAACGCATTAAAGATCTGTTTAGCTACTTTCATTGTTCAAATGCTGAAAAAGATCTGTGATATATCAGGAAATAGTCTATTTGTGAGCAAAACTTTGAATGCATGAAAGATTAACTCTAAAGATATAGAGTCAGTGTTACATGCAGACCACTGCTTAAAACAAAATGGGGATCTATCGCCATCTAGTGGACGGAAAAAAACACTACACTAAGAAAGTAGATTATCAGAATTTGACACCAAAAGTGCTGTATAATGCATTGTGTTTTAAAGGAAATGTGTTGTATAGCATTTGCTTTTCATAGTCATCACGCTACATTGAGTTCTCTCCAATGTAAGTGTTCTTTTCACTTAATCACAAATCACCAACATATTCTTAAATGGATAATTTGAGCACATAATAACTACAATTATTGTAGTGGCACAAATAGGCTTTTTTGTGTAGTCCTCTGTTCTTGTCAATGCCCTCTTTCTACACCCACTATCTATTATTGTTACCCGAAACTAGACGGACATTTACACATTATCTCAGGAGCAGCAAAGGTTTCAGCCTTGGGGTGCCATGAGAGTTAAGCGTTTTGTCAATTAGCTTGAAAATGCTTATGCAAAAAATAATTATTTGTTTTATTTATTTGAGGGACAGCCCCACAAAACTGACTACACCATAACTACTACAATGAGCATTAACTTTGATTTGTCTTGTAAAATGATTTGAATGACATACATTGCAAAGAGCAAAGTATGTGGACATTGCTATTCTGTGTTAAAAAATGCAATATCTAACAGTCATAGTGCCATGACATCTACCATAACAACCATATCCTGCTTTATTCTTTCATACGAGTCTGCTACTCACCCTTATCTGCACATTGTGCTTCACGTGTTTCGTTCCTAGTTAGCTTTCTAACTCTCAAAATCTACTGTCTCAGCTACTGGTTAATTTCTCCCTGCCAAATGAGAATATTCACTAATACAGACTTAGTTTGCACCACCCATTGTGGTGCCCTGTGGCTGGTGAAATATAAATAATAAAAATAATAATGATATATGACTCAGTGACAATAAAAAAAATAATGATACAAAGATGGCAACATCCAATACCCACAGACAAGAGGCACCAAATGCGCTGTTGCTAGCTAACTCGCTATTCATTTTTCCCAAAACAAGTAAAATGTTATCTCCATTACTGTAGTTTGAATAGAACAAGGAAATTAAAAATATATACACAAAGTAACACTGTTAACGACAACATAAAACCAATTATTATCCGCTCACTTGTTTAGCATAAAAACAGTTAATGTTTTATAATATTTTTTTTAATGATTTATAAATGAGCAGTATTACACTACGCTGGATTTTCTTCACACTTATTCTCTTCACGGTGGGGTTCTCACATTGATTGTTGAATGGAAATTTCTCCTCTGAAATCTATGGAAAATTTGATATTCAATAATCAGACTGAACTCTTGGTCTACTAAGGGAAGGGGTATAATAGACTCAATGTGATCAAAGGTGTCCATCAAAATGTGTATAGGGAGTGTCACTCTTAGGGACTTTTAAAAGTGAAAGCATATTCTGGAGGAGAGCACATGACATCACTTGCCCAATGCTGACTTCCATCTTTTTTATTTGTTTTAAACATGACTGCTAAACTGATTTAACTAAACTGATTTTTTAAAAATTTCACGTGACATTAGGATGTATTTTAAAAGCCAAAAACTCAGCTATTCCAGTCTTAAACACTTCATTTAAAAAGGGGAAAATATTAAATGAAAGACACAAGAAAATGTCTGCTAATTGGACAATTTCTCATGATTCCACAACGAAGTGCACTCTCTTCCCTACATGTTGCAGTTAAATTACCTTGAAAATCAATGGAGGTTGTGTGCTAATCATGGCAGACTACTGCCTGGTTTATGCAGCAGAGATGAAAAGCTTTTACTTGACTCTGCAGCATATTTTAATCTATTTAACTTTATGTTAACACTTTATTCCTGTTTATCCAACACACTAAATGCTCACAAAATATCACAGTTCTTCTCCACCGCCACAAGGTGTGTCTACTTGGTTCAGGAAGCTCCAAAGCATATTGACTTTATCAGACTATACTGCAAACCTTAAGAGATCTTGGCAATGAATTAAGCTAGTAAAACTAAATATCAGCTGTTTATGAGACAATAAGTGATGGCCAAAAACAGACTAAACATTTGTCAGTGTGGTCCAAACAGGAAAATGCATGATTTGGTTCTTCTTCACTAAAAAAGTAAAAAAGTCACTTATTGTTCCATGACATATACCAATCATTTGTCTGTATGATTAATACACGTGCCAGTGCAAATTTTAGTTCAATTTTCTAATAAGTGAAATTGTAGCGTATTACATAACAAGGACTAAACAACTCATAGGTCTTAAGGATTTGTTTCCTGCAGCAGAATTCTAGAACGTTAAGGGCTCTCGAGAGGCATGATACAACAAGCAGCACCCAGTCAACCTGAGGGAAGTCCACAGGCTCGTAGGGCCACTGGCTGGCTCTTTGTCACCAAATGGAGCAGGTTGAATGCAGACATCACTGTGATATTCTCACCAACAAAACGAAGGAGCAAAGGACAGGGACAAGAGCTGAGTAGGGAAACAAAAAAAGAAAGATAAACAATGTCAGCATCACAAACGATACATACATTATAGAACACATCTACGACCTCTACTGCATGCACTGTACAGGTGAAATAGACATTATGGGATGTCGAAATATCAATTCTTGGAAAAGCGTCCACTAACAGAGCAGTCCCCATGGAAACCTAGGAATGTTACTGTTGACTGGTCCACATTTAGAACTTCGGCACAGAATTGCTCTTTAAACATAAGCCTCTTTGAGTGCTCTTGATTTCTCTAGGGCTAAAAGATGCATCGTTTTGCCCATTTGCAATCTTTTGATATTTGAAAAGATAGAAAACCGTGTTCAGGTGTTCACTGCGTACTTCTGTACTCTAAATAATTTCTAACTACATTAAAACAATTTCCCTGTCCAACATTTCTCTGGTACTGACATTTTTACCATTTGCATACAAATCTGAACATTCATCACTTTTAATGTTTTTGTTTATTTTTATTTTTAAATAATCATTTTTAGCAGTGTTAATTTTCAACAGTGCTGCCACATTCAGGAGGCAGACAGTTAGGAAGTAGGACGAACGGGCACAGAAATAATGGTTAGGATAAAATGAATTGGAATGGGGATATCTTGTTGGGGAGATTGTGGGAAGAGTGATGCATTATGATATAATGGTGTCCAAGGTGTGGAGAGTGGCATTGATAAAGCAGTTAATGGACACAGTGAGATAAGGCGATGTAGTCCCGAATGGCATATGATAACATGGGGTAAAATATGAAATATAAAATATGTGATCAGGATCTTGGGGTTTAATATGAAATGATAATGGGAATTTCAGGTGAAATACATACTTCTCCAATATCCTGAATCCAGTGGGGCTGCCCGAAAGTTTGGGTTCTGTCCCACCGCCCCAGGTAAGGACCCTGGTACCACGCATCATAAACTATAAGCCTGACAAAACTCATGGTATCGAGCCCATGCTCCTGTGAGTGGGGCTGACCAGAGAGGCTGTCAGCCTGACGTACATGTCCATTTTACGGGAGGTCCTAACATTTTATGAGCAGCTCTGTCTACTTTACGAACAGGTTTATTTATTTCCAATGCTGGCCTGTACTTTGTTGAGGTCCCTTCTGGCCCACTTCCTCCCAGCCTCCTGTGTATCTCTCCCATTATTGGGAGGTATGGAAATATATGGCATTGAAGAACATAGGGTAAAATAGGAAATGGTAAATGAGATTATGGGGTGAGATTTTATTAACACAAGTCATGAAGTTCTACCAGATTTTGACTTTACTCCCCATGGAAAAATATCTCCAGATACCCATGATTATAAATATGAAATAAAAAGTATATTACATTCTCACAGCTACTAGATGATTGTATTAGACTAAAATCCCATGATTCATAGCCAGCCTCGGATATGTAATTTTAGGATCAGCTGGGAGACAGGGTTGCTCCCACCAGGCTAGCTCTACAGCAAATTTGTTTTGTTTAATACATGGTGAAGAATTTTCCTAGAGCAGAAATATAAGAGGTGGATTGAGTCCTATATAACAAGAAATTTATAAGAAGTAACTGCAAAAAAGCACGATGGAAAAAATGTTAGGCCTGTTTAGCACTTAAGGTTCATGGACAAACTCTTTGAAACAAGAAAAAAAAAAACCATCAAATTGAAGATTATGCTAGCTTTAGTGTACTAATAATCTTAATTTTAATAATGACAGGAGGCGAGTATTTAGCTTATCTCTCTTTACTAACTCCATACAGCAGTAAAGAAACACACAGAAAAAAGAACCAATCACAGGAGAGCAGGATGTGCATAAGGCAATGTGACCTCATCATTTCCTCTTTCAGAAAGCGACAACAAGCAGAAGTAAATATATAGCAAACAATAAAACGAATAATAACTCCAAGTTCCCATGTGCGAAGGAGCAAACTTCCAAAGAATTCTATACAAACAACGAAAAAGAGTTCAGGGTTCAGACAAATCCGAAGGATAAAATCTCCAATAGTTTCAGGTGAACTGCCAGTTGTCTTCAGAGATGAATCGTACTGAAAAGAGAATGTATGACAGGTTTAGACATAGTCACGAGCATGTAACTCCAATTAACGTACCACCTAACATCCCATTGGAGAACATAGTAACTATAATCTGATAACTGAGTAATAGTACTGAGAACTCTAATGAGGATTCCATATTAATGGAAGTACGAACATATCATATAAGCACCAATGTGAGAGGCAAACCTACCTTAGCCCCTGACATCTGCAAAGCAAACGATTAGAAAGGATGGGCAGCGAAGCAGGGGGGGGAAATACTCGCCTCCTGTCATTGTTAAAATTAAGATTATTAGTACACTAAAGCTAGCATAATCTTCAATTTTACCACATGACAGGAGGCTTCGTATTTTGCATTTTTAACGCTGAGAAAAGAGTATAGAACTAAATAAGAGTCCTAAGGTGTGCCGCGAGACCCAGTATTCGGAGTTGTGGGGAAGTTGTCCCCGTTGAGCACCCTCGTATACACCATCTAACGGGAAAATTATACAAGACCAAGTCTGACTGTTTGTCAGCAGGATGTTTAGTCCCGTAGAGTGAAAGGAGAACGACCTCCACAACTCATAAGCTGGAGAGGTATGACATTGGGTAGTTGGCAGGACCGAACCAGACAGGCTGGGAATGTCTAGATGTAGGGGTAGGGTCGTTGCATCCCTGGGTTCCCAGATTCCCAAGAGGTCCCCAGCAGCCTGCAATCGTCCGCTGACCTGCCAAGAAACCCCCAAAGCAGGTCCAGGTGCCCAGGTAGCTGACCCTCCCGGGATAGAAGATGTGAGTACCCTACGGCTTGTGAGGAATTGTCGGTCATGAATGTAGCAGGAGAAGATCCTCGCCTGCTCGAGAATTTCTGTAGACCTTGTAAGCATGAGAAGCATAAGTCCTTCGGGGAGGTCCGGTCGGACGGAGCGCGATCACCATCGTGCCTTGACTTATACTGTGACGAGTGGTAATATCCAAATCAGTCAGCCCCTATGAGATGTGTCTACCCTGGGAGACGGGTTGCTCTTCTGTGAAGAAGACAGGGATCGAAGGAGTCTACATGTTGTCTGATGAACGTGAGTTGGTCCATCCTGGTGGATGTGAAACCTGATCGCCTAATCTGTGGTTACCTGCAGTAGGGTGCAGCCGATCTAGTACTTCTTTATCAATCCATGTATTGTGAAGTATAGGACCAAGAAGTCTAGGTATACAATATACAAGGTCGCGGTGGTGCCGCAGAGAGTGCGAATATTACCAAGTTGTGGAATAGTCTACGAATCCTCTGAGCGAAGTCTTCTACAAGTCTGGAGGTTCCAGCCGGTTCTCGGATGAACGTGGGTGTTGATGAGTTTTCAGTTCCCCAGAGTGATCTGAATGAGGTTCTCCCGGAAGAGAGTGTCTTGTCTTCCCCGCCTGTATTCATTACTTCTTTCGGTAATTTATCAGGGGGCCACCATGCTCCGAGCTACTGGATCAGGAAGGAGAGGATGTCCCCTGAAAACTGGGTAAGGTGGTTGAGCGGGAAGGAAGAAGACCGTCCTGATGTGTCTTTAAGTCCTGAACGCAAGTCGGTTGACTACGTGAAAGTGGTCTTCCCCAGGATTGAGTGCCTTTCACCTAGATGTGGTGAAATCCCCTGTGGATGTAGTAGGAGGTACATTGATGGTATCTATGTGTACCGTGTTCTCTGACAGCTTATCTGGAGCACCATTGGTTGACTCTCGCTCTATATGAGTAATAGAGCTAGCGGTAGCAGATCTCGGGTCAGATGTCCTGAAGTGGTTGACGACAGGCTCTGTTGCCAACCGGTTCCAAAGAATCCCTTGTAAAGGTAATCGCATAACACCTCACTCCTAGGGGTTTGGGCCCTAAGAAAGCCGTGGGACCCTTGCGTGTCTAATAAGTTCCCTTCGGAACTTTGTACCTTGATTCTGGGGTTCCGACTGTCTTGGCGCCCAGTACCGCCAACCATCCGTCAGTGCGGAGGAGTGCTGCTATGGGCATCCTATGGGAGAGGCCAACACTGGGGTTTCCTGCGAGGAGCAGAAACATTTTTTGGTTTTTTTTGAGTCCATATACCCAAGTTGTATGCCCGTTCCCGGGCAATGTTTTGCGGCGTCCAGCATCACCCATGATAAGGTCTTGAATCCTGAAAGACCTCCTCCATTGGTCACTATAGTCGTCTGAGCCGTTCTGACCGGCATGGAAGGGCACGGGTTTGTCCGACCGTCAGTGGATATGGACATTCTAAGCAAGAGGCTGCAAAGCCACGAGTGCATAACGTTGTCAAGTAGGTTTATCGTAGTAAGGGATACCCCTGTGTAAGGCACAAACCAGTATTCAGGCACAGGATGAAGGGCAAACAGATCAGTCTACAATGACAGTAGGCAGTGTTCACGGAAACCCTTGCGGGTCTTATTCCGAATCGTGGCCAAATAAAACAGACTAGGGCTCACCCAGTACATAGAGGTTGCCATAGCATTGCCTCCGCTCAGCAGCACCATGCAGCGCACGTATAGTGGGGGCTCACCCCGGGTGCACAGGGTATGAACCCTTAAGTGCTGGCCATCGCCCTGATAGAGAGTGTCAGTCACCTCTTCCATTATTAAATTCACCTCAAGGGGAATATATAGTTAAGTAGGCTCGGAACTCCTGTTCAGCAGTTGTAACCGCATGCCTCTGTTTGGCATTTTAGTGCAGTGCACGCCTAGCTGGGCCCGGTGCATAGGTCGTGGGCCTTTAACTGCAGGCCGCAGAATAGGTACAGGCCATAAACCCGTACCATATCATGATTCATTATCAATGGAGGTATAACTTCAGCTGTAGGTAGAGGCTGTTGCCATAAGACTTCCTTCGGTCGGGTAGTGTGACTCGCCTATCATAGGGGTCTCACCTTGAGAGCAGCGGGTCTGAACCTGTAAGTGACGGTCCCAGATCTGACGTTCGGGTTTTCAATCCTCAAGCTCGCTGTTGAGAGGGGTAGAAGTAGAAGCAGCAGTGCTGTAGGGAGCTCACCCCTAGGCCATCAGCCATCAGCCTGAATGTGAGTGTCTGACAGCTCTTCCAATAATTAATGCACCGCCATAGGGGATATTCTGTGCTGAAGCTTGCAAGTCTGTCCCCTTTTTAGCCGAATAAATTGGCTTATACCTAGTCAGAGATCACCTCAGGTGCGTGGGGTATGTACCCGTCAAGCGTGGGTCGTGGCCAAATAAAACAGACTGGATGAGAGCACAATCCGTTTCATTGTGTGCAATGCACCATGCAGACCCCAGCAGGGTATAGTAGTGTGCAATTTATTGTCTCAAAGTATCAAAACAACCCCAGCAGGGTGTGTGATATGCAGTAGTGTGCACTTATTATGTGCAATTTAAATTTATTGTCTCAAAGTACCAAAAACAAACCCAGCAGCGTGTGTGATATGGGGTACCCCAACAGGGTATCTGTTGTAGTGTAAATAATTCCAGTGGACCCCAGCAGGGTCTGTATAAATGACAGTAAGGTGTAATATTCTGTATCTGTCACATAGTGTTGTCAAATTGTCCTAGCTGGGCAATCCACAATATTGAGATTTGTATAACTGGGCCTCACCCAGGATCACAGAGGTGGCCACAGGGCGACCTCCAAAAAGCAGCATGGTAATAGCACCCCAGGCAGGCACAGGGTAATAATCCCTTTAGTGCCTAATATGTCAGTAATGAGACAAAAGTAACTGACCTCTGAGGGATAATAGGATATAGCACTAGCGCTAAGCTCCGTCGTCTGTCGTGTTCTGACAGGTAGTCTTTAGTGATAGGGGTCATCCCTTTGAGCATCCATTACCAGACAGAGTCTTGCTGTAGATTCCTGAACCCTGATCCAGGTGATATCCCTTCAAATGTACCCTGTACAGTACCATCTTGATAGTCTGTGTCCAAGGGTGCTATCCCTTTAAGGAATTCAAGGGTGATATCCTTTTAAGGATTTGGTATCCCTTTTAAGTAGTTCCAGGGTGGTATCCTTTTAAGTAGTTCCGCGGAGGAGTTCCCTCTAAGGGTCCAAGAATGGCATCTTTAAGGAATTTGAGGGTGCTATCTCTTTAAGGGATTTTTGGAGGTGATATCCCTTTAAGGTTCCAGTACCTCAAACCATTATACATGAGTACGACTCAAAACTGTAAATAATAGGCCAGTTAGAATACTTACCTTTGGATTCGAACTTGGGACCCTGGGGTCCAATGTCCGTGTCAGAGTATCGTGAGCCTAGAGAGCAGCTAGGCTAGCTGACAGCCCAGGTATATGTTACTCTGGAGCGCCAAAATCGTGGTGGGCGAGAGTAGCAAAACGGCCGCCCATAATCTCGCGAGATGCGAGATTAAAGATGGCCGCCGAGGGTAAAGGAGGGGGAACATGGTCCCTGGAGTCTCGGTAGACGTGGGATCAAAGATGGCCGCCGCATCATGCTCGGGTTACCTCGTGTTCGCCCCACAGACTGCCCTGCACCAAGGTAGTGGATGTTGGAAAGCATCCAGCATATTACCGGGTGTATGGTATGGGGCAGCCTGAGAGAGCAAGGGCAGTGAGTCCGGCCGTCCCCCTGAGGGTTGTAGGAGGAAGGGGTCGAACGGAGCCGGTGGGAACCGCGGGAGGGAAGGGGTTAAGCCCCAGCCAGACACAGAATCCCCATGAGACCCTGGGGAGAAGGAGGAAAGCGGGGAAAGAGGGTCCCTAGATGCCCCAGGTATAGAAGGCCAGCAAAATCGCCAGAAAAGTCATGATACATATGGTATAAAGTACATCTACCATAACTATACATAAAACCTATTAAGTCAATAATATAATTTACACCTAACACCTATTAAATCCATGTTATAAAATACATGACATCTATTAAATATATATAAAGTACATATAATACTTATCAAAACAAAGGATGAAATGCCTATAAAACTGATAAATTACAAGTGATATTAATCACAACTAAAGGTTACGAAATAAGGATAACATTAAATCTACATAATATCTATGAAATAACAGAAAAAACACAGCTGCACATAGTACAGAAGCACAGCAAGAACATACAGCAAAGTATATAAAAAATATAATACAGAAACAACCTCAAAGAGGCACTGTAACATAAAGTAATGGAGAAGAGTAATACTCTGACCTGTCTGCTTTATGGAGCAGCAAAGAAAGAGGAAATGATGAGGTCATATTGCCTTATGTACATCCTGCTCTCTTGTGATTGGTTCTTTTTTCTATGTGTTTCTTTACTGCTGTATGGAGTTAGTAAAGAGAGATTATGCAAAATACGAAGCCTCCTGTCATGTGGTAAAATTCCGCTATAAAATGCAGGAAGAAACCAGATGGCAAAAGATCTCGGAGCTTTATTTATTTATTTTTGTTCTCCGTCTCATCAAACAATCTGGTGAAATGATCATTGAATGAAAAAGATGTGACGAGATACTGCGCACCAAAAATTGTGTAATCTTGCTCTGAATAAGTTTATCATGCCTACTAATGTTTACTACGAAATCATTATAAAAAACACACTAGTCATAAAATAAATGAGATATTGACAGTTTTTATCCCAAATCTCTTCTGTTTGTAAAGGTATTCAACATAGTGGGGAAACACCACTGATCTAATTTAATATATTAAAGGGACACTATAGGCCACCTGACAACTTCATCTCATTGAAGCTGTCTGGGTGCAATGTAAAACATTGCCATTTTAGAGAAGCTGCAATGTTTACATTGCAGGGTTAAGACTGCCTCTAGTGATGTTGGCCAGACAGCCACTAGAGGCGCTTCCTTGTTTCCTTGATTCACATGAAGTTTAACGTCCTAAAAACTATGCTGGGTGTACTGACGCTTCGCATTAGGACATCCAGGATCTTGAAAATCCCCATAGGAAAGCAATTATTTAATGTTTTCCTACAGAGAACGCCTGATGTGGGCGTAGCACTCGCCATACATGCGCATTACGTCCTCCCTCACTTTGACGTCCCTGGAGGAGAAGGGTCCACTGCTGAGGGATCTCGGCTCTGGAATCAGTATGTGAAAGAAATGGTTATTAACCCTTTCAAGACTGGTGTCAGGGAGGCAGAGGGACACTGTAGTGTTGGGAATACAGTTTTGTATTCCTAACACTATAGTGACCCTTTAATAAAAAAAAGAACAGAAACAAAATGAAAAATAATGGTAAATAGATGTACGTCATCGTTAGCAATTTCCCTACTAAATCCGGCTTTGTATCCTTTTAATAAAGGGGAATTAGGGCACAGCCAGAACATGCATTTCTCAGTAGTGGTGCTGCCAGTTGATAGAAACGGCATGTTATGATTGCAGGGTTATTGCAGGGTTACAACAATATTTGCATAGAAAAGCTAAAAGTGTGTAAAGTTATATATCACTGAAAGGGTGAAACCTTTAGTAGATAATCCACTAAGTATCAAATCCAACACTATACATCAAAAATAAAGATGTAAGCCGGTGCCAATACTAATATAAATATAGTTTTATATACAAATCACTAAAGCAATAACACATATACTAAACATATAAAAGGACAAAACAAAGAGTGATAAGGCTAGAAAACATTAAATACATACAAGTATATACGTAAATAGCCTACCAGAGCGAGATACAAGTCACAAACCCCCCCAAAAAACGATTTAGCATGCTCAGGTGCCTTTCTCAAGGAAAGATATCTGCACACCGTCGAATTGCTAAATGTATTATTGCAGGGTTAAACACATCTCTAGTGACTGTCTGCCAGAAAGCAATCAGAGGCCCTTCCTCTACAATGAATGAATAAAACTCGGTCACATGAGGTTTTAGCACTTAGGAAAGAAGTGAATTCAATGCGCTCCAATGAGAAGCATTTACGTGCGCATGCAGCACATGCGCATCACTTTCCAATGTTCCTCTCGAGAGATGGATTCAAAGGAGGCGCATTTGATGGCAGCACCATGGGAGTCTCAGCCCTGGAGAAAAGGTAAATAAATAAATGCTAATATTTAGATTTTTACTGAGAGTGGGGTAAACCTAAAACAACACTACAGATAGGGCACTATAGCAGTAGGAAATGGAATACAGTTTTTTTTTAATTCCTAATGCTATAGTGTTCATTTAAATATTTCCATATGTAGGCTAGGTTTTTTTTTTCCTAGCAAACGAGGTAGGCTAGATGGCTACATTCAGCAGGTTCATGCAAGAGAAGGCAGTAAAAAAAAAAAAAAGGAATTATATTGCAAATAAAATGAAAATCTTCATTCCTTTGAGAAGTTAACCTGATCTGCCCGCAAGCCACAAAGTAACCTGCAAATGATATGTAAGGATTATTATTCTCACAGGGCGTACAAGAAATTTCTGTGTTTTGGTTACAGGAGAAAAGAAAAAGAGTGTTCGAACATTTGAAGTTACATTCAAGAAAATGTTTCATTTCACCAGAGATTTTTTATTTTTAACGGGGGTTAGGTGCATTTTTCCAGAACATACTATTGAGCAATAAAAAAGATCTAAGGGCTCAGCTCTGCAAACAGCACAAGACGTAATTCCCCGTTTTCCTTTTCCTAGTGACCTTTTTGGTACAAAATTAAGTGTGTAGTGAGAATGTAATTAAGTAATAAAACTGCCGTCTTATTGTACTCCTGCAGCTGATCATAAAACGTCTTCCTATCCTGTTTCATGAATGGCTGAACCAGGCATTCTGTGCGCCTACCTAAATCAGCCATCTGGCTTGTGTCTAAGGCTTGCATGCCAGGCGGCTACAATGCAACAGAAGGAGAAGTCGTATGTGATGTCACTCCGAGGACCAAGCAAACTACAAAGGCATAATCCACCATTAGGGACTGGGTAGCCCAGCAGCATTCAACACACTATCACTATCGCTTGGTGATTAGTTACACTTCTATAATGTCATAAGAGTGTACCATCTAGTGGACATATGGTGGTAAAACATCCATACGACGCGGTGGAAATAGCAACTCACAATTTGGGTTTGTTTAATGAAAAATAAAATGATACTAATAAAATGTTAAATTAAACTGTATTTTGGAATATGAAAGAAAGAATTGGCAAAAATTAAACCAAAACATAGAAAGAAAATTTCCAATTTCCAACTCGCCTACTTTATAAACTAGGCAATTTTGATCTGGATATAGGGCCCACCGTGCTGCTTAATTACTATTCTTGTTTCATGGAAGTTTTGACACTGTTCCTGGGACACGCTATGATGGGTAGACAATTTATTTACCAAGCAGTTAAAGGAAATGGAATATATTAAAGACTTATTGGGTGAATAAAGTATTTTTTATTTTCGTTTCCGGTTGCTTTGTACTTGGAATGAAAGGGGATTCCTCACCGTATGTTTACTTTATTATTACTTTCATTGAAGCAAGATTGATAACACAGTTGGGACCCAAGTTCTGCACTTACGCACGGTACAGTTAAGTGTTGTTGAATAAGTAACCACTACTTCAGAATTCAGTATACATTACTTACAGAGCCAAGGCATGATTAAAGACTTCTATTTCCCCTGTATATTATGGAAATTCACTTTTGAGTTCTCTCTTTAGTGAATAACCCTGTATATTTATTTTTAATTCTGACCATGATGTCGTGTACATTGCCTAACATTTTCTGAATTACCACACACACACACACACACACACACACACACACACTCTCTCTCTCTCTCTCTCTCTCTCTCTCTCTCTCTCTCTCTCTCTCTCTCTCTCTCTCTCTCCTGCAAACCCTTGTATTTAGTAGATTTTTTGAGCATTTTGTTTAGATTCCCTTGAAAAATGGCTCTCATTGTAAGCCGCCATCTTGGATTATGGAACGCGACCAAAGCCCTCTGCAGCAGTGAGCTTCCTGCTCAGTGCTACAAACACTGATTGGGAATTCTCCCCCAACAGATTCTCCATCATGCTTAAACCTTCCAAATCTCAGGTACAACCCATAGGCATACTTATACAACACAAATATGGGAACACGGCTCTTAATCTAAAGTAAAAATGAACACCATTCAGTAGATCAATCACAATTGTCATATAATGGGTTTCACTTCATTTTTGTGCATTACTGACGCGTCCACAGTTATAATGTGTCTATTTTTAGAAACTTTCATCTATCTATGAGAGGTATCTAGACACAGCAAAATGAGAAAAACACAGAAGGGGACACTGGCGCAGAAATACTAAAAATGTGAATTGCCAATTGGCATATATCTGACTTCAAAATTCCAAATGTATATATTTCAAAATATATAAAAAACAATATGTGTGTAAATAAATACTCTGATAAAATATATTTATATATAAGTTGTAAAAGATTACATATATAAAATTCAGGTCCTGAATTGTGGGGGTAGGCTCGGGTTTGATGTCCACCGTGGGGTGTTGTTCAAAAAAGGCCTGAAAGTTAGAGCGAGAGAGAGCGTCAGCTGCAATATTTTTTCGACCCGGTATGTGCATGTAAACCAAGTGGAAGTTGTGAGTTGCTGCCAGCCAAGTGAGTCTCCTCATGAGTCTCATGATGACTAGGGATGCAGATCTACCTTTGTTTATGATCTCGCATGTGGCTTTGTTGTCGGAGAGGCATTTAACAGCTTTGCCCTCCCACAAAGAACCCCAAGTGTGTGCGGCTGCCACTATTGGGTAAAGTTCGAAAAGCGAGGATGTGGTATTAAATGCCTGTAATGTTGAGGTTTCTGATGGCCATGAGTCACGGAACCACTGGTTGTAGTATATGGCCGCAAACCCTGTGTGGGCTGCTGCGTCGGTCCATATGACCGGGGAATCTACATAGAGTGGGGGTATGAACATTGACCTCCCATTCCAGGAGGAAAGAAATCTGCCCCACATTAGTAAGTCTGCTTTGGTGTTATCATCAATGTGAATGTGAGTATTGTCGTGGGGGGTCTCAGTTAGGAGGTGTAGCAAGCGTGAAATGAATGCCCGACCCTGTGGTATAATGCGGATCGCAAAGTTTAGTGAGCCCAGGAGAGACTGTAGCTCTTTGCGGGAGCAATTGTTTTTTCTCATGAAGCATGTGATTTCATTAGTGATGCGGTTAACCTTCTCGTCTGGTAGACTCGCCACCATAGATGTGGAATTGAGATGGATCCCTAAAAAGGTTAGGGCTGTAGAGGGACCTATCGTCTTTTCCCTTGATAGAGGGACTCCTAGTGTGGAGAAAAGTGCAGCAGTTTTATCAATGCTGTGGGGAGTACAGTTAGGTTCCTCTACCGTGAAGAAGTCATCCAGGCTACTGGGCAGCCACACACATTTTGTAGTAGCTAGCACAGTGTTTCGGCGAACGTGTCGAACAGTTTGGGACTGCTTTTGGCCCCAAAAGTCAAACGCGTGGCGAAGTAGTAGCATATGGGGGGGAGAGGGTTAAATGGGCCTATCATGAACCCGTGGTTGATCTCTGCTGTAAGCAGTGCGTCGGTGGTGACAGGGTCTAGCATGGCTGATTGCAGGTTCCTGCATTCTAGGGTGCCCCCCAGGGTTGCCACTAGCCCAGTGTGGAATCCTACCGTGAACCCTGTGGTAAGGAATTCGACCAAGTGAGGGGAGGGGTGGTTGGAGAGGTAATAGGTGAGGTTGCTAACATTAATTTCCGTGAGTCATTGTCTAGGGAAAAGCCGATTAGAGCACATGGTCTTTGCGTGTGCCCTAAAGAAAAGGGAACAGATATGCAACAAACGACAAGCACTGAAGCTACAGCCTCCCGCATTGAAGTTATTGCATATCTGTGCTTTACCGAGGAAGTCGATGGGTCTGCCCAGTTTGTCCTTGATCACCCTGTCTGATTTGGGAGTGGGGTCTGCATGGCTAGTGGAGGATTGGCTCAGTTCAGAGGGGCACAGATTGGTGGAATGTGGGGTTGATGCGCAAATGGCACAAGACGGAGGCTTGAGGCCGGCGAAGTGGCGGCAGAACAGCTCCATATCTAGTTGGCTCCAGTCTGATCGTATGTTAAGAATGACCTATGATAATCATAGAAAGAGTAGCCTCCGTACTTGTTGCCTAGGTCGACCACTTTGTGGAGGTAAAGGTCCAGCTCTTCTCTGCTTTGAGGGAAGACAGAACAGATGACGTCCCTGTATAAGCCAAAAACTATCACAAAATCAGGGATGGCCAGCTTCTTGTTAAGCCTGGGGTCCCTAGCCTTGAGTACAACAGATACCTCCCCATAGCAGTAAGCCTTGTTTTCTACCAAGTCTTGGGACGCTATGAGGAGTGATACCAGGTTGACATCTTTCCCTTCTAAAATGCCTTTCTTAATAGCCTGGGGTACTAAGTGGGCCGAAGTGATGATGTGTGTGGGTGTAGGTGCTGGGTTGGAGTGGGGAGTGAAACTCCTTGTTATGGTGGAGTGATTGGGCTGCTCGTATGTGTCTATGGTGAGTTTGCCCATGATGCCGGTGGGCGAAGCGGTCTTTGTTTGTGAGGGCCGAACAAGCGTGATGACGTATGATGTAGAGTGAACTATGGAACGATGTGGGGGTGTCGTGCCTCTGTGGCGAGTTTGATGGATTTATCCACTGAATGTGGGCTTGGCTGAGGACCGTGATTGAAATGGGGCCATTGTGTTGGCCTTGTAACCTGTTGGTCTGTCAGGTGTGTGTCTGACAGGGTGTGAGTACTAATGGGAGAAATAGATGGGAAATGAAGGTAGATACTTACGTGCGGCTAGCGAGTTTGTGCAATTGCTTTGAGCTACGGGATGGAATTAAATTCTTACGGGACTGTTGCAGCACGTGAGTTGCCTGACTTGGCTTGGAGACCTAAGATGAGGAAAAGTTAACGTTTTTGGCATGACGTACGTGAGCATGGCCAAGTGGGGGATTTTTATTTATAGAGTGAGGTCCCTTTAAGTGGAAAAGCTTCCCTCTCTCCCTGGGTTTAGCTGCGGGTTAAGGGTAGTTCTTCTCCTAACGGGAGCACTGCTGCGGCTTACCAGAAAACGGCCCGGTTGTCCTCGTGGTCCTAGTCTAGGACCTGACTGCAGCTGGCTGAAATGCCGCCGGGTAAGGGTGCCCTCCGGTCATCATGCAGATGCTGGCTGCGTGAAGTAGGAGTCTTTTTGCGATGCTGCCAGACCAGATCCGGAAGTGGACGCAAGGGAGTCTGGGTCAATCTCGGCCCTGATTAAAGGTAGGTCTGGGTATAAATAGGCCGGTTAACCCCTCCCATAACTACAGGCTCCGCCTTAACATATATATATATATATATATATATATATTCCAAGTCAATCACACTTCTGTGAAATCAAACTGTCCACTTAGGAAGCAACACTGAGTGACAATCAATTTCACATGCTGTTGTGCAAATGGGAAAGACAACAGGTGGAAATTATAGGCAATTAGCAAGATACCCCCAATAAAGGAGTGGTTCTGCAGGTGGTGACCACAGACTACTTCTCAGTTCCTATGCAGTTCCTATGCTTCCTGGCTGATGTTTTGGTCACTTTTGAATGCTGGCGGTGCTTTCACTCTAGTGGTCGCATATGACGAAGTCTACAACCCACACAAGTGACTCAGGTAGTGCAGCTCATCCAGGATGGCACATCAATGTGAGCTGTGGTAAGAAGGTTTGCTGTGTCTGTCAGCGTAGTGTCCAGAGCATGGAGGCGATACCAGGAGACAGGCCAGTACATCAGGAGACGCTCTTCACAGATGAAAGCAGGTTCACACTGAGCACATGTGACAGACGTGACCGAGTCTGGAGACGCCGTGGAGAACGTTCTGCTGCCTGCAACATCCTCCAGCATGAACGATTTGGCAGTGGGTCAGTAATGGTGTGGGGTGGCATTTCTTTGGGGGGCCGCACAGCCCTCCATGTGCTCGCCAGAGGTAGCCTGACTGTCATTAGGTACCGAGATGAGATCCTCAGACCCCTTGTGAGACCATTTGCTGGTGCGGTTGGCCCTGGGTTCCTCCTAATCAAAGACAATGCTAGACCTCATGTGGCAGGAGTGTGTCAGCAGTTCCTGCAAGACGAAGGCATTGATGCTATGGACTGGCCCGCCCGTTCCCCAGACCTGAATCCACATGAGCACATCTGGGACATCATGTCTCGCTCCATCCACCAACGTCACGTTGCACCACATACTGTCCAGGAGTTGGCAGATGCTTTAGTCGAGGTCTGGGAGGAGATCCCTCAGGAGACCATCCGCCACGTCATCAGGACTAGAGATAGTAGGAGCAGGGCGTATTCTTTTAGAATGACCTGCAAATATTAACAGTTGTATTCGAGTAACTTTAAGAGTTGTGAGCTGGTTAAAGGTTGAGGTGGCAAAAAAATATGTGAACGCCGCCATGGAATCGAATGAGTATGATTTGATATGCGGAAGTTTATTGAAAATGGCCAGAGCCCAGCTCATGAACAGGTGGCATTGGCAGAGAGTTTAGTGTGTGCCAGCAATTAAATCCTGGATTGTAGGGGTTTGGTAGATCATTTGGCTGCTGTGGGGAGAGTTCGGAAGAATACGAAAAATTGTGATCAAGTTACCTCATCGGTTGCTATGTTGAGACGACCTGGTTTTGGGTATGTGAACAAAGTAGGGTTTCTGTGATGCTGCCAGACACCTCTTTCTAATCAACCTTATTGTTAGTGACCAGTAATAATTCCCATGCTGCTGATTTACTAATAGAGGGTAGGTTCCGTGTCACTATGGGAAATATGTCATGGACCCAGTTAACTATGAAATTGGCTGCCATCCAGTGTGGGTGGCTGTATTATTCCAGAAATGAGGGACAATGGTGGAATGAACATGGTTTCCCTATTTTGGTGGGATAGCAAGTTTAGTGACATGAACAGGACTGCTTAAGCATGTGTCAAATATAACAGCGCTATTGCTTACAGGTGAACCTGGGAGCAGGTAGAGTGGATGGGAAATGAATGAGCTCCCTTGTGTAAGGTGCATGGTAAAGTTCAAAGGACCAAGGAGAGACTGTAGATCCATATAAGAAACAGGCATCGTTGCCCAGGAAGGATAACGCTGGGCTTAGTCTCTAGGGAGCCTGAACTGCAATGAAATCAAGTCTAATGTATTTCCAGAAATTAAAATTGGTGTAGGGACCAAAGTTTGATCGAGACAGCGGAGTTCCAAAGGATGTACCAGATACAAAAGACACAAAAGTATGCCATTCAGTTCCATAATCGTTACACTCATGTAGAGAATGTATTAGAAAAGGGACAGTACCGATGTACAAGAGGAGCCTACAGAGAGATTATGTAACTATATTGAATAGTTTGGGCATCTCTCCGCTCCAAACGTAAGACGGGTGGCAAAGTAGAATGCTCAGTTCACTAAATATCGTGTAAATGCCACTGGGACCGATGCACTGGGAGCAACTTGAAAATGAGGAATATGGCATTTTCCTAGTCAGACTGCTTCTGTGGCCCTTAAGATAGGCCAAATATCATGGCCTAATGCTGGGAACTTTAAAGAACGAGTAGTCGATAATAAAATTGAACAGTGGATTTCCATTAAACAGACTAATGTGGTAGGTGCACCCGCAAATAAAGAGGTTGTCAGAAGGGCCCCAGCAAGAAACCAATACTTGATTCTGCCACTAATAGTAATTAAGTGGAATGCATCTTAACTAGTAGATTGGAGGTTAGGACAAACCCTAATACCTGATCGAAGTGAAATGATGCCTGTGCAGAAACCTACTGTGAAACCTGTAATTAGAAACTCAACTAGAGAAGGGCAAGTGTGAGTATTAAGGGAGACGCCTCTGAGTGACAAAAGGCAAGTACGAATACGGAACAGTCAGATTGTAATGTCCTTACTTATGTACTGTAACTTACTGTACAGATAATAACACTAGACGAGGAAACATGTGCTGGAAACAACTGGCGGTGTAACACTGAGGGGATGGAAATAAAGAGCATAACATAGGGTACTACATGGGATTGTAAGACGTCCAAAGTCAGGAGATTCTAAACTTCACTAGTGTCAACACTTGTTCATAAGGATGAAAGGATAGGAGCCATCATGGCCATCTGTGTTTCCAGCTTGGGTGCCGACACAAGGTAGGGGAGCCCAGAGCCAGAAACCGGAGTCTATACAGCACAGTTTTCCGAGTCAAAGATGGGTGTGCCACCTTTATGTCGGAGCTCCGCGGTAAAAGTGGAATCGTACAAGATCGCCAGGAACTGGGGCTGGGGTATCCTGGGTTACGGGTGGAGTGCATAGTCTTGGTGGGGTGAAGGGTTTGGTTGGGGAGGCTGGATTGAAATATCCAACTAGTTCTGAGGTGTGCAACATCTACATGTAGAATAAATGTGACAGTCATGTAAGTGATAGTATTACGACTGGCGGCTTGCATAGTGCCGAATGGCGAAAATTTATCTAAATGAGGGAAGGGAAGGCCCTACTTATTGCCAAGTGGCTCTGAGAGGCTCTAGCTATGAATTGGCCGAGGGACTGAGGCCACTGAACGATGTGGTGGGAAAATTTAATTTTTTACTTTCTCACATTTTGTTGTATTTTATTCATATTACATTATGCCTAATATACAAATATTTGATGTGACATGGAAGCCATGTTTCTCCTGAACAAAATGATATATGATAAGTGTGGGTACACATACTATGAAAGAGGTGAATTACGCCTGAACAGACCAATTCAATATTTTGTTTACGTTTTGATTTGATCACAACTTGTACAACTGGCTCAGTTCTTAAGGGGTTAAACAATGTAAGTAGTGATGGAGAGTGAATAAGATTATTAACAGGCAGTACCATAACTGCTAACCACATGTATAGGTCCAAGTTTGGGCCTGACATAAATTTAGACAGTCAGAAGCAACACCTAGCCAAATAATTATTAAACAATGTAAGCCCAAAGAGTTCCTTAATACCCAGATGGCAGACATATAACATACATATAGCTAAGAGGCCTGGTGAACATAAGAAACAAATGCTGATCTGTTCAAAACTGACAAGTATAACCAAGGCCATATGGGCTGACATTAATAATCAGCAAATATGAAAAAAATAAATATATGGCATAGCATTAAACAATAAAATGCAGGCTGAATAAATTGCATATGATAAAATTGATGTGGCAAAATGAGGGCCGAATACAGTAAGCAGAATGCGTGAACTGAATTGGGGTATCGCTATGTATGATTAAAATAGACCAAATTCGCGTTAGTAGTGAAAACTGCCATATCGAATGGGGGCAGACTACGGACTGAACTGCGACTGCCTCCCTAGTTAGTGAAAGGATGAACATGGGGCAAATACATGTTGAATGTAAGGGACAGCGTGGCCCAACGCGGGCTGAATGAACAAACAGGGGGCACTGTGCTGGGAGGACTTCCTCCTGGGTCATAGACCGGAAACTCAAACATGAGGCCCCACTAACAAAAAAGTGTCACATATACACATTGATGCACAGTTTACCTGTGTATGTGCCTGAGAGTGTGTCTGACAGAGAGTATCTTCGTGTGTGAATGTATGTCTCTGTGAGCATGTTTGCGTTTTTTTGTCTGAGACCCTATGTGTATGGGGTAGCTGCTTGAAGTGTGTTGTGTGTATGGGGGGGGTGATGGTGAGAGGGAGAGGCGGTTGATGGTGAGAGGGGGTGATTGTGAGAGGGGATGATGGTGTGGGGGTGATGGTGAGGGAGAGGGGGGGGTGATGGTGAGGGGGGGGTAATGTGAAGGGTGTAGGATGTGGAGAGGGAGGGAGGTGATGTGGAGAAGGAGAAGGGGTGATGGTGAGAGGGTGATGTTTGAGGGGGGGGTGCATGTGAGAAGGAGGGGGGGTGATGGTGAGAGGGTGATGTGAGAGGGAGGGGGGTTGGATGCTGAGGGTCGGGGGGTGATGGTGAGGGGGTAATGTGAGGAGGGTAGATGAGAGGGAGGGGGTGATGTGAGAAGGAGAGGGGTGATGTGAGAAGGAGGGGGTGATGTTGAGGGTGAGTGAGGGGGTTGATGTGAGGGGGACTGGATGTTGAGGGGAGGGGGGGCTGATGTTGAGGATGGGGCCTGATGTTGAGGGTGGGGGCTGATGGTGAGGGAGGGGGTTGATGGTGAGGGAGGGGGTTGATGGTGAGGGGTGGTGATGCTGAGGAGGTGATGTGATAGGGGGTGGTAGTGAGGGGGGGTGATGCTGAGGGTGGTGTGGGGGGTGAGAGAGAACCTACCTTTATTCCCTGGTGGTCCAGTGGGCTCCCTGGTGATCCGGTGGGCATTACTTCCGGTCTGCAGCTCCACTCCAAGACCATCAGAGCGTTGCTGTGGTAACCCGCGGCAACGCTCTGATCGGCCAGTTTTCGCGAGACACATGTTCTGCAGCTCTGCTCATTGCAGAGCTGCAGACCAGTGTCTGCGGTGGCTGGCTGGGCATCCAGGGGGGGCCTCACACATGGCAGCATACGGGGCAAGCTGCCATGCCCCCTCCTGGTGTCAGGTCCTCAGTCACTGACCGAGGACCCGACACAGACTGCCCACAGGTCGTTTAGGCGGCCACGAGGCCCCAGCCAGCGCTCGGCCTTAGGCGGCTGCCTAAACAGTCTAATTAGAGAGCTGCCTCTGATATCTATATATAAAAATATATATGTATATATCGCTATATATATATATATATATATATATATATATATATATATATATATATATATATATATATATAATTATTTTTAAATTACATATATATATATACAGGGAGTGCAGAATTATTAGGCAAGTTGTATTTTTGAGGATTAATTTTATTATTGAACAACAACCATGTTCTCAATGAACCCAAAAAACTCATTAATATCAAAGCTGAATATTTTTGGAAGTAGTTTTTAGTTTGTTTTTAGTTTATAGCTATGTTAGGGGGATATCTGTGTGTGCAGGTGACTATTACTGTGCATAATTATTAGGCAACTTAACAAAAAACAAATATATACCCATTTCAATTATTTATTATTACCAGTGAAACCAATAT
>OW240914.1:317295948-317513448 GCA_933207985.1 Pelobates cultripes
ACTGTAGATGTACAGAGATAATATCCATATACTTTGTTTAAGTGATGGATAGGGTACCTTTATATTGTAGCCCCTTAATCATATCATATATTGTAATTATTATGCACTGTAATCATCTTCTAAATCTTAGTAGGAGGTGTGCCTATACCATGCCTTGGCATATATATCTGTGGATGAAATTTATATATTGTTATGATGTTTTAATCTAAGTGTGTTACCATTTCATATCTGTCCGGGCGCTCTCTAAGATTATTGTGCTGCCGGGGAGCCTGTAAACATAGCGGGTAACCCAGGCAACAGACGATGACGCGAGCACGCCACTTCCGGGTGTCGGCGTGTTCGCGCATGCGCACAACATGGTGAGAGACGCCGGGCGATCGGTAACACAGGTGGTGAGTGTTTTTTAAGATTTAATAATTAGTCTGTTTAGCTATTTAAACGCTGAAGTTTGTAAATGTAATATTTGTTTTGAACTGATCCTGATGAAAGCCACGAACGATGGCTGAAACGTCGATGATAACAGACATGTTTTAAGAATATCCAAATAAAGAAGAAGTATTTTATCTTTACTACAGACCGTGAGTGCAAGCCTTATTTCCTATATATTTTTTGTAATTATTGGCTATGGCTTTTTTTGCACCCGGCATTTTTTGATACTTTAAAGTGTGTGTGCAGGGTACTACTGGATGATATATATATCTATATATATATATATATATATATATATATATATATATTACAATGTTAAACAAAAATCTGCACACCAGTCAAGCCATAAGACTTGCTTTTCCCACAGAAATATATATATATATATGTGTGTGTGTGTGTGTGTGTGTGTGTGTGTGTATATATATATATATATATATATATATATATATATATATATATATATTTAAATTCTACTTATATATATGTATGAATTTTTTTTTTACGTAACTAAGTCATTTTATTAATTACAATTTGAGGGACATGCCTGACAACCCAGGGAGAAAGTCCTGAGAATTTAATTTGCAAGCCTTATACTTAACCATAAAACCTGTACATGGGGGATACTGTTTTACTCGGGAGACTTCACTGAACAGAAATATTAGTGTTTCAAACAGTAAAACGTATCACAACAATGATATTGTCAGTGAAAGTGCCATTTTATGCATTTTTCACACACAAACGGCACTTTCACTGACAATATTATCGTTGTGATATATTTTACTGTTTTGAAACACTAATATTTCTGTTCAACGAAGTCTCCCAAGTAAAAAAAAAAAAGTAAGACCGTCTAGAAGAAGGCATTACAAATCTTCAATAAAAGGAACACTCCAAGCAAAATAACTTCTAGAGGACATTGCAGTTGCTCTGGTTCCAGTGGTGCCTTTTTCAGAATGGCTTCTTACCTGGGGTCTGCCAGGTACCGCTCCCTGCTGTCTGCAGTGCAGGGCCAGCTCAATAACTGACAAAGGCAACTAATTACTTTTACCCAACGATCTAAGTCTAGAACTACCAGGGTTGGCACTGAGCTGAGAGATACTAGCTGGCTGCACTGCAAGCAGAAAATGGAGGCTATAAGTTTTCTAACAATTTGACTACTTACAGTGAGGACACCATGATACTCCTGGCACCATAACCATTGTAGCACACTGTGGTTGTCATGGAGCTTAGAGTCACCAGCAAAAGTATATATCTTTATATAGTTGCTGATGACTAAGCAGGCACAATGTATAGAATCTGCAAACCTACTTGTAGCACACTCTGTCATTCACATGTGAATGACAAAGTCCCTTTAAACAGACATTGAAAGACACAACATAATCTTAAATAAAAAATCATAGAAATACTTATTTTCTAAAGGTTTTATCACATCTAAAAATTAACAAAAAATGTTATCAGCAGAACAGAAGTGTGTAAGCTCCCTCTTATTTAACTTAAAACACATGATTACTATCAAAATAAGCATTTTAATGTGATCCACATTAAAAATTCAAGTACAGTTTGAAAACGATTATTGTCTTATTTCCTTTGTTATTGTATTATTCTCACCGGCTAAATACAATGACCCAGGCAACGGCACAGTTTAAACTCAGCAACTAAACCTTGTGATCATAAATTATGGATCATTTTAATTTCCCAGCCTTAACATGATACTGGAGACATTTCCAAGTAGTATGAAGATTTGTAAAACATAGAAGCATCTTGTAGAGGAGAACATCGTAGTGGTAGAAAGATTTTAGGTCTGTAATGGTGCGAGTGTTGTGAAATAAGATGTGGCTGTGAAATGAAGGATTTGTATATATAGCTAGTTATTTCTACTCCTCTCAGTAACAGGGTGTTTTATTTCTAATGAGTAAGAACCTTCTCCAAATATGGAGGCCAAAACCTAATTAAAAGAAGGAAAAAGAAGAATGTGGATAGTAAGATGTGCGGCGAGTCCCTTGGGGTAGTTGGGCTAACAAAAAAATTTACTTCTAGCGCATAAAACGTGGTTAGTAAACAGGCAGTTGTCAGGGACACATGTAAACTCTGGAGTAACATAGTCAGACAGATCGAAACCAGAAAACAGAGTCAAAACGGATATACAATATCCAATCACATAAGCAGATTTTAATGAACCCTGAAAGGACGCTAAGTTCCCAGTACATTTGTTTTAATAATTTAATTTGTTTGTAAATAAGTTGGCTTCCTGTATTAATCCAGGAAACCGAGTCCAGCATTGCAGAAGTGGCCTCTACTATTGGGCTACTATTAGCCGCTTTGTGGGAGCGAACGGTGTCAGGTGGAACAATACCAATACATGACAAGTGCATAGCTAGAAGCTGTGTGGTAAGAAAATAAAAAAACAACAGGAAGGGGTAATGTTTTTTGCAAGCAGGAGCATGGCTCGGTGAGTAAATTATAATGTCTCGGGACATTGCCCTATATAAAGGGTGTGTCGAGGCAATCGGACATCTTATTAAGGTTTCTAAACAGGCCTGGGGCTGGGAATGCAGGACTGGGGGAGCTAGTGACCTGCGCCAAATCTGCACATATATCTTCCCCTGCCATAACTAGGCATAGACTGACTACCTAGAACTTCCTTAGGCATTATGAAGGTCAGGGCTTGGTTATTGAGAACAATGAGCATTATAGGAGACTAGAGAACACAATATTGAGAGTCAATTGCAGTTAGAGAAGTGGAGAGAATGGTAACACACAAAGGACAGACGAATAGACGTAAACAGAATGCAGTGATATATAATAACAGAAAGTAATAATATCCATGATGTTTTATAACAATATCCCTTTTGCTAGAAGTCCTGATTTTTGTGGCCATTCTATTACATAAAATATATTACATAAATGCCACATTTAATTGCATTACCAGCAGTCATGTAACAGAGACAACACATTGACCTTTTTTCTAAAAAAGGCAATACTGGAATCTAAATAGCAGCTACAATGTTACGTCAGCTCCAGTGGTCTCTCAACATTCCATTTCCAAAACAGATTAAAGGCTTCATATATTGCATGTAATGTCCCCAAAACATAGAGCTAAAACAAGGTATAAACCCTATTATTAAAGTTACACTGTGAACATGTTTTTTAAATCCAACTTTGTTAGTTTGCATCTGTCAATCAGTCAAACTCAATGTTGTTACCCCTTACTCGATGTATCCAGTATTGCAGAATTTGTATGTGAACTATTAAAAACATTATAAAACTAACATATTCTAATATATATAAACATAAGGATGAACGGTGAGTGCTGCTAGTTGTTCGGTCATCCTTTGACTGGCGGAGGTTTGTGAGAATTCTAGTCCTACAAATAGATGATTGCAGGCCTCAGAGCCCGGCATTATTTCTAAATTCTTAGATTTTTTTTACTCTTTTTAGCTAGCCAAAAAAACAAAATCCCTCTGTCACATGCTTCTATTACTGATTGCAAATAGTGTTAGGGGTGTTTGTTTACTCGCTAAACCGTGAATTTTAGTAAACAAATATTTTGTTTAACAAAATTTAGGCCAATAAAGCTAATTTGGGGTGGGGGGTTGGGAGGAAATACTCCGCTGTTATAGCCTTAATTTTGCAATTCAATTGTAAACTTCCACCACAATTTGTTGACAGTGGTTAACTAGTGTATTATCCCTTATGGACTGGAGTGAACTAGGTTGTGATGTCACGTATTCCTAATTGATAATTTAATTGTTTGTCCTGGCTGCAAGGCCGGATTAACATAGCAGCTGATGTAGCTGTAGCTCCAGGCCCATGCCCATGGAATAGACCCATTCACTTAAAAAAAGGCAGCAAGGAGACATGGGGACAGTGGGAGACACTGGGAAACATAGGGGACACTAGGGACACAGTGTCCCCATGTCACCCTGCTACCTTACATCTCTCTGTGTCCCTAGTGTCTCAATTTCCCCATGTTTCCCAGTGTCTCTAGTGTCTACGTGTTTCCCCCAACCCCCATCCCTCACTAACCTGAGGTGTAGGCAGTCTCTGCAGGCTGGTAGCTTCTGTCTGGACTCTCTGTGCTGTGTAGCTTCTCCCCCCGCGGATCAGGAAATAAAGAGAGTAAGGGGTATGCTGTAACTTGCTATCCCTGCCTCACTCCACACACAGCAATCCCTACTGGCCAACGCCGGTATTGCAGAGTAATCTCCGTTTATACTGAGAAAAATACCAGTATTTGTCCCCATGTTTCCCTGCTGCCTTTCGTCTCTCAGTGTCCCTTGTGTCTGTGTCCCCATGTCTCCATGTGTCCCTAGTCTACCCGTGTCCCTTAGTCTCTCAGTGTCCCCATGTCTCCCAGCCAGTGTCCCTAGTATCTCAGTGTCCCCATTTCTCCCAGTGTCCCTAGTGTCTAAGTGTCCCCATGGGGCACTGAGACACTGTGATACAAAGGGACACTGTGATACAAAGGGGACACATACACTAGGGCACACTAAGACATGGGGACACTAGGGCACTGGACAACATGGGGACACTAGGGCACTGGACAACATGGGGACACTGAGACACTGTGATACATAGGGACACTGAGAGCAATTCATCTATACAGAAGAATCAAACTGTAAGTAGCTTTTTGGTCATTTTACAGAATTTTCTCTTATGTCCCTCCTTATGATATCCATCATGTGATGTCATGCATACATAAGTAATTATGCAAATTAGTAAAGCCAGTATTTTCTTCCAAGAAAAGTGGCAACCCTAACTACTCTTCACATACTCTTGCTTAAGTATGGAAACTTAAGAAGGATGTATGGTAATAAAACCTGTATGGACTGGCTGACAATGAATATAGTTAAGGTAATGCTGACTTTGGTCTCTCTAACACTGCGGCATGTCCCCTTTCTTCTACACTCAATACATACTAATTTTCTCAATATGATTCTGTAATTAGGACCATCATAATTGTCAGCTCCAGGCCCTCTTAATCTGGCCATGCCCGGCTGTGCCTGGAATGAACTAGTTGGTGATGTCACTTCTTCCTGACTTTTAAAAAACATTTAAAGGAAAAAATAAGTATCACATTACAAAAAGCACATGTTAAATGTGATTTTCAATGTTTGTGTACTTTTAAGAAAAGTGAAAGTTTAAGCAATGAATCCCAGAGGCTATAGGATTGTTTGCATTGAGTATTGCATGAGAAGGTTGGCAATGGGTTAATTGCACAGGCCATTAGCATACAGGGACTGTAGACTTTAATTTTTCTACTATTCTTCTATGGAGATGAAAACAGCAGGAGGTGCATTGGTATGCCTATTGGCACAGGATAGCAGGAGGCAGACAACAGGCAGGAACTGTCTGCTTGGCTAGGTTGCCCTCAATGTCAATGTTCTGCAGGCCTGGACTGGCCCACTAGTTATTTCCAATTTATGCAACTAATGATGAGCACAGCTGCAAAGTTGCTCGTTATCACAACATGCATGCACATCTGTTTGACATGCTACCCACCACATGGCCAACCTGTGAACCCTAGAATCACCTAAGCATATGCTTGTGCTGCACATTATGGAGACTTTTGAGTGGTGTGACAATGACCTAAAATCAGGACTATTCTGCCAAGTTCAGGCATGTTGGCAATGTTTGGTTAAAAAAAGATAATCAGTTAAAAAAGATAATCTGTTAGGTTTATTTTACAAACTTACAGTCCATAGGTCATGAAAAAGATTCCAGCTAGCCCTTTACATTACACATATCAGACATCATTAAAAATACATTTCACTATAAAAATCATAATGGTCTTACAAATGACATTCATACGATAATCGTTTTTTACTATAATCATTACTGTTTTAAAAACAAGCAGCAAAAATAAGCAGTACTAAATTATATGACTATGCAATAATGTTTAATTACAATTAAAATACTACATAAAAATGCGCGAAAGAGTGTGTGCAAGAATAAATTGTATTAATTATATGCCATTATAGTTTTAAGTTATCATACTCTATTCAATAAGAAATAAACAAGGAAAGATTTAAAACTGCCACTGTTTCATTATACAATACAAGATAACTGAAAACACTGTATGATAGAGTAAAAAAGGATAAGCACCATGCTGACTATGGACTTGCATAGGACCGCCAATTTGTGTCAAATTGCCTAAAAATTGATTGACACATAATCAGGGGATGGATCAGGAGGAATGCTGGCACCATACACACTACATACTGTGGGCTGCTTCCCACACGAGGATCACTTCACAAGGAATGTATAAGGGATGTGAATAATATTGAATTTTATTTTACAAATGTTAAAGCCATAAAGCAATTCATTAGCCTTAAAACATTCCTACATGCCAAATGATGTACAAAAAGATATGAAATATATTTACTAAACATTGTACAGTATTGTAATAAATTGAAAACCAAATTGTTCAATTTTGGCAAAAATAACCGATATATAAATATCCTTCAACAGAATTATTTTCATCACGGCTAGTTTAGCCTAAGTTTTGCAACTCTGTTTTTCAATTCACTACAATCCAGTGTTTACAAAATGTATCGACCCTGCTAATATATATGGAACCCATAGAGGCCGAACTCCGAAAACTCCTGCGAATCTCCGAGAGAGTTTTAGCTATTCAAACAGAGCATCTCTGTGCTCTCCTGGCGAATCGTCAAGAACAGACACATTACACCACCTGCCCAGCACTGAATAAAAGCTGCCTTCAAAAAGTATCAGGTAGAATTGCATAGTGAATCATTTCTTCTGCTGACGACTGGCTGCTTCATGCGAGAAGGGAAGGAAAATCAAGTATTATTACATCTACTACAGGTCACCCTGCAGATACTAGAGGAAAACAAAATATTGTAATTTCCAAAATATAATAAAATTATAATAATTTAAAATAAAGAAAAAGCGCATAGAAGGCTTGATGCCAGATTAAATCCCTTTTTCAAAATGTGTTGGTGAATTGAAAACTAAATTGTAACATTTAGATCAAAATCAGCTATTTTGGGAAGGTGTTCTAAACAGTTTGACAGATTAACTATTCATAAAAATGTAATTGTTTTGTTACCTTCACAACAATAACAAATAAGCTTTCATATGGAATGTCTAAAATAAAATTAAACCACAGTGCATTTAAAGGAGCACTCCAATGGAATTAATATATATAAAATTTAAATATAAATATTTATAAAAACTCTTTTATAAATTTTCACTATAGTATCCTATCACTAAGATCTTATCACATCACAGGAGGAACCGGGTTAAACTCCGGGGATCCCTAATGTTGGTAACTAGCACTTTTAGCTTGATAAGATGTTGTTAAGTTAGTATAAATAGATGGATTGTTAATATGCTATATGATACACTCTAGGGTCCTGATTGGACCTGTGATGGTAATTATTTGTAATATTACACTTTTTTCACTGATTAACCTAAGGGTTATAGACGCTAATGGAGTAAAGATTGATGACCTCAGCCATGGAGGTGGAGCCAAGCAAAAAGGTGAGTAAAATCCTCTGTTCAGTGCGATCGGAGTAGGCCGGTCATCTATAATGCCACATGTATTCCTGACACTATAGTATTTCTTTAATCCAGGAACTTCTGGCTTTCCTTGCTGCAGAATGGATATGGGTAGCCCCTACATTGTACTGTAGTGGTTATGGTGCTTAGAGTGTCAGAGGGTGGCATTATGAAGGTTTAGGATTAGGACAGGAATAATGGCATCACTGCTTTCAGTATTTCAAATATGTGCAGGTATAGACACATTTAGTTGAGCTGTTCAGTCTCTACATCTTTATTTAGCAAGTTATCAAAATCCGTTTTGACTCAATACAAGTTGCTCATGAGAAAGACATATTTGTAAGAGTATCTGTCACTTAGGTGATAATAACATGTTCCAATATCTAAATAAATGTTATATATTAGCTTGTTGTTTTTGTTTTTTTTTAAATATATTTTATTTCCCCCAATTTCCATCTGCATCAAATGCAAGGCTAATATATTGGCATAGCTTGGCATTCCATGCAAATTAATGAAGCTTTATGACTCAAAGAACATGATGCACAATAATATGCACAGCTTCTTGGGAATTCTAAGATGTGTTGCATTTCAAAAATTTCAAGTTGGACACTAACAGAGTTATTCACTAAAATGAGAATTGAAAGTGAATTTCAAAGTTCAAGTCAAAATAGCCAACGTAAGCTATACTTTCAGATGGCTACTCTGGCCTTAAATTTGAAATTCATTTGAACTCTCAAAGTCATACTGCAGTTTCTAGTATATTACAATAATAGAGATACCACCTTCCCTTATCACATTCCCAATTCATATAAATGTATTTCCTATTGTAAGTACAGCTTTCATATAACAATAATTAATCATAGAATAGCCGACCTTGCAAGTCATAAAAATACTTCTTAAAATTTAATTTCCACAGAAATAGGGTGCTTTCAATAAATACTGTCCTTATGGCTAGCATTATGACATCCTCATTTGGTCTTAAAAAGTTTGCAAACACACTAAAGGCTGAAGTCAGTTTCATGACCCTGGGCCTATTACCTTGATAGTTAACGTAAAGTCATCTAACTAGTTTTACATTGAAGGAAAAACAAATATTCATAGTTTAATAAAGAAATTTTGAGAAATCTATTTGGAATTTTGGACACCTACTCCTGTCCTAAAGGTGTTTTTCATATGCCCTGTCTGACAGTGAGTGGTCCTTACACATCACCCTCAACATCAGTAAAATAGACAGCTGACCAGCTCAGGAAGGTGACATTTAAATGCCCAGCATGCTGAGAGGCTGCCATTCTAATTATCCCTCTGGGGCAGCTGGAACAGAGTACTGTACAGGAGAGCTCCCTAAACAGCCCAGTGTGGGTGTGAGCAGCATGATCCGTGCTTTCTGTCTCCCCTCTGTACTAAGTGGAGCCCCCACCAGTTCTGTCCCTCTTACCTGCTGTTGACAGAGCCAGTAGGGTGAAGAGGCAAGGCAGGAATGGATACATATGCCAGTCTGCCAGGCAGGGTAAGGAAGCTGATCAGATCCCCTGATGCTGTTGGTGTCTTGTTGTACCTGTGATCTCATGGGATGGTGTGTCTGCTCCTGTCCTCCTCCTCCTCATCTGATGACTTAGCTATCCCTCCCCTCTCAATGTCTCTAATGTCAGTCTGGAGGGTGACAGGCAGGCTTGCGGGGGATGTCGGGAAATTCCACTAGACCCAGCACCAAATATGAGCATGGAATGAACCCTGGAAGCTGCTGCAAACACAGAGACTTCTTTTTTGGCACTTCTACCCGCCTCCTCCTAAAAAAGCTGAAACCCCTCCTTGTAACCCTTGCAATCCTCCGCTCTGGTTTGCTGCATCACCCCATTCTCAGGAGGGATTGCCCCACAACACACAGAGGGGGTGCATACTTTCTGCCAAGGTGCCAGCTGTGAGTGATGGGCCAGGGTTTGCCCGCTGATCACCCAGGTGGGGGGGGGGAGGGGGGGGAGAGTGAGCAGACTGAGCCTGTCAGCACTGGGAGGTGTGCCACGTTTGTATAGAACGAATGAACACATGACTGAGGGTCAGGAGAGAGGGATACAATGTATCAGAGCTCTGCAATAAGGGATCGCTGACACCAGTATGGCAGGGACAGAATGCAGGTAGGTGCAGTGATGACTAACTTTAGCAGTCCAGATGTTTCTGATCTATATTTCCCATGAGGCCCAGCCATTTAGAAGCCCGCCTGAGAATTGTGATAAATGTTCAGAAATAATTTGAATTGTCACAGACAGTCATCACTGCACTCTGGCAACAATGACATCAACAGAAAGCTGTGTGGTGGATGTATCATTCCTGCACAATTGTAGTAATGACAATGCAATTATCAGAATATAATACTTCTGTTATATCTAAAAAAAATAAATATGTGGCCTAAAAGAATAAACCGTGTGCATTTTATGTGGACAAATGTATTGGGGCACACCTCTTAATTACTGAAATCAGGTAATGTCAGACCCATTACCACATGTGTATAAAATCGAGAACCTTGCCATGCGGTATGTATTTACAAACATTTATGAAAGAAATGGGTCCTTCTGAAGAGCTCAGTGAATGCAAGTGTGGTACTGTGATAGGATGCCATCTGGGTAATAAGTCAGTTTGCGAAATTTAATCCCTGCTAAATATTCCACTGTCAAACTGTAAGTGGTAGCATTTTAAAGTGGGATTGTTTAAGAACAGCAGCAAGTTAGCAATGAAGATGAAGACCTCCTAAAGTCATAGAGCAACATCAAAAATTGCCAAAGCTCGGCTGATGCCATAGCTGAAGAGTTCTAAACTTCCACTGGCATTAAAGGACCACTATAGTGCCAGGAAAACATACTCGTTTTCCTGGCACTATAGTGCCCTGAGGGTGCCCCCACCCTCAGGGTCCCCCTCCCGCCCGGCTCTGGAAAGGGGAAAAGGGGTTAAACTTACCTTTTTCCAGCGCTGGGCGGGGAGCTCTCCTCCTCCTGGGCTGAATGCGCACGCGCGGCAAGAGCTGCGCGCGCATTCAGCCGGTCACATAGGAAAGCATTCATAATGCTTTCCTATGGACACTTGCATGCTCTCACTGTGAAAATCACAGTGAGAAGCACGCAAGAGCCTCTAGTGGCTGTCAATGAGACAACCACTAGAGGATTAGGGGGAAGGATTAACCCATTCATAAACATAGCAGTTTCTCTGAAACTGCTATGTTTATGAAAAAATGGGTTAACCCTAGCTGGACCTGGCACCCAGACCACTTCATTAAGCTGAAGTGGTCTGGGTGCCTAGAGTGGTCCTTTAATATCGGCACAAACAACTAAGGCTGGAGCTTCATGGAATAGGTTTGCATGGCCGAGAAGCTGCATGCAAGCCTCACATCACCAAAGTACACTGCCAATCATCAGATTAAGTGGTATAAAGCATGCCGCTACTGGACTCCAGAGCAGTGGAAACATGTTCTGTGGAGTGACAAGTCACGGTTCTCAATTTGGCAGTCTGATGGGCGAGTATGGGTTTGGAAAATGTCAGAAGAACATTACCTGACTGACTGCATTGTGCCAACTGTAAAGTTTGGTAGAGGAGGGATAATGGTATGGGGCTGTTTTTCAGCGGTTGGGCTAAGTCACTTACTTCCAGTGAAGGGAAATATTAATGCGTCAGTATACCAAGACATTTTGGACAATACTGTGTTTCCAACTTTGTGGGGATAGTTTGGAGATGGCCCTTTTCTATTACAGCATGACTGTACCCCAGTGCAAAGCAAGGTCCATAAAGACATGGTTGGATGAATTTGGTCTGGAAGAACTTGACTGGCCACCAGAGAGCACTGACCTCAACCCCATCAAACATCATTGTGATGAACTGGAGTGGAGATTTCATGCCTGGCCTCACAAATGCTATACTGGATGAATAGACAAAAATGCCCACAGAAACACTCCAAAATATTGTAGAAAGCCTTCCAAGAAGAGTGGAAGCTTTTCTAGCAGCAAAACAGAACTACATGTTAATGTATGTGTTGGTGTAATGGTTATGAGTCCCAATACATTTGTCCATGCAGTGTGTGTGTAGTAATTCGGGATTATTCTAACTCCTAGTGACCGAATAATCTAAATTTTATTAAAGACAGGAGGCGAATATTTGCTTATCTTTCTTTACTGTAACTCCCAGCAGCAAAGAAACAGTTAACAGCAGTGTAAAAAAAGTTTAACCAATCAGTAAGCATTACAGTAGTATAAACTGTCATCAGGCTCCTCCCAATTCCTCTTTCTTGATGTAGCCGAACAGTCGTAGAGTCAACCATGTAAATGTAGAAACCTTAAAAAACGATGAACAGGTAACGGTGTAGGTATCCGGTAGGATGAAGGTAGTGATCAACCCGCGGTTAGATTCGAGACAGAAGGCAAATGATCTTCACACTAGGAGGAAGGAGAAACATCGTGAAAGTATGGTCTCTTTGGCAAGAGAAAAACCAAATTAAATGCAGTGAACTGAATTTCAATTTAAGTGCAAGCTCTAACTATGATAATTAACTGTGTGATATGTAGAGTAAGTGACATACCTAGAATATAAAAACCAATGTACCATTGAAAACGGGTTTAGCATATAATAGTGACCTAATGAGTATAGGCTAGAGAAAAGAGAGGATGCTAGTCATAGTAGAACTGGAGATAGTACAGGATAGTACAGGATACTTACCTAAAAGGGTGGGTAAAAAGAAATCCAGGGTGGGAAAATATTCGCCTCCTGTCTTTAATAAAATTTAGATTATTCGGTCACTAGGAGTTAGAATAATCCCGAATTTTATGGCAAGACAGGAGGCTTCATATTTGCTATTTTAACGCACAGATAGCAAGGACAGAGAAACGTGTGGAGAGTGTCTGAAATAAAAGGTACGGAAGGTGGATTCTCTAGACCAATCAGCGGAGGATAGAATTTCCGCTAAGGAACCTCCGGCTATGAGTGCTGAGGAGGCGGCTGCGCCTCTAACCGAGTGAGCCCCGAAAGATACATCAATGCCAGCCAGGGCTAGAAGCCATTTAATCCAACGTGCAATGGTAGGGCACGAGACTGGTTTGTGAAGTCGTACATAAGACACCAGGAGGGGCCCAGTAGGTGCTCTGAGAGGGGTAGTGCGGGCAATATAGTGTCTTATACACCGGGCTACGCAGAGGAGGGGTTTCTCCGAAAAGTAAGGGTAGCTCACAGTAGACGAGTTGGTCTTGGTGCGTCTAGTGATATGGAAGTGTACACCCTCCCTTTCCAGGCACCAGCAACTCCATAGGCGCCATGCAGAGATGTAAGAGCGTCTAGTTCCCGGGGCCCATGAGTCCCAAAGGAGTCCCTGAGCAGTTGTCGAAAGGCCTGAGACATTCCAAGATCCCCTGAAACGGTCCAAGCCACTAGTTGGAGATGATCCTGAATTGCCAATGGGTGAAAGTTGCCTGTCGGGTCTCTGAGGAGGTCGCAGGTGCTGGGTAGCAGCAGGGGAAAATCCACTGACATTTCCAGGAGGTAAGGATACCATGGTTGGGCCCGCCATAGCGGGGTCACTAGTGTTATCCTGGCACCCTGAGTTCTGAGGTGCAGTAGTGTGCGTGGAATCATGGAGAAAGCAGGGAATGCATATGCCCCGGACATCGGCCACGTCTGTGGGAAGGCATCGACTGCAAGGCACGCTGGGTCTGGCAACCAGCTGTAAAAAGCGTCTGTCTGCCTGTTGAGGCGAGATGCAAAGAGGTCTAGGTTGAATGGTCCCCGGCAGGCCTGGAGACGGTGAAATATTTGTGGATTCAGTTGCCAATCGCTGGAGTCCCTCCAGTGTCGGGAGAACCAATCTGCGACGAGGTTGTCTGATCCCGGTAGATATTCCGCTCGCAGGGAGATATTCCTGTCTAGGCAGAACTGATATAATTCTTTGGTCAGATCTGAGAGCATCTTCGATTTGGAACCTCCTAGATGGTTCACGTAACGAACCGCGGACACGTTGTCCATCTTCAGCACCACGGAGCAGTTGTAGACATCCTTGGCGAAACTGCGGATTGCGAATGAGCCTGCAATCAGTTCGAGGCAATTGATATGAAGTGCTCGTTCCGAGTGGGACCAGAGTCCTCCTGTAGAGCTTTCCGAGCAGGTTGCGCCCCATCCGAGCAGACTTGCATCCGATTCCAGGACGAAGTCTGGTTGGGATCCGAAAATGGCTCTGCCATTCCAAGCGTCCATATGTTGTAGCCACCAATGGAGTTCGAGCCGGACTTCGTCCGTGAGTGTGATCTGTTGGTCGTAGGACGTCGACTGATGTAAGTATTGGGTCTTCAGGCGTTGTAGTGCAGTGGGGCAGGGAATATAGCCTGTATTGAGGCGGAGAGCAAGCCGATGGTGCGGGCTAGGTCCCGCAGACGGAGGTGTGGTGATATCAGTAACCTCCGAATGTCTCTTTTTATGGATTTGACTTTGGATGCCGGAAGTTGAAGGACTGCTTGAACAGAGTCTATCTGGAATCCCAGGAATTGTATCGTCTGGGACGGTGTTAGGGATGATTTCTGGTGATTGATCACGAAGCCAAGATTCTGCAATAGGGCGGAGGCCATGCTTGTGTGACGGTGGAGAGTTTCCTGGTCTTGTGCCATGAGGAGGATATCGTCCAGATAGATTATGGAGCGGATTCCTTGGGAGCGCAGTAATGCCATCACTGGTTTCATTAGTTTGGTAAAGCACCAGGGTGCAGAAGATAGGCCGAAGGGGAGGCAGGTGAACTGCCATAGTGCTTGTTCCCAACGAAACTGAAGGAGGCAGCGGTGTGCTGGTGTTACCGGCACCGTGAGGTATGCATCCTTTAGATCGAAGCGGGAGAACCAATCTCCCTCGGAGAGTAGGTCTCTCAATAAATGGATCCCCTCCATTTTGAAGTGACGGTATGTGATGAACCTGTTCAGATCTCTCAGGTTGATGACAGGTCGTAGACCTCCTGATTTTTTTTTTTTTTTAGTTTTTTTTTTTTGACTAGAAACATGTTGCTTATGAAGGTCTGTGGGCCAACAACTCTTTCGATCGCACCCTTGGTGAATAGATCGTCGAGTTCGCTCCGTAGAGTGGACTTGTCTAATAGTGACATTTTGATTGGGGTAGGAGGAGAATTTTGTATGGGTACTACTGAAAATTCCAGGTGGAACCCGGACACCGTCTGAAGGATCCAAGGATCCTGAGTGAGTTGAGACCACTGTTGGGAAAAAAGGGTTAACCGGCCTGCAATAGGAATATGAGAATAAGGAAGGTCCATTACCTGTAGCAGTGCGACCGCGGAGGGAAGCGGATCCACGTCCTCGGATAGCTCCGCGAGAGGGGAAGAATTGCCTGTGGTGGAATCGGGTATTGCCCGAGTTCCAGGTGTCTGAAGGTCGAGGCCTGTAGCCCGTGAAGGCGGCTCTGCCTCTGCCTCTATAGCGACCAGCTCTTCCGGAAAAAGCTGAGTGCGAAATACCTTGCGAATGGAGGATTGTGCCTTTGTCAGCGTAGTAAAAACAGAGACATGCTTACTTAGTTCTTTTATGAACTTGTCTCTGAATAACATGCCTTGAGCCTCTGGACCAAGTTCTTTAGTGCCCAATTCGGCAAGCTTGGCATCGATTTTATAAAGGACGGCCTTCCGCCGTTCAGTTGATATTGCCACATTGGCATTGCCTAAAAGGCATAGGGCCCTTTGAGCCCACTCTCGCACCATATGTGCATCAAATGTGCCACCTGATAGAGCCTCGTCTGCAATAATGAAGATTTGTATGAGCGGGCCCGCCACATCCATCAATTTGTCTTGAGTGGCTTTCAGACCCTGTTCTAGGCCCTTACGGGGGTCTTTACCTGACTTGGTTAGAAAGGTCACAAGGAAAGGGTCAAATTCGGGTGTATTGGCCACCTTGTCTGGGATAATGGGACGTGGGCATTCTGCCCTTAATTTTGCTCTCACCTCTTTTTCTAAGGGCCGACGGAGCCACATTCTACAGTATTTGGCAATGTGGTCCGGGGGCGTCCATTCGGCCGATCTAGGGTGCCTGATGCATCTGGGGTCAAATAAAGGGCGGCCAGAGGTGTCAAATAAGGTATCCTCTTTTAAGTTAGGGTTTTCAGAGGTGAGATCAGACTCCAATTGGAATTCCTCTAGAGGTATAAGGGGTTCATTAGTTGCAGAATCGGAAGGGTAAAGGTCTCGGAATGTCTTATGAGGCGGAGCCTCAGTATCCGAGTGTTCTGCATAGTATTCGTCTAATACTTGGAGATTATAATTAGAGGTTGAACCCTCGAATGCGTCAAAATCATGTTGGGAGGTGGTTTGCCTGGGTTTAGAATAGGGCACTTTAGGATGTTTAGCAGGCGCTTTGCCTTTACCGGCGGTGGCACTATCGCCCTTCCAAGGGCGTTTGCGAGGGGCTTCCTCATGCTCTGAAGCGTGAGAATCCTCGGAGTCTGAGAGTTGGGTAATGGTCGCCGTAGGGGCTGGGATTGTTTGCTCACGGAAAGCCGCAAGAGCTTTGGGTATAGATTCAGTAATGGCATTGAATAGCCAAGCCTTAAGTTCGGCAGAAACTGCTGGTTCTGGCACATCCGACATAATGCCAGTAACAGTGGGGTCACCACAAAAGAAATTAATTATTATATTTACAATATATATAAATTTTTTATTTTTTTGTGTGCAGACAAACTAATTACAATGAGGCGGTGGACTTAGACTGCATGTAAAAAAGCAGGAGAGCAATTATCCTGTAACAGATGGGATCTTACAGAATTTATCAGTGGGGTTCACCCAGAGAGAGAAAGGACAGTATAGTGTCCAAGATCTAAACAGGTATGTGGCTGTGTTATCATATAGGGGTTACCCTGTATAGAGGCAGCAAAGGGGGTCACCCTTGAAGGAAGGCTGGAGGGGGTCACCCTCAGAGTAAAGGCTGGAGGGGGTCACCCTCAGAGTAAAGGCTGGAGGGGGTCACCCTCAGAGTAAAGGCTGGAGGGGGTCACCCTCAGAGTAAAGGCTGGAGGAGGTCACCCTCAGAGTAAAGGCTGGAGGGGTTCACCCTCAGAGTAAAGGCTGGAGGGGGTCACCCTCAGAGTAAAGGCTGGAGGAGGTCACCCTCAGAGTAAAGGCTGGAGGGGTTCACCCTCAGAGTAAAGGCTGGAGGGGTTCACCCTCAGAGTTAAGCAAGGATTTGTGTAATAAAGTTGAAATCTGCAAGAAAATATGAAAGTTTGTAATATGGGTATGTGTCTTTAAGTTTTAAAACTAAAGGGTCTGGGGCTTTAAGAGATAAAATATGTACTTACCAAAACGGCTGGGTCGCGTCCTGCAGTGAGAGCCGAGGTGCGAGGGAACCGCCGCGCATAAGCTTGCCACAAGATGGCGCTGAGAGGGAAGCCCAGGAAAAATCTAATAGAAATGGCCGCGGCATGAAAAAAGGCGGGAAACGTCTCTATGGAGACGCCAGGGCAACACACATAGTGTGTGAGGAAACTGAGCAGCTGAGCGGACCGGCAAGATGCCGGGCGCTGCGGGGAAAGTGGAAATTAAACGGACAGTACCACAAAAACAAAAGTATTGAAGAAAAGTGTTGTAATATGAATTGTTGGGCTGACTGGAGTGCCAGCCCATGAACTAAGAAAAATAGAAGTAGAAGCAGAAACAGATATAGGAAAATTGTATGGTAAATGAAAAATTATCAAAATAATACACAATATATATATCAGTCAGTTAAAAATAGAGCATTAATAGGAGTATAATTAGAATAGACTCACCTGGGAGGCTAAGCAGCAAAGAAAGAGGAATTGGGAGGAGCCTGATGACAGTTTATACTACTGTAATGCTTACTGATTGGTTAAACTTTTTTTACACTGCTGTTAACTGTTTCTTTGCTGCTGGGAGGTTCAGTAAAGAAAGATAAGCAAATATGAAGCCTCCTGTCTTGCCATAAAATTCATTCTCTATATATCCATTATAAATCATTGAATAGGTCATGTTTCTTTCCACACAGATAATACACACCAATCCCAGACTGACTACTAGACTATTGCTGGATGCAAAAGTAGCAAATGAGTACAATATTATCCAAGTATATAATTACATTAGGGCCAACAACAATATCACACACCTAATGTGAGAACCAAAGAATGTGAATGTTACAAGCTGCAACAGAGGTAACAGTACCTGTATGTTGTAATGCATGCTGGGATTGGCCACATCTCCATTTTGACACAACCTATACATGCTCGAAATGGATCCAGAAGTAACTGTAGGTTCAATGTAATGTAAAAATAAACATTTTTCATCCAGAAGAAGCAACTCATATTCAAATCAGATCAATGTGTGGGAGTTTGTGATATACCCATTTTGTCTTTGCATTATCACTGTATAAGTAATGTGCTAGCAGATGCCAAATTGATTATTAAAATCATGGTCATCTGTAACTTTTAGAAATCATATGCAATTATTTTACAGTAAGAATCCTGCACAGCCCAAAATCATAGTCATACATAGCTTAAAACGGTCCCCAACTCAGTCATACATAACTTAAAGCAGTCCCCAACCCAGTCCTCAGTAGCTCATTTAATTCATCTTATTTAGAACTGATAGAATCATTTGCATAACCATTAAGAATGCACTTTAACCCCTTAAGGACCAAACATCTGGAATAAAAGAAATCATGAGATGTCACACATATCATGTGTCCTTAAGTGGTCAAAGTACCACTATAGTGCCAGGAAAACAGTAGTTTTCCTGGCACTATAGTGCCCTGAGGGTGCCCGCACCCTCATGATCACACTCCTGTGGCGCTGAGGGGGAGGAAGGGGTTATCCCTTACCTTTTTTTCCAGCCGCTGGGACTCTCCTCCCGCTTTTGACGTCCCTGGCTGAATGTGCATTCAGCCAGTCTCATAGGAAAACAGTCAGTAAAAATGGGGGATAAAACATTTTTTAGATACATAAATGAGAAAAGAAAAGTAAAACAAGGATTAGTTAGATTAAAAACAAAAGAAGGAAGGTATGTAGAAGAGGATAAAGGTCTAGCTGACTGCCTCAATGAATATTTTTGTTCTGTATTTACAGATGAAAATGAAGGAAAAGGACCTCAGTTGAGAAAAAGGATAAATGAGTCATTTATTACACGTGAGTTTACAGAGGAAGAGGTTCTATTTCAACTGTCAAAAGTAAAGACAAATAAGTCAATGGGACCTGATGGAATACACCCAAAGCTATTAAAAGAGCTTAGTGGTGTACTAGCAAAACCATTAACAGATTTATTTAACCAATCATTGTTAACAGGAGTAGTCCCAGAAGATTGGAAGTTAGCGAATGTTGTGCCCATTTACAAGAAAGGTAATAGGGAGGAGTCGGGCAACTATAGGCCAGTAAGCCTTACTTCAGTAGTGGGGAAAGTGATGGAAACCATGTTAAAGGATAGGATTGATGAACATCTAAAAACACATGGATTTCAAGATCAGAGACAACATGGGTTTACTTCAGGGAGATCATGCCAAACTAATCTTATTGATTTTTTTGATTGGGTAACTAAAATTATAGATCAGGGTGGTGCAGTAGACATTGCTTACCTAGATTTCAGTAAGGCTTTTGACACTGTTGCACATAGAAGGCTTATCAATAAACTGCAATCTTTAAGTTTGGATTCCAATATTGTTGAATGGGTAAGGCAGTGGCTGAGTGACAGGCAACAGAGGGTTGTAGTTAATGGAATATATTCGAAGCTTGGACTTGTCACCAGTGGGGTACCTCAGGGATCTGTACTTGGACCCATTCTCTTTAATATTTTTATTAGTGATATTGCAGAAGGTCTTGATGGTAAGGTATGTCTTTTTGCTGATGATACTAAGATATGTAACAGGGTTGATGTTCCAGGAGGGATAAGCCAAATAACAAATGATTTAGGTAAACTAGAAAAATGGTCAGAATTGTGGCAACTGACATTTAATGTGGATAAGTGCAAGATAATGCATCTTGGACGTAAAAACCCAAGGGCAGAGTACAGAATATTTGATAGAGTCCTAACCTCAACATATGAGGAATGGTATTTAGGGGTGATTATTTCTGATGACAAAGGTAGGCAGACAATGTAATAGAGCAGCAGGAAATGCTAGCAGAATGCTTGGTTGTATAGGGAGACGTATTAGCAGTAGAAAGAGGAAAGTGCTCATGCCATTGTACAGAACACTGGTGAGACCTCACTTGGAGTATTGTACACAGTACTGGAGACCGTATCTTCAGAAGGATATTGATACCTTAGAGAGGGTTCAGAGAAGGGCTACTAAACTGGTTCATGGATTGCGGGATAAAACTTACCAGGAAAGGTTAAAGGATCTTAACATGTATAGCTTGGAGGAAAGACGAGACAGGGGGGATATGATAGAAACATTTAAATATATAAAGGGAATCAACACAGTAAAGGAGGAGACTATATTTAAAAGAAGAAAAACTACCACAACAAGAGGACATAGTCTTAAATTAGAGGGACAAAGGTTTAAAAATAATATCAGGAAGTATTACTTTACAGAGAGGGTAGTGGATGCATGGAATAGCCTTCCAGCTGAAGTGGTAGAGCGTAAAGGAGTTTAAGCATGCGTGGGATAGGCATAAGGCTATCCTAACTATAAGATAAGACTAGGCACTAATGAAAGTATTTAGAAAATTGGGCAGACTAGATGGGCTGAATGGTTCTTATCTGCCGTCACATTCTATGTTTCTAAATGCTGAAAATCACAGTGAGAAGCGTGGAAGCGCCTCTAGCAGCGATCAATGAGACAGCCACTAGAGGCTGGATTAACCAGCCCAGTTAGCCATGTACACCCAATTCACACAAACTGTTCCTAATTGGACCCCTAGCACTTAAAGAAACTCAAACATTGATTGTCTGTGCCAATGTGCTGGAACAGCCTGCAGACAGTGTCATGGATGCATTTCACTTACAACTGTTAAAATGTGCACAACACATGGAATAAAAATGATTGTTTTACCACCCAGTATGCGTGTTCTAAATAGCTCTGTGCAGATGTGTCAATCCACCTATATTTGCTTACATAAAATTTGCAGGGTTATGTAAAATTTGCAGAATTTCCCATAATTCAAAGTGAATTGCAAAAAAAAAAAAAAAAAAAAAAAAACCAACGACAAGCTAGAAAGAAAGATTAAAAAAAATAATCATTAAGTATTAATTCTCAGATTGGCCATTTTGTAGTTTTTAAAAAAATGTTTAGCACTCCTTTATGAAATACTCCTATTGACCCTTTTGGAATTTCACAAATTACAACCCAGTCAAGAGATGTACGGAGACAAAGTAGGGACTACATTACTAGACACTGGGCAGAGCTACCACCTAGAAGTGGCAACCTCCTCAGCCATCACCAATGACTGCTGCAAGGAATTTGCTTTATCTATAGAGGCATGGGAACCTCAATAGATAATAAAGGGACATTGTAGGCACCCAGACCACTTCAGCTAATAGTCTGGGTGCTGTGACCCATTTGCACTTAGTCCTCAGACCTCCAGCGTCAGATTTTCCCCATAGGAAAGCATGGTATAATGCTTTCCTATGAGGAGGTATAATGCGTGCGCGGCCATTGCCACGCATGCGAATTAGGTCTCCCGCCAGCTGAAGTCAGCAGGGAAGGAGCATGGGCGGAGCCTGACCCAGCGTTGAGGGACATCAGCGCTGGATTCAGGTAAGTGGCTGTAGGAGGGGAACCTCTTAAACCTATAGTGCCAGGAAAACTGCACTATAGAATCCCTTTAATGCTGTACCAAGCAGAGGACCCGCTTTGAGAAGATTGCAGGGCCCCACGAGGGACTGGTTCAGGTAAGTAGAACTCCCCTTTGCCTGCACCCGAACACTAGACCCCCAGTGACAATGTCAAATTCTAGAAAACTACACTAAGTACTTTTACTAACCTTTTCTCCCTCACAGTGCTGGTCTTTGCAGCTGGCCTTGCCTCCTCTGCCAAGATAGAGATGATGATCCGTAGAAAGGCATTGGGGGGGCTAGTGTACACACAGCAAAAAGTCATGCTGTGCCAATGAGTCCCTCCAAGACCATTTGATACAAATAGAGTTTTAGTCTCAGAAGCCACTAGAGGCATTTGATACCTGTAAACCGTAATAAAATAAAAGAGGCACATGGCACCCACATCACTTCCTTGTCTGCAGTGTCCTTTTAAAGCTTAGGCAAAACAGACTCAAATAGATTCAAGGGGAGGGGTTGCCACCGCAACAGTATACTATGGCAAATTGGGGAATGGTGTTGACGTGGTCCTAATGCCAGCATCCTTTTACCAGTCTGTATGTCATCCACTCCTTGATGATTTGAAAGGTGAAATTTACTCACTTTTCAACCCTTGCCATGCTGCTTTCCATGATGCGGTTCAACCTTGGCTGAAAAGATCAAAAATGATCACTGCCAATCCAATGCTTTTCCATAGGGAAGCATTAGGAGGATAGTGCACATGTGCTGCAAAACAGCACTGCCTCAATCAAAATGCTGCATTGAGGTCCGTGTAGGCTCCTGTGGCCTCTACAGACAAAGCAAAATTCCTTGCAGTCGGCTGGGTGATTGCCACTTCTAGATGGTGATGGCCCTACTTTGTCTTAGTGTATCTCTTGACCGGGTTGGAAGTGTGTGTTTGCGTTAAAAAAAAAAAACAAAAAAAAACCCACACTACAAAATGGCCATACTGAACTAAACTGATTTTTTTGCTAGTCTACTTTGGCCTATATTTTGGAATTCACTCTGGATTCCCAGACACTCACTTTAGTGAATATCCTGAAAATGCTTATGTAACAGGCCAGAAAAGAGGGACACTGCACCCAGATCACTTCACTGAGATGAAGTGGTCTGGGTGACTGTCCCTTTAATATATTTAGCTTTTGACTCAAAACTATCACAGCCACACATTCGCTAAAAGTAAAAGGGAAGAAAAAATTTTAAGCCTACCTAATCACTCACGAAGTGGCTTCTAAATTTGGTAAATAACAAAGTGAATATCAAATCTCATGCCGGTATAGCTAAACTGAAGGCAAAGCAGACTATGCAGTTTTGACTAATTTGAAATTCCCTTTAGCGAATAACCACTACAGTTATTTAACTTTGAATAAACACTGCAATAACAAAATAAGTTGTCTGGAAGCCGCCAATTGTTTCTTTATTGCTTGCAAGAATTTGAATCTTTACAATTGGTATCAGACCTCACAAGAAACCAAAGTCAGACATTTTATATAAAAACCTATAAAAGATATTTAAACTTTTTATCTAATACTTTTAGAGGTGTTTTGGCTTTTTGACCTTTATGAGATGGTGTAGCCAAATTATATAAAATAACATTATGTTATGAATAAAATAGGAAGCTTATTTACTGCTTTAAAGCAGACATTTGCACAAGACTTTTGCCACCACCATTACATTTAAATACAAAAAAATCCAGTACACATTTTCCCATTTCCTGCCATGTCAGCTAAAGCCAGATTTTCTGGTACTTCAGCTGTAACAAAATTGTTATCTACAGCAGCAGAAGTCTTAACAGCTCATTGCAAATGTACACTTTTACCGTTAGGGCTATATATATTATATACATGACAAAACAAAAAATAGTGTGCAGGATCCCATAGGAATTCAATAAATTATCTTCTGCTTTTCATTGTAAGAAAACAGTCATCTGGGTCACAAACAATCCAGCAACATTTGAAAGTCATCTTAAAAAACACATTCCTCTAAAAAAAAAAAAAAATGTGATGCAAAGTTAGCCACTTGTATCTCCAAAAAACGAAAAAATACTTTTCTTCGACTAGGTCAGTAATGTCCTTTGGATTGGTTTATGAAAATGTCCAAACGACCCTTAGCAGTGGAAATGTACTGATGGGGAAAGACAAGGAAGACAGATGCAAGTTTTTCCCCTTGCAAATCAGTTTAATATTTTCATGATGCAAATTAACAGTCATCAGTGGAACAAATCTTCTCATAAGGATAACTGAGAATTCAGTGTGCCGGTCCGAAGACTTAAGTGTGACATAGAGTGCATGTTTGTGTTTGAAGGCTTCAAGGGAGTGTTGCATGACAGAGCTTGGGGGAAGCGATGATGATACCGATCTAACCGTAAGTATTTCACAGTCACCAATTTTCCTGTGTGGAGGGGAGAAATAATTGCGTGTCAGAACAGTATTAAAGCAGACAGGCATTATCTTGCAAAGACATTTTATAGCTCCTTACCATCAAACCATGAGCCATGTAGTGCTTTAAACGCCTTTCCAGCGTATTCTGGTGATAAGCATTTGACATATACACAGCCCTGCATTAAAAAAAAAAAAAAAATAGATTAGCCATACTATTAAAGTAAAGATCAGGTCAAAATTAACATCAAATCAACTGTACCTCTCTTGAATTTTTGTCTACGGCAATATGAACAATTCCTTCATTATCACAGCATTTCTCCAAAATAGCTTCTTGAATAGCCAAATGCCAGTGATCACCAATTTCTCTGAAGACAAAAAGAAACTATTATATTGCATATTGAGACACAGACTATCTCAATAGAATAAAAAAATAAAAACAAAAAGGAGGGATGAGTGAAAAATAGTCCAGTCTGTATAAGGCAACAAAACTTTCTGCAGCACCATGTGCAGTAAAGAGACACTGAAATCAGTAGCACAAATATAATTTACAATAATGAAGTCTTTACAGCAGGCTAGCAAAACCACCAATATAGAAGTTAAACTATACACCCATGGGTATCATCCTGCGCCAAGCTCAGTGCAATATAAATCTAAACATTTAACGGCCTGAAATTAAAATATGTGAACATAAGAAATGCACTCTAATCTAGAACACTGATGCCAGATTATATGCATCAGCGTAAAGTAGAATCTTGTGTTCTAGAGACTCTGCCGCTAAGGGTATAAAAACTTGTTCTCCATCCCCACCCCCAGTTATTTCTCACTTTTACAGTCTTTAACCCCTTAAGGACCAAACTTCTCGGGTTAAAGGGACTCTCCAGGCAGCAGTTTTAACTCACCTGGTTCCAGCGTCGGGAGCCTCGTGAAGTGACTAAATAGGCGGGCGCGAGCAGGGAGCAATCAGACTCTTCCATTTGGAAGCATCATTGCTCCCTTGTGTGCATGCGCGGCTTCGCCGCACATACTTCAGAGGGCAGCATTCATGCCGTCATCTGAAGTCCTGAGCGCACTACTGCGCATGCGCGGCCGCGAGCTGACAGCACACTACTGCACACGTCAGACGTATTTTAACACGTCTGCCGTGTACAAGGCCTTTTTAGGGCCCTGCATGATAGGAAGTCCCTCTGGTAGCCATCTAAGTGATGGCCACTCGAGGTATTCCTATCAATGTAAACACTATTTTCTCTGAAAATACAGTGTTTACATTAGATTGCCTGCAGGGAGCTATAGATCATTCCTGAACAAATACATTAAGCTGTAGTTGTTCAGGTGACTATAGTGTCCCTTTAACAGAGGCTTACAATCTAAAGTCTAATGCATGCGTCAAACTCAGATACCTAGCACATTAGGTCTATAGGTATAGATGTCCAAGTGCTTTGATATCCTCTGATAAGATTTAATGAGTTTGAGCCTTGCATGTGTACTATGACATGTAATTTTCTCCTGTGAGAAAATAAGCAGACTTCTTAAGAAGCAATGCTGCCTATGTGGGAAGGAGTGAAGAACTGGCATGTTTAAAGGTCAGCAGCTCTGCTTTAAAAAAAAAAAAAAAAAAAATAGCAAAACAAAAAAAAATAGCAAAAATAAAAATTTATTTCAAGCCTGTGTAATGGGCTACAATACAAAGGCCAAAAATTAACAATGCTAAAGCCATGTTGGTGCCTGGATTGCCCCTTTTCATATACTTACACAACTGGATCAAACATATTCCGTATCTTGAGACATGGCGTCAGGCTATTTGGTGGAGAATTTCTTCTATCTAGATGGAAAGCTGCATAAAAATAAAATGAGAGTGCATTATTATTGCAAAAGTTTTTTTTTTTTTTTTGAAAGTGTAAAGTCATGAGTGTTATTATAGCAAAAACTGGATGACTCCAGTAACAAAATGTATAAACAGTTAATGATCAAAGTGATTAGATTTGATAGTATGGATAGGTAATATAGGAGTTACCTTGGCCTTGCCACACTTTTGATGGCACAACTGAAACTTTGTCACATGCAACAGGTGGAAGCCATTTTAAAAACAAAACATTTTCTCCCAATAATTTCTTTGACTCTGAATGAAGGCGAGCTTCATTTGCAAGCAGGAAGTTGATAGCCAAGTCCCAAATTTTTGTCATCTTCTTTCTAAAATACAAAATGTTAGCAAAAAGTGCATCAGCCATGGTTTTATCAAAGTTTATTTTTCATTAAAATTCATTTAGAAGTCAAATTTCATTTGAAAGCACATTCAACATACCTGTCACAAGGTGGTATTAAGGTATCTCTCAAATGTGGAACAGCAATAAGTGGCTCAATATCTGTATTTTCTTTACATGCCTCCTTTCGGCTTTTTAAAAGATCTGCGAAAAAAACAAAACCGCTTTTAGTTCTTTATTTGTTCCACATAAAAAGGTAGTACTGAAGTTTATTTTTTTTTAAACTTCATCCAAGAATATTTAGTAAAAAACCTAAAAAAGAAAGTTACATTATTGCTATTTGTATAGTGCCAACCTATCCTGCTGCACTTTACAATATCATGAAAGGAGGAAATTAATAAATGAGACAAGTGTTACAGGAATAGCTAGATGACGACCATGCTCAGACGAGCTTACATAACTGAATTCACAAGTCTCTGCCTCAAAATATTACCGGCTAAGCAGGAAAATTGAATTCCTTCCCCCACCAACATTTAAACTCAAAAAATCTGTAAACTCAGTTTAGGCATTTAATCCCAAACATCTACTCTTGGGATCACTGTTATGACATGTTCACTGGTCTGATGGCATAGCATTATAAAAAGACAGTGAGGGAAGATGAGAATTGTTAACATTTCTCAAGTCTTTACATTACTGCTAGCACAGTTTAAAAGTTATACCAAGATGTTTTAGATGCACTTTAAGTTGGAACACATACCTATGATTTTAATCACCATTTCATACATCAATCTACTTTTTTCGTCCTCTTTAGACCAACGATACTTCATGTATCTTATCACACCCAAAAGTATGGCAACACCTAAAAATAAAAAAATTAAAGTTACAAAATACTCAAAAAGTATACAAGACACTTAACGTGACATTAAGATTTTGGATGTTGCATATTCTCCCATATTTAAAAGCACACGCCAAGCAACAGTCGGCCAGGTTAATGGTTCAAGGAATGCTCTTGTGCACTCACAAAGCAAGTTGCCCAACTAGTTTAACAAAGTCAAACAGGGACCCATGCCACATAGTCTTCGCCTACAGAAGCAGCTAGATGTTCCTACAGAATAAAGCACAGCTAATCTAGAAATGCACTCAACTGATGCAAATTTAAATTTTACATGGGACTGCTTAGACTACTTGTGTTAGAAGGGTGCCAGGGCACTGTAATCACTACAGTGGACTGAAGCAGTTATGGTGCTTTGAGTGTTTTTTGACACTGGTTAATAGCAATCCTATCTCTCTTATTCCTTAACATTCAATATCAACTCTGGCCACAAATCAAGTTATGTCACCCTGGCAGCTTCTTCTCCCATAACCAGTTTGTAAATTAATTTACATATTTACACAAAGAAACATGGGCCTACAATTATACTATTAATTTAACAAACACTAAACATTTTAACTGGGCAAGTTCCTTACCTAAAAGCAGCAGTGACAATTTATGTGCTACAGTTACTATGGCACGTCTGATGCGGCACATAAAGGACATCTGGGGTCTTGTGGATTCCAAGTACTTCACGTCAGTTACATACAAGTTACCATCAGAGTCGCCAGAGCACCTATGGATATATATTTAAAAAAAAAAAAAAAACACATTTAATACAAAATAAATAAAATAAACCACAAACATATGGGAGACTAGTAGAAATAGCACAAACATTCACCTGATTCCAACATCTTTCCCATTCTGTAAAATCCACAACAAGGAATTATTCAACTGACTTGCATATTCTTCACCTAAACCCTAAAATAAAAAAATAAGCAAGGAAATTTACATTTTAAAAGTAACCACAATATGAATTTAGACCTTCTGGCTCTACCCAGAAAAAGCACACAAAAACAAAGTTACAGTAAGTGCAGTTTAATGATAAACAATATTCTATACATATTCAATATTCTTTCCCACCGATACGCCCATACTAGAGTAAATTTCACATCATTATACGGATATTTTCTGATAGTCCCCCTCCACTTAAACCCGCTCCCATATACAATATTAGCTCCAGGATTTCATATTTCAAAAGAAAAATGGGACGTCACAAGCAGTAAGATTAGTAGCAGCCCAAGAGGTTTTTTTATTTTTTTATCAACTAATCTGAGTAAGGAGGGAAGGAAATACATTTTATGGCCGTGCAGTGGCATTAGTGGGATGTGATTATGCCTTTGCTTCAGAAAACAAAATGGGAACACCTATAATCAGAATAATTTTCATGACTCCTTTGCTTTTATCTTAATCAGCAACTTACAAATATCACACTTTCTTGCAGTCTTACAAGGGAACTATGCAACATGTTTAGAGCATACTCCTAGCTAAACTTATGCAAAGACTTTAAAAAAGTGGGAAAAAAAAAATATATATATATAAATTTTATTCCAGTCTCATGTGCATAAGTAATTTCAGTTGTTTCAACCCAAAAGTCAGAACAGATAACTTCAGAGGTGGTTCGGCTACAGCAAAGAGACTATCCAAGCACTGGATTACCAATTTGCTTAATTTAAAAATTTTTAAAAAACAAAAACAAAACCCTCTTCCTTCAGCGCCGGCAATACATCCCCAAAAGCCCATGTCACTGCTGTAAACACATGCACAAGAGAACACAGTTGTCTGTGGAAGGCAATGTTTCCTAACTGAATACTTCTCTATAAAATGTAGCCAAACTGACCTTTAAATACTCAGTTGCCTCTTGGACGGAAATTCTGCTATCATCCGCATCACCACATATATGATCGCCTAGAAGGAAATAAAACTACATATTATTTACAATTGACCAAACAATCAAGATAAGATACACCCAGATGAGAAGCAATCTGGTCTTTAACTTAAAAAAAAAAAAAAAAAAATGTTTTTACACAGTACGAGAGAAAATGTTACACAATTACTGTAACTCATCTTAACGGGACACTATAGTCACCAGAACAACCACGTTGTATTTGTTCCGTTGAGTAGAATCATGTCCATCAGGTTGTTTTGTCATAAACTGTCTTTTCACAGAAAATGCAATGTTTACATTAGGGATACCGCCACTGGCAGCCACTCAGATGGCTACTAGAGGTTCTTCCTTGGGGAGTGCTGCACAGACATTCAGTGCCTCCACCCTCTGCATGGAGACACTGAACTTTCCACATAGATATGCACTAATTCAATGCATCTCTGAGGAGATTCTGATTGGCAAGAGTTGTGTTTGATTTGTGCTGGCTTTGTTTAGCCAATTTAATGCTTTCCTATGGGAAAGCATTGTGATTGGCTCAGATAAAGACTTCTGATGAGGTCAACCAAGCAGGCAGATCAGGGGCAGAGACAGCAGCAGACTACTGGAGTAAAATGTAAGATTTTACTAGATTTAGTGGGGCTATATGGTGTTTTTAACACTATAGGGTCAAGAATACATGTTTGTGTTCCTGACCCTATAGTGTCCCTTTAATATTTTTGTTACAACACAATACAAGAAAAAAAACAAAACCTACTGAAGCACTTTTCTGGCACAGATTCAGCCCATGCAGCCTAGCAGATGAGAATAATACAATTTGACCCTAGTACTGGATACATTAGCAGTCCACATGCCACTCATTGCAATAGGGGCTTTGGACTAAAATTGATTCAATAACAGAACCTTAAGTCTGACATCTTACTTATCGAGAAGCACTGAACTGGCAGGTCTGATTGCCATACGACCACAATCCTCTCTCTGCTGCATGATGCTTCTACAGTAGAGAATTTATCTGGGTACTGGATAAAATGTAACTGTCTTTAAACAGTCTTGTTTGAAGGGAGCACAGTAACCTGAACTGCTAAAACATTAGGTGTGATTCTTTTTCTTAAAGACTTGAGGGATACAATTGACATGTAGAAGACACTGTTAAAGGGGAACTATCAGTTTTCAGTTTGACTATTCAGTTACCTGCTGCAGTAAATGCTACTGAATATATACTTTTTGAATACCGTACCACAGTAAAATTGGCTTGATTACATCTGCCAAGCATCATCTTACTATGGTGCTGTGCAAAAAAGCATGCTCAGACTCCTAGGAAAAAGACTAGTCTGCCCTGTGGGTGTGTTTTGGTGAGACAAATGGGCATAAATCACTGACAATGTGGAATGCAGTAATCAAATGGATTCATGGCACTTTTTTACCCCACAGCCACGCAGAAGAGAATTCTGTAATTAAACGAATACTATAGCGTTCAGAATACATGTATATTCCTCTATACACTATTGTACCCAGCTAGATTACTGGGCCCCCTAAATGCAGTAAAAGGATTTACTTTATCTCCATCACCACATCATCTTCCTGGCTGAGATCAAGATTGAAGAGGTAAGTAAATCCATTATTTTCCTATTGGAGGGCAAGTCATCAAATCATCACTGTGTGCAAACCAAATTCACTATACTAGAAATAACAGACTGAAAGCCAAATCTGACTGTTCTCAGAGGGGAAGCACCTCAAGCACTGTCCAGAAGATAGTGGAATGTGATCGTCCCATTTATTCGGCATCAAGTATATTCTACTTCTATAAGTGTGTAAATTCGACCAGCACAGTTTACAGGTGGAGTTTTAAACTTTAAAAATAGACATTTTCTGGCATGACAGCAGTAAGGTTGGAAACAAAATTATACACTTTCATCTTTAAAACCATTTAAATGGGGGTGTAAAAAAAATAAAATAATACAATGAATAATACCTGCAGTTTTGGCCAGTTTATCGTGCAATTTGTGCAGAGTGTTCACCAGAACCTTTTCTCCACCTGGCTGCAAGAGATATTTTACAACAATTACAACATAGAAGCAATCCAAGGAGACAATATTCGTCATAAAACTAGATGAGGATTAGTAATTCAGACAGATCATAAGCAAAACACATGGATCACAAAAAAAACACAAAAAAACCAAAACAGTCCTTAAATTCCCCTTCTGGATACCATGCATCCTGTTAATGGTTTCCATGTTTGAGAAGGCTTACTGGATCTTGGGGAAACTACCTCAATTACAGATTTAGTTTTAACCAGGCTGCCACCCACATTTTGTGAATAGTAGCCATAATTAAAATTTTTAGGGTTTCACACCAATTGCCTTTATTTTACAGAAACACACCAATCACCATGAGCACTACAATGTGATGCAATTATGGTGCCAGCAGTGCACCCCCCTTTCCCAAATGTCAAATCATTTACCATCTTGCTTTGTCAGCTGGGAAGTTGCCACACTTCCATTGAGACGAAAGTTTCAAGATAGCCCTCCTAAGCCATGCCTTGCGGTCCGATGCCAGCTCATTGGCAGAGTGCCAAATCACTCATGCAGGAGGAACACCAGTCAGCACTAGGAAAATTGTTAAACCAATAATTCCAAGCCCAGTCTTTATGATCAAGTAACAGTACAGGTCTTATCAGTATGTCCTTTAGAATAAAAATGGGAAATACATCCAGGATTGTTGATGGGCCATGAGGACTGGTATGGAAACCAATGTGTTACACTATACTAGAAGAAACACTAAATATTTAAAGAGAATCTTGTAGATCTGCTTATATTTAAACACATACACACATTCACAGAAGACTAATATCTGGACAAAAAAAAAAATCAAAAAAAAAAAAAATCACATTTAAATCAAAGTGTTCACATATCACCTGCATCAAAAGAAATCCATGAACATTTTTCTGGAAACATTAGTACCCAGTCTTAAGGGCCAATTCAAGCAATGAACACAGTTTTTTGTAGTGGTAACCCTGCCAAGAGGCTATGGATAGCCTCTCCGATTTGTCAAAACTAAAATGTTTCTCCCAAGTGTAATTATGGCTCTTCGCCTCATCAGCTATCAGTCTAGTTAGTATGACAGTGAAGTTTCATTTTGCTACCTCATTTAAAGGAGTCTATGCAACCCAACCACTACAGCTTTAGTGCTCATGGTACCAGGATTATACTAGAGCAGCACCACTGCCTTTTAATGGTTTGACACTTCAGACACCATCGAGCTGATCCTCCATTTCTGGATTTTCTAAAGGTGCCATTACCTTTTCCCTATGCGGATAAAAGTTACATCACTAATATGGAATTAAAGGGACACTAAAGGCACCCAAAGCACTTCATCTAATTGAAGTGGTCTGCATGCAGTATCCCTTTTCCCTTATGGATGACATTACATGCCTTTCATGGTATGCTTAGTCACCAGTTCACAAAATACAGATTTTTTTTTTTTTTTTTAAAGTGTATACACAGACAATTTTACAAAGCTACTTGAAATCACATCTCAAACAAATGAGCATTCAGTTCCACCATATCATGTTAGACCCGCCACAGTATGATATCAGTGGGTCCTACATCAATTTTAAAGAGAAATTAAATACTGCGAAATAAACCAAATCCCCAAAGCTCTTGCAATGTAAATGCCAATACAGGAACACACCAAGACAAATACAGTCCACACATTTTCTTGAGCAGATTAAGGTACAGTCTATTTCATAAGATATAAATATACTTACATCATTAGTTGCTTCTTTCAGAGAGGAGAAAAAAAAAAAAAAAAAAAAAAAAAAAAAAAAAAAAAAAAAAAGGAGAGTCAATATTGGATGCCGTTAAATAAAAAAGTACTTTGCAGAAAAAAAATCTTATTTATTAAGTTATGTTTTGTACATCATTGGCAATTCTAAAACTTCACAATCCACACCAATAAGAGAAAAATAAATAAATATTTGAATTAGTTTCCATACCAAAAGCAGTAATACAAAAACAAAAAAGTTATGCATGTCTACATAAATACAGCATTACTTTCTTAAAATAAATACGAACAGATTGTAAGCACAACAAAAGTTTTCACTTCATCGTATTTCATTTTTCTTAAAGTAAATGAGAGTCCTCCGTGGGTAGTACTCGAAAGCAGCCCTGAGAGAGCATAAGTAGATCTCATTGCTTTATCGGACATGCGCAGCTGCATGCCAACTTTAAACTTCTCACTTGCCTGTCACAAATGCATTAAACTAAACTACCTCAATTAACAGACAACGTCCCATACCTGCCATATTGATCCTCAGCTGGTTCTCATGGTCAGAGAATCCAAAGTCCCCCAATTGTGCTTAGGCCAGTATCAGACTTGTTAACAAGGACAGAATGGTAACTGCTGTCTACTACATGGCTTTACAGCTATGATTTAGAAGCTATAATGGTCAGCATGGAAATATGTATGCCCACAATTAAACAGTATAGCATTAGGAATATAAATCTGCATTTTTAATGCCATAGTGTCCCACCAGCTAAATACAGGTTCTCCCCATTTGACAAAATAAATTTTTACAAAAAGTTGAGTATTTGCCTTTTTCCAGCACTGAAACTTGTTCAATCTAATGCGGCTCAGGAGCATTGGGGAACTGATGCGCATGAGTGGCGGGCACACCACATTTATTCAATGCTTACATATGGGCTTTGTGATCACAACTGTTTTACTCTGTCAATGCAGTGGAAGTGCCTCAGGTCACCAACAGCCACTAGAGGTGAGTTTATCCATGAAATCTAAACACTGCAGTTTATGAAAACTTGCAATATTTTACATTACAGGGCCAAAGCACTCAGACCAAGTGGATTGTGTTGACTATAGAGTTTTTAGAATGCGAACTCTTTTCAGAACCATGAGCTATTGAGAACCATCACAGATCTCACTGTCAAACGCACTGAATGCATCAAAATACATTTTAGGCTAAGCACTTTATTTCAGGTTTCAATTAAGGAGTTATGTGGGAGGCCTCTAGTTTTCTTAGCCTCTCATTGCAGCTCAAGGTTTAAAGGGATGATTTAAAAGTGATAGATAGATTAAAAAAAAAAAATAAAAAAAAAACTGCAGCATTTATGGCACAAAAAGTTAAAAAATTCTCCCAGAGCTGTGGTTCTTATGTTCCTTAGAACTCCTGTGATTATTATGCCACTATAGCAAACTGCTAACAAAATTGCAAGCATTTGCAAATATTAAGAGTTACTCAGACATAGCATCACACTCAAACTTGTAGCATTCAACAGTTTCTAGCATATGCGTACATACAAGTGGACGGACCAAGAACTAGGCAGTGGTGAATACAGCTTAACAGCACCAGAAGCACTGCATTCGCATGTAGGGATTACTGTGCCAAAACTGCTCCTTTACCAGGGATTTTCTTGATTCTACTGTCAACATTAAAAATGCCAATACCAAAGTTGGTTTACAAACTATAAATCTAGTATTGAAAAAGGAAATATAGGCCCCTGGTTGGTCAAACTGTGTACTGTGCAATTTAGAAAAGAAAAAACAAAACACCTGCAAAGACTGTTTGCAACATAACCCTCAGCCACACATATAGCACATTTTTCAAAGGGACACACCCCAAGCACGATAAATGCAGCTAATAAGCAATAACAGTTGACGGAAATTGCTTAGCATAGGTTTAAAATCTTATTTTTGCTACGTCTGGCACCCAGACACCATTTACCAGATTGAGGCAAGCATCCCCCCCTATTAAGAAGTCAATTTACTTAAACAAGTTAGCATTCTTCACTTACAGGAGCAGTCTGTGTGAATATGAGAACATCCATCAGTGACCCTACAATTTAATCTGGCAACAAAGCCATTAGTTTAGTAGCCACCAAGCTAAAAACAGTGTTCATCTGTACAGCACTAAGACTGATAAGCATTACACTGGACTGCTACTGCAACCAAAGCACTAGTTTGCAGTCTGTGTACCCCAATATGCACAGAAGGCAGTTTTCCTTGGCATATACCGTTTTACTAGTCTGAACTTTCTAATAGTCAAGTTGTAACTGGAGGGGGTTCACAAAAGTTCACCTTTTTGTGACAGATTTTCCACAAATGCTGTAAGTTTGTGACAGAGGTCATTTTGACACTTGTTTGTTCACCCAGAAGGTAACGCTTTCCATTTATTTGCACCCATACATAACATAATTGTCATTTTCAGGGTTAATAGGAACACTACTGTTAGAAATACAAACGTGTATTCCTAATAGTGTCTATTCACTATTAAGATTAGAGAAACATTTTGACAAGAGGAGCATGTGTAGCAATCGCTGTAAATGTCTAAAATTCTTTTTATATACCATAATAATCAAACTGTTATGAGTGCAGAAGCATCTCTAGTGGCGGTCAGGAAAACAACAGCGACTAGCTGTTTTTAGTCTTTTATTCAAAAGACTGCCCTATCTACTAAATGTAGTGGTTAAAAACAGCAGGGAAACTAGGCAACCAGACTACTTCATCTTAATGAAGTTGTGTGGGTGCCTAAAGTCATTCACTAATTTAACAAACCATGTATGGCCCACTACTGTAGATACCCGTGATTTGGATTCACCTACTGCGCAGAGTACAGCAATACCAAATGTACATTTGAGGGGTTTGGGGTCAATTTGTTAGAAGACCATATAGACTGGCAAATATTCTGAAATGCCAATAAGCACCCGGACCACTTCATCTCACTTGAAGTAGTCTGGGTGCACAGACCCTGACCCCTGCAATGTTTATATTGCAGAGTTAAGACTCCATCTAGAGGCTGTTTACCAGACACTAGACGGCTCTTACTTTGGTTTCACAGAGTTTAACTCTGAAACTACACTGGGCATTACCACACTTTACATTAAGATGTCCAGAGTCTGCAAATCCAAAAAACTATGAAAATACTAACAAATTATTGAGCTACAGTAATTTCATAGAATGGCCAATCCATCCTGAGGTTTGCCAAGCTGTGAATAAACAGTGTGGTAATATTGTCACAGGTGCATATCTGAGGAATGTAAAAACCTAAAGCTTGCTAGATAGACTTTACCTGGCAGCACTATTTCAAGGAGCGAAGGAGCATTAATATTCCGCATAGCGCAACAGATAGGCAGGGTTCTCCGATTCAAGTGAAGAAAGGGTTATAGGGTATAAAAAGTTACCCATTCACCCCCCCCCAAAAAAAACCAAAAACATTTCATAGATTACAGCACAGAATTTTTTTACCCCCTCCCCCCCAAAAAACAAGGAATTTCATTTCAGCAGAACACAAATCCCTTTATAGACAGAAGATACCCTATTTATATTTACCTGTTTCATTCCCAGGCAAGGCAGTCCCCTTCACCCTCAGGTAGGAGAGCCCCAGCAGCAGGAAGAAGAGGCAGGCTGCAGTCAGGAGGAACATGGACAGGTAATGGGCACTGAAGCCCCCTGGGGCAGACACCTCACCCCTGAATTGCTGCAGCAGCTCCTCCTCGGGCTCTGGCAGCTTGGGGGGCTTCTTGCTGCTGGAGTAAGGGTACTTGGAGTAAGTGTGGTTGGAGGGTGAGTGGTTGGAGTGGGAGAGCCTGGTGCTGGAGAGGCTGTTTGAGGCCTGGTGGCCCCTGGAGGTGTCGGGGCTGCAGTTCCCCCCGAGGTGGTTGTTGGTCCTGTCCGAGCTGGGGGTCTTCCTGGAGGATCCCCGGGGCCGTGGGACCCCCTCCCAGGGCGGCCTGCTATCAGGGGGGCTCATGCCGGGCTCTCGGGCCTGCCTGGGGACACCCCGCCTGCTCCGGCGGCTGAGCTGCGGCCCGTCCGGCTCCTCCTCGTCGGAGTCCGAGTAGTCTCTGTGAGGGAAGCGGCTGCCGTTCACAGTCCGACACTTGGCGGCCTCCCCCCCGGCTTCCTCCTCCTCCTCCCCCCGCCCCGGGGGGTCCTGCGGCCCGCTCGCCCCCCACCAGCCAGGCGCCTTCCGCCGGTCCTCCTCCCCGGCTGTGGCGGCCGGGCTCCCCCGCGGCTGGTGCACTGAGTCCCGCCGCCCGCCGTGCGCCCCCAGCCCGGCATCCACGTCCGACTCGTCCGAGCTGAACCCGAGCAGCGGGAGGGGCTGGGCGGCCGGCTCGGGGGGGCTCTGGCGGGCCCGTCTCCGGTGCGTCATGTCCCCGCCGTCCGGGAGCAGGGCGGCCGCCAGGCTGGGAGCGCTCCTACCGCCGGCCGCCACCGCCCGCACCTTGCCCGGCCGGGCCCTCTGCTCCTCCCGCAGCTTCTTCAGCTTCTTCAGATACACCGGGCGGTTGCTCTCCGTGACCGGGCCGGCCATCATGCCGGAGCGCTTCAGCTCAGAGAAGAGCTCCTCGTCCGAGAGCTGCGCGGCCGCCATTTTGACCACTCGGGCTCGCTGTCCCCCTCCTCGCACGCGCTGAGCTGGGTCCCGGAAGTGACGCCACTCGGAGGGGGTTTACCCAGGCGGCCGCGCGGCGCTCCTCCTACCTGTCTGCTATCAGGGCAAAGCCAGGTGCTGGCCCCGCCCACTTTACCTGCACACCTAGGGCGTGGCCGCCCAGCCCCTCCCTGCACTGTCCCAGGCAGAGGGGGAGGAAATACCTTTCTGTCAGATGGAGGAAATAATAAATATCTAAATAATAAATATATAAATAAAATAATAAATATATAAATAATAAATAATAAAAAAATAGCCCCAGATAAAATGTGCCTGTAATATGTTGTACATGTTTGGGGATGTATGAAATCTTGGAAATACCACAAAGCAGCCACAGTGTAAATGTTACATTATTTCTTATTTAATATAAAGTAGATTGTTGCCAATACAGCTTCACTCATTATTATCAGGACAGTTTTGAGGTGGTCTGTATATAGTGTTCCTGACCCCTTAACCCTGCAATGTTTACTCCAAGCACCATAACCACTTCATAGATTTCAGTTTTTTTTACACTGCACGCACAATGTTAGAGCACGTTGCTGCTTGATGCGTACGTGCAAGTCTAGTGTTAATTCTGTGCATAATGGGCATCTGTCATTAGCACACATAGCAAGGTGGCGACAGATGATCAATGGCAGTAGGGTAACCCCTTACACACCCCATGCCTCATAAGTCCTCCCCTCAGCCGGTCCTCCCTGGATGTCTCTCACCTGCGGTGAGTAGAGTGACATCAACAGAGAAGGATCGGTCGGGCTGCAGAGAGAACTCCCCTCGGGGTGGGAACACAAAGAAGTTTATCTTTTGGGGGGTTTATTTTTAAGAGTGTGGGAAGAAAAATGCCAGTAAGGATTAAGATAACTAAAAACAGAGTTGGTATAACTCTTTAACAGCAATAACATAACTGTACTTGCATTTACATTTCACATTGCAGACCACAATACTATACGTAAGGGCGTGGAATGTCATTTAAAAATCTAACTGTCCTTAGGACAAAAGTGGTAGCCCAGTCCACTTGTCCCTAAAGACAATATACAAGCTACTTGTTATATTTTTTAATTAGAAAGACTGGGGTCCCTACCTGGTGCATTTCTCCCTCTGTCCTCCCTCGTAGTGTGCTGGGCTGGCAGTGTGTAATGTGTGTGGTATGTGCGCGTGCGCACAGGCTGTGTTTAGTATGTGTTTGTGTAATATTTGCGTGTGTTTAGTATGTGCTGAGTGTAGTGTGTGTGGTGTACTGGATGAGTTTAATGTGTGGGGGGCTTGTTGGCTGTGTGTAATGTGTGTGTGGGTTGTTGGGTGTGTGCCTATGTAAGGGTGCTCTGTGTTTTGCCCCCTCCTACTTACCTTTTTGCAAGAAGAGGGCTTATGATCCCTGGCAGTCCAGCGGGGATTCAAGCTCCCTGGTGGTCCGCAGACGTTAAAACTAAATGGTGATCCAATGGGGACCTGTTCCCCATGCACTGCAGCAGCAAGAGGGCACTGTACCCTGTATACAGAATGCATCTGCCAAAGAAAATTGTTGTTTGTTTGTTTGTTTTTGGTTATTATTTCTTTGTTTATTAAAAGACCACTATAGTGCCAGGAAAACATACTTGTTTTCCTGGCACTATAGTGCCCTGAGGGTGCCCCCACCCTCAGGGTCTCCTTCCCGCCCGGCTCTGGGGGGAGAAAGGGGTAAAACGTAACTTTTTTTCAGCGCTGGGCGGGGAGCTCTCCTCCTCCTCTCCGCCTCCTCTCCTCTTCTTCGGCTGAATGCGCATGTGCGGCAGGAGCTGCGCGCGCATTCAGCCGGTCTCATAGGAAAGCATTTACAATTTCCTATGGACGCTGGCGTCTTCTCACTGTGATTTTCACAGTGAGAATCACGCAAGCGCCTCTAGTGGCTGTCAATGAGACAGCCACAAGAGGCTTTAGAGGCTGGATTAACCCATTTATAAACATAGCAGTTTCTCTGAATAGAAATTCCACATCCCTGTATCCATGCACTGTTTTTATCCTTGTAACCATCTACATTTTAGGTTTGATTTTCAGTTTCAGTAGTACCAGTTCAGTAATATATAATCAACAGTGAAATGTATCCACTAAAAGCTGCATGTGAGTTGTGAGGTACTGAATATGTAATCTCCCCTCATTATCATGAGTTATGCAAAGTTAACCCAACCTAAACAGCAGACATTTGCCTAAGTTAGCTATTCCTATTGTATGGCTAATGAGATTTACATTTTTCAATTAACATTAACTTAGCCCCAAGTCCTAAGGCAGTCTATTGATACATAAGTAGAAGGAATTTAGCATCCGACTTATAACCAATTTTTTGGTATAAATAATGAATGCACCATAAATCAACATGACTGAGAGGATCTGTCCCCCTACCCCCTTTCCTATAGCCATAGATTGATGGTAACAAAATTTAAATGGTCCAATGCTCATTTGCATTTCTTATATGACTCTCTGATAGCACTGTGGAAACATTAACTGGGGGCTACTGTATTTAAGGCAGTTTTATTTAAAACTGCCTCATTATACATGAAATTTGACCTGCAGTATCCTTGAGAATTTACTTTAAGGGACACTCAAGGCATCAGAACCACTACAGCTTAATGAAGTGGTTCTGGGGCAAAGCGTCTGTCCCTGCAGGCTGAGCAGTGTAATCACTGCATTTTCTGAGAAAACATACTGAGTTATTTACTAAAATGAGCATTGTCAGGAATTCAAAGTGAATTCACACAGGGCTATTTACTAAATTGAGAATTCAAAGTAAATTTCAAATTAAGGGTCAGAGTAGCCACACTAAAAGCATTGCTGACATAGATACATTGCTCGATTTCTGCTGTGTATACCTTTAAGGGACACTCCACTGCCAAAAAGGGCAAATTAAATACAAATCTCTGTGTAATGGATATACCCCAATGAATTTGTGCATGCATTTTCCATACATATACAGTTGCAAAAAAAAGTATGTGAACCCTTTGGAATGATATGGATTTCTGCACAAATTGGTTATAAAATGTGATCTGATCATCATCTAAGTCACAACAATAGACAATCACAGTCTGCTTAAACTAATAACACACAAAGAATGAAACGTTGCCATGTTTTTATTGAACACACCATGTAAACATTCACATGTTATTAGTTTAAGCAGACTGTGATTGTTTATTGTTGTGACTTAGATGATGATCAGATCACATTTTATGACCATTTTGTGCAGAAATCCATATCATTCCAAAGGGTTCACATACTAGTCAACAGCCAGAACTTCAACTGGACGGAACTTTACTCACGAACTAAGAGCTACCAGGGACACCCCTCAACTTTAGCGCTATAAGATATGTACACAACAGACGCACCACGCAAAACAAAGAGACTCACACCACTACCACTGACCCTTCATAAAGGAAATTTAACACCAATCCTTGTGTGTCTAATTGCGCTCCCAGCTCTACAAATCATATTAAAGGAAGGCTAGACTGCCAAACCATGCCATTGATTTTCCAAGACGGGAGAGGAGCTACAATGAGGAGCCTATTTATTTGTATCAGCAGTCATTTATTGCATATAACAAACTGTGCCGAAAACCTGGGTAACAAGTGTGATACTGTGAAATACTCTATACTTACCTGAATATTTGTACTTGTTATAAAATATACCACAACAACTAAAATAAAGAATTTAAAAAAATAAAAATAAAAGGCACAGATAGAGGGGTATGGATGCCCTTAATACCTCTTCATAAAGAGGCGACATGGAACATATCCCCCTTTGTTGGGCAGTGATACATTTGTTATTTTCACCAATAGTTGAGTGCAAGTTAGCTTATTTATCAATGGTGGATCATCCTGAGATTTAATTACTAAATCTTGATTGGGAGGGGAGTTCATGTGGATAGAACAATCTTATCTCATTTACAATACAATATAAATGAAGGTCAAAGATCAGCCCTATCAGTCTTTCCAGCATGTGGGGTTGTGTTAACTCTAATGCATGTCAATGCACTGAAATAAGATACTCACATATATCTCATTGTTGGTAAACAAATATAGAATATACACTGGGTTGTATACCTGCTTCTTTAAACAAATGAAGTGAAATAAGATACTCATATATATTCCATTGTTAGTAAATAAATGCAGAACACATTTTGGGGTACTTATATGCTTCCCTATACCAATGAACGAGGTTGTCAGGGAAAAAAGAAGGAATGGATAGTAATCCTCGCAATATTGGGAGGTATGGAAGCTGGACGGGTGGAAGGCCTTCTGGGTGGCATCACCAGTGATCCAACTGGGCCTCCCAGACAGACAGCACCCTGACTGGCCCCCTACTTGCAGGAGCATGCTGGATGTGGGAGACCAGAGAGCTATATCAGGACAGTTGGACACCGGGGAGCTAAATCAGGACTGTCTTGCCAAAAGCAGAACTGTTGGAAGCCCTGGGATAGTGTTGACTAAGTTATGCAAGGTCTGAGATTTGTAATATGTTCATTTGTATTAAAGTAGCATTCTAAGCAGATCAGTGTAGTGGTTATGGTCCAAGGTGTCTACTGGTGTTGTTCCCTCCTCATGTCAACAGTTGTTTGCATGCTTCTCAGCTAATGTGGACATTACTTACTGGATTTTCCTATCCAACTTTAAGTAGCAATGATTATGGCTACGTCTCTCTGATCAGCCTCCATCTACCCTTGCTGTCCATAGTTCTAATGCAGAGGTTCCCTTCTATATTAGCAGCAATCACCCAGTGGCAATTAAAGAGCCAGACTGTGGATTCTTTTCAAACTCTAGGTTTTGCCGAATTGTTTGAAAATGGCTTGACACCAATAGTAGCACTGCGCTCACTACCACTTTGCACCAAAATCACTGTAACGAGCTGTAGTTTTCCTCTAAAGGGACATTCTAAGCACCATAACCACTACAGCTCATTAAAATGAATATGGTGCTTAGAATGCCGGTTTAAAGGAACACTATAGCGTAAGGAATACAAACCTGTGTTCCTAAAGCTATAGTGTGCCCTGCCCCAACCTTATTAGGACCCCAACACCTCCACTCATGAATGGGTTAAAACCCCCTTTAACACCTCAGCATTGGCTAGATCTAAATCAATGCTTTCCTATAGGGAATTTGTCGACATTAGATGTCCTCATACAAAACATGAGGACAGACGTCCAATGTCATTTCACAGACAATAACTTAGAGAACAGTGACTACCTGGAAGACAGCCACTAGAGGTTGTCTTAACCCTGCAATATAAACATTGCAGGGGCACTTCACCCAGACAATTGCAATGAGGTGATGTGGTCTGGGTGCCTATTGAAACTGAATGGTTTACTGTTTAAGAAAGATGTAAAAAAAAAATAACTCCTAAACTTTTAAAAGTATTAATTTCTTCACATCACTGCCATTTCAACAAGGTGAATCAAAACAAAAATAGTTGAATATCTGAAATGTATAACCTATATTTTGTGATTTCATTTCTATATCTTTTTGACACAGAATTTTATATTTGTAGAATGTGTGATGCCATGCTGCTTAAATATTCCCTCTAAGCTGCATAAAAACATTGCATCATTGCAAAGGGGCTAAGGCTCTAGGACGCCATTTCTATTGCAAGGGCACCTGTGGTCTGTACCTTTAACAAAGGCTACCTTGTGATCTGTCGCCTCCTCCTCTCTTTTGTGGTAATAATAACATTGCACCATAGGGTTTTGCATACTTCAGCTCTCTTAATTTCAAGTTCTATCGCTTTATGCAATCAAAAAATCATTTATCATAGTGACAAATTATATTAATTTATCATCGCGATGCAGAGCCATATTCCATGTGTTTTCCACTATTGTTAGACCCACACTCCCTTCCCACATACATCTTGTCCACCTACTATTTAATAATTTCATATTAGCATCAGAAGAGTGACATCGGTCGTTTCCATATATCCCCATCAAGCGCAAAACATGCTTCATAGAGGTTTTTCACAGCAATCATAGCACAAACAATCACTCCGGAGCCGAACACTCAGCCTGGCACTGTTCAGCAGCCTTGTTGGATTACAGCCCAAACCGTGAAATTTACCTGGACGCAACTCACTACCTCGGAAGACCCAAACTACTCGTGAACACAAGCAACCTCTCACAGGGCCTCGAGGTCAGGTCCCGGTCACAATCTCAACTGGGACTAGTGGGACTGGCGATATGAGCTTTGTTAAGGCCGGTGGAGTGCCGATGCACGGGACTGGAGTCCTCTTATGGACAGTGTCCATCATAGGACAGGCGTGGGCTAAACAACAGGGTGTCATATCTCCTTTTCCCTTTTTATACCAACAGCAAGTTTCTATAGTTAGTTTTTGTCATACTCTAGTTTCTTTACCTATATTTGGTATAAATCATATTTTGCAAAGGCTGCAGCATGACTGCTAGGGCACAGTTTACCCCTCTATATTCTTACAGGCTCGCAGTTGCTTTTCCTTAAGACATATTCGGCTAACTCATGTTATTTTATTATATGAGCGCTGCACGGCTAGTTACTATTGTTTGTCAAGCATGTTCCTATATTATTGCATTTTTTTTTTTTAAAGTACACATGCATCCCCATGACATGCAAATGTACTAAAGTGTATACTACTGCAGAGTCTGACAATGCTGTTGTGGCATAACGACCTTGTTTTTATTCTTTTATTAATAAATAAAGAATGTAAATAAAACCTCCAAACATATCACAAACACCCTTATTACTGTGCTCTATATTAAACAAAAATTGCATCCAGCCCAACTCTCATTTTTCAGTGGTCATCACTACAATTTATTTGCTAAAAAACGCACAGTGATGGCAACGTTTCGATCTACGTATGAATATTTTTCAAGCCATAAGTGAAACAGGGTAAATAAATAGGCATCAGTAATTGACACAGGATGGGGCATTCTTCTTGCAAGAGGAAATATTGCACAGAATTGACATCAGGCAGATATGTGTGCTGGAGGTGCAACTAGCCACCAGCACACAATTACGGATATCTCCTGGGATATATGCTGGGAAACAGCCACTAGAGGCAGTTTTTACCCTGCAATGTTAACATTGCAATTTCTCTGATACTGCTTTGTTTGCATCTGCAAGGTGAAGGGGACAGGGACACTGCACCCAGACCAATTTAATGAGATCTAGTTGTCTGGGTGCCTATAGTGTCCCTATAAGGCTTTCATTAATTTGTGGTTGTACATACAACACTGGTTTGATGAGATAGTCCTGATTTAAAATGGAAAATAAGTTATCAGTAATCACACTTGAGTCCAAAACTCAGTTACAATATTATCTATGGGATCATAATCTGATTTCACATAAATTTCAGTATCACTCAATTGTGTGTAAGTTTCGTTACATAACCAACAATATTAATTAGCAGTATCTAGTACCACTATGGCCAGGTACATATCTGCAGACTTTGTCTTTACTGAATCTCATTTGCCACTTGCCTGGTCAGTCCCCCAATTTATCCAAATCCCTCTATAGAGAAGCTATCATGTGCAAACTGTAGTTTCTTACCTAGTTTTGTTTCATCTGCAAATGACAAATGACTTTCAAGTCCACTTCAAGATAATTTATAATTATTATTATTATTGGTATTCATTTAGCGGCAACTAATTCAGCAGTGCTTTACAATATTATGAAACGGGGGACATTTTACAATAAATGAGACAATTACATAATGACACAGGACCAATTGGTAGATGAGGACCCTGCTCAAACGAACTTACAGTCTAGAGGAGGTGGGGTACAACGACACAATAGGGCAGCAAGGGTGACAGCCACTTTAGGGAAAAAGAGACAGATGTGGATAAGTATAGATAAGTTAATGTATTGTATAAACATGTTAAAGAGAAATGGACCCAGGACAGAAGCCTGATGCACTCCACTTACCACTTTTGTCCAATTTGAAAATATTCCATTTACACTTACTCTCTGCACTCTATCCTTAAGTCAGTGTTTTATTCTAAAACACAATTTTTCATCTAAACAAACTGATTTCAGTTTCTTATTGTGTAGAACGTATCAACCACCTTGAGCTCAGAAAATAATAACTCCCATTTTTCTCGCCTCAGTGTAAAGTAATGGATTTTGAAAAAAAACAAAAAAACATTTTTTTAAAATATATATTTTTTTTCTTTAAACAACTTTTGAAAGTTTAACTTATGAACTTTTAATAAATAAATAAAAAGTACATCAATATTTAGATATAACAAACAATAAAACATGATTAAATACTTTTTTTTCAAACCAAAAACTTTAAATACTGAAGAAAGATTAAACAAAAATGATGCATCTGTGACACACAAACATGCACCAGTGTTCCAAAAAGGGGAGTGGTGCACAATCAAGACACTGTGTGCCAATGTCAAAACAGAAAATGGAACACATACTTACAGTTGTGCTCAAAAGTTTGTATACCCTGGCAGAAATTCTGAAATTTTGGCATTGATTTTAAAAATATGACTGATCATGCAAAAAATATATTTTATTGAAGGATAGTGATCATATGAAGCCATTTATTATCACATTGTTGTTTAACTCCTTTTCTAAAAAAAACTCAGAATTAAGGTGTGCTGTGCCTTTAAGACCAAATTGCTAAAGTGCAACAAGTGCAAAATGTAATAAAGTGCAAAGTGATATAAAGTGCACTTAATGTGTACAGTGATAATACCATATAAAATATACTTATACATACATATTTGCATCCTCTCCAAGTATAATAAACATATGGAAGGTAGAGACACAGAAAAAACAACATTCCGGGGGGAGGGGTCACCAGTAGTGTGTAATGGGAGGTGCGTGGTCTGCGTGATGACTGAGGGATTGGAAATGGATATAAAAAGATATCCAAAGTCTTAAAAAATGCCAGTCAATACTGTTCAAACACCTACTAAGAAGTGGAAAATTCGGGGATCTCTTGATACCAAGCCAAGGTCTGGTAGACCAAGAAAGATTTCGGCCACAACTGTCAGAAGAATTGTTCGGGATACAAAGAAAAGCACACAGGTAACCTCAGGAGAAATACAGGCAGCTTTGGAAAAAGAGGGTGTGGTTGTTTCAAGGAGCACAATACGATAATACTTGAACAAAAATGAGCTGCATGATCGAGTTGCCAAAAAGAAGCCTTTACGCCAATACCACAAAAAAAGCCTGGTTACGATATGCCTGACAACACCTTGACACGCCTCACACCTTCTGGCACACTGTAATTTGCCAGAATAGAGCTTTATGGACACAACCATAAGCTCTATGTTTGGAGAGGAGTCAACAAGGCCTATTGTGGAAAGAATACCATCCCCACTGTGAAGCATGGTGGTGGCTCACTGCTTATGTGAGCTTTAAAGGCACAGGTAATCTTGAGAAAATACTGGCAGACAATTTGCATTCTTCTGCACAACTTCTGCGCATGGGACACTTTTGAACTTTCCAGCTTGACAATGACCCTCAGCACAAGACCAAGTTGACCCTCCAGTGGTTACAGCAGAAAAGGTTGAAGGTTCTGGAGTGGCCATCACAGTCTCCTGACCTTAATATCATCAAGCCACTCTGGGGAGGTCTCAAACGTGTGGTTAATGCAAGACGACCAAAGACTTGGGAGGCATTTTGCCAAGACGAATGGGCAACTATACCACTTGCAAGAATTAGGGACCTCATAGACAACTATTACAAAAGACTGCACTGTAGACCCACAGAGTAAAGCCCCTATATGCTGTCTTCCGGTAGTCACTACAAGAGAGAACAAAAAAAAAAAATATTGACAAAATTAATTTGATTTTATGAAATAACAATATGAAATTGCTAAATTTTGATGTATGTAGTATGTTATAAAATAACTTGTTCAATCCCCCTATTTGTGATGCAAAAAACAAACAAACAAACAAACAAACTAACAAACCATCAGCTCAAAAAAGGTTAGGGCCATATCCTCACTATTCCTAATTGTCACTTCTGAATTGCAATATCACATTATCTGAAAAAAAGGCAGTGTTTGCTGTGCTGAGACTGCAGAGGGAGTCTGTTTGCAACAGGAAGACTATAGTTGGACTAGCTATTTCTGTCTCGTCCCCCCTAAGGATAGTGTAAAGGGGTTTTAACCCCACCTTCACAGCACCGCAGCACCGGTATCGCCACAGGTGGCTCATGGCTCAGCTCATCAATCTTCATGATCACAGCCAATCAAATGCGTTCCTATAGGAAAGCGTTAGGAGGCTAATGTGCATGTGCTGCAAAACCCCATTTTGCACCAATAAGCATCTCCTCAAAAAGATGCGTTGAATCAATACATCTCTGAACTTAGATAGGAAGCAACTCTAGTGACCGTCTGAGTGACTGCCACCAGAGGTCTTACTAGGCAGCAATGTAAAATGTGAAATTGCAGCATTTACATTAATATGCCAGCAGGGACATTCTGTAGACACCAGAACAAGCTGGAGTGGTTTTGAAGGCTATAGTGTCAATTTAAAGTACACTATTATATAAAAATTGAAAATGACATATTTAAGACTAACCTTTCCTGCATCTCTTTGGGAGACCATATGCAAGTCACAAAGCTGGCACCAAACCGGTAAAGACACAGTATGTGTTACCTGCTTACAACATCTTGTTGCAGGTATTTAACTGTCAAATTCAGGTCTTGTCCAAAAGAATCATTTCCTCCATTTTGCTGTATCTCCCCACAGCAGATATCTTTCTCTTTTGCTGGCATTGGCACGCAAAGGTACCACTCAAATATTCTGAGTCTTGAAGGAACACCAGGTGCATCTGAGCATCGTCAGCAGTTTCTTTCATCCTGTACTGACTGTCTCCACTAGGGTATTACGCCTACTAATGCAGAACTTGGCAATATGTAATGAAGAATAAAAAAAATAAAAACATAGTTATATTTTGATTATACAAATCAAACAGTTTAGAGCAGTCATAACATGTATGTGTTTGTTTATTTATGTATTCAGACGGTTACTCAGAGTATTATGTTCACTATAGCAAGCTGTACTGGTTTTGCTGTCAGGATTATCATGGCACAATTCCCTTGGTTTGGGAGAAGACTTTTAAACAATGTTCCCGTAGCTATTTTGCACCGGGGACAGAGTGTGAAAATAGTGCTGCAGAAACTGGTTGCCGATGTTGTCCCCATTTTAGTTGTGAGTGTCAATTATCTGCTATCAATTAATTAATTTCTGTGCATAAAAATATACTCACAATTCACATTATCCACACACAACTCTTGTTCCAGGCCAACTAATGACCACACAGTGAAGCTGTCAGGGATAGATTGAAAAAAGGTTGGGACTGCACTCAACCAAACACCTGCCAGGGATAGAGTCACAGCTCTGGCAGAAGGGAAGGTTAAACCCTGTATGTGCAGCAATTCTTAACAGCAACACTGAAAATACACACTCAAGGTACCATGATCTATTCTATTCACAGGTGTGTAAAAGATTAGTGAGAATTACACTGATCTGTGGCTGCTTCAGTATGTGTAACTCCCACAAATCTCATTAATGTTACATTTATTTGTAATCTTACCTATAGCAGTATTTTTTGTAAATTTCAACATAATTTACACTTGCCATTTTCCGTGTTTATAGGCTGCAGGACGTATGTAAGTAGGACAGTGGCTGCAGTGTTTGCATTGGGTCTAGGTGCTGTAGTGTATGCATGGGGGGATAGGGGATGTAGTGGGTACAGGGGGGCATTGGGGCTGTAGTGGGCACAGGGGCTATACTGGGCGCAGGGAGGGATAGGGGTTGTTTTTGGTCCAGGGAGGGATAGAAGCTGTAGTGGGTGCAGAAAGGCATAGGGGCTGTAGTGGGTGAGATAGGTACTGAGGTGGGTGCAGGGAGGGACAGAGGCTGAGGTTAGTGCAGAGAGAGCAAAGTGGCTGTAGTAGGTGCAGTGGGACTGTAGTGGGCACAGGAGGGGCACATGGAGGCATAAGGGTGATGCTAAGATGCTGTAGTGTGTCCAGAAAGGCATAAGGGCGCAGGGAGGGATGGAGGCTGTACTGGGTGCAGGAAAGCATGGGGTCTGTGGTGAGCTTCGCGGGGGAGGGAGGACTTGGTGGATGTAGGGAGGGATGGGAACTGTAGTGAGTGCAGGAAGGCATGGGGGCTGTGATGGTTCAGGGGGGCTGAGCTGGATACAGGGAGGGGCAGAGGCTGAGGTGAGTGCAGGGAGGACATAGAGGCAGTAGAAAATATCTACAGGGAAAATACATGTACTGACTGCCAGGCTACTGCTCCAGCACATTATCTGCAGGAGAGGTCAGGAAGTGATGTCACTTCACATCCACAGGCCACGCCTCACTGAAAACAGGGGGATCTCTTACATCCATCACTGTAATATGTGAGTAATTGTGTTTTTCTGGCTGGGGAGATTTCTGATAATTGTTCTGGTGAGTAGAGCTGGTCCCTGCAGGCATTTTGCTGTAAACATTGCCTTTTAACAGAAAAGACAGTGTTTACACTGCTCCCTAGTGGCAGTCACTCAAATGGCCACTAGAGGTGCTTCCTGGGTCAGTGTTGCACAATGTGCAGCACGGACGTTCAGCGCTAAACTTTCCTCATAGAAATGCATGTCAGCCCCTGTAAACTTATCCTGGCGGTCCGTTGAGATGCAGATGCTCCGATATGGCTGACCGCCGTTCCCACGCAGTATGAGGCTCCTGACAGCCTCGTGGCTGCCGGCTGCTGTTCGCCCTCCCCATTTTATGGAGCACGCGTGCCGGCATCATTATATCACTATAGCTCTAAGTAATAGAGCCCAGCACACACACACCAAACATATAAAATCCCAAATAAAAAAAAGTTACCTGCGCTCTCTCAAATCCCTATGTATATTTAAACAAATGGAGGTTATTTAGTTACTCCAATGGCCATTGGAGCGAATGCCCGCCACGTCAAAGCAAACCTCTCAGGTGAGTCCTACACTAACCATTCACCTTGGTTCCTTGAGCTTCTGGCAAAGATATCTCTAATGAGACAGAGAGGGGTATTTTTTATATCCACCCATACATACTTATTAACCCTTAACAGGGAACACATGGGATGGGCGGCAGCATTGTAATATAGCTGTGTGATACAAAAAGTGAATCCAAATACAAAAAAACAAGTCCTGTGCTCAAACTCGCATCACTCATGGGTAGCAGCAACGATCATAGTACACATCAGCCCCAATTCATAAAGTAAAAACCAAAGAAAAAAAAGTTACCTGCGCTCTCTCCCAAATCCCTTTATAAAATCCCAGTCTGCACAAAGTTCTGTGCCCTGTTGTTGTTCATAGTGTTACTAGTGTCCCTAAAGCGCATTTTTTGTCCCTTTTAGTATTCATTGGTATTGAACCGGCTTGTTCTCGACTACTCCGTTTATCGATCTTGTGTATCTCTGGCTACCCTGACTCGGCTTTTGTCTCGCGATTTTAGTGCTTTTCTGGCTTTCCTTGACCTTGGCTCTTTCTTACTATCCTTGAATTATTATTATTCTTTATCCGGCCATTCTAAGGACCAGTTTAGTGACTTTCTATATCTCTCCATGTATTTCCCGGTGGGATTTCAATCTGCGTGTTGGGTTGTACGTTACAGATGCTGATTGGTCTGCATGGCGTTTTTCCCATAGGAAAGCTTTGGATTGGCTGAGATAGTCACTTTTGATGATCTCAGCCAAAGAGACAGATCGTGGGCCTGTGCGGCACTGCAATAAAGGTGGGTTTTATACTTATCTAAAGAGGGATCCAGGGTCCGGAGACCCAACATAGTTTGTTGCCATTCTATATATAACACATTTGTATTCCTGACCCTATAGTGTTACTTTAATTTAAAAATATAAAGAAATGAAATGTAAATATTTAACTTTTTGGATCTTTTTCTGTAGTGTAGTGGCTACTGCCTGCACAGAACTCGCATTTGTGCTGGGTGTAAGAGGAGAGCAGCAGGAGGAGAATGATATAGCGAGTTGAGCTATCAGTCAATTCAGGCCCGGCCTTAGGGGTGTGCGAGCTGTGCGGCTGCACAGGGCGCCATGGACCAGGGGGCACCATGTGGCAGACACGGTTCGCACATGGCTGGTGTCAGGGGAGCTAAAACAGTTACCTGGGTGGAGGATTTCATTATTCTCCATCCGGGTCTATTTAAAAAAAAAAAATTTGAGGCAGCGGGGGCTTGGATTAATGAGCGGCGGGGCTTATCAAGAGGTGGAGGCGGGGCTTATACATACCCAAAGCAGCACAGGAAGAGGGAAGCAGGATGGCGTCCCTGCTTCCCCAACAATCAACTGCATCCACTACCCTTTCCAGCCATAATGGAAAGAGGTAAGTCTCTGTGTGTTTGCCTGTTCATATGTCTGCCTGCCTGTGTGTGTGTGTGACTGCCTTCCTGTGTGTGACTGTCTGTATGACTGCCTGTGTGTGTTTGTGACTGTCTGTCTGTATGACTGCCTGCCTGTGTGTGTGACTGCCTGCCTATGTGTGTGTGTGTGTGTCTGCCTGCCTGTGTGCAGGGCCGGACTGGCCCACCGGGATACCGGGAAATTTCCCGGTGGACCGTTGGCACCTGAGGCCGGACAGACAGCTGGTTCTTCTAGTGGCCACAGGGGGGAGCTGGCTGTTCTGTCTCTGCTCCCCCGCCCTCGCGCGCTACTTAATAAGAACGGAGTCTCATTAAGCTGCACGCTGGGGAGCAGAGACAGCACAGCTAGCTCTCCCCTGCGGCCACCAGAAGAGCCAGCTTTCCCCAGCAGCCGCCAGAAGAGCCACAGGTAGCTATATTATGTGTCAGTGTGAGTGTGTGTGTGTCTGTCTGTGTCGTGGTGTGGTGGGTGCGTGTCTGTCTGTGTCATGGTGTTTGTGTATCTGTGTCATGGTGTGTGTGTCATTGTGTGTGTCTGTCATGGTGTGTGTATGTCTGTCATGATGTGTGTGTGTGTCTGTGTCATGGTGTGTGTCTGTCATGGTGTGTGTCTGTCTGTCATGATGTGTGTGTGTGTGTCTGTGTCATGGTGTGTGTGTGTGTGTCATTGTGTGTCTATGTCAAGGTGTGTGTCTGTCATGGTGTGTGTCTGTCTGTCATGATGTGTGTGTGTGTGTGTCTGTGTCATGGTGTGTGTGTGTGCCTGTCTGTGTCATGGTGGGTGTGTGTGTCTGTCTGTTTCATGGTGTGTGTGTGTCTGTGTCATGGTGTGTGTCATTGTGTGTCTGTGTCATGGTGTGTGTCTGTCGTGGTGTGTGTCTGTCTGTCATGATGTGTGTGTGTGTGTGTCTGTGTCATGGTCTGTCTGTGTCATGGTGTGTGTGTCTGTTAAGGGGTGTGTGTCTGTCATGGTGTGTTTGTCTGTCTGTGTCATGGTGTGTGTGTGTGTCTGTGTCATAGTCTGTCTTTGTCTGTCAAGGTGTGTGTGTGTGTGTCTGTCATGGTATGTGTCTGTCATGGTATGTGTGTGTCTGTCAAGGTGTGTGTGTGTCTGTCATGGTATGTGTGTGTCTGTCAAGGTGTGTGTGTGTCTGTCAAGGTATGTGTGTGTCTGTCATGGTATGTATGTGTGTGTCATGGTGTGTGTCTGTCATGGGGTGTGTGTGTGTCTGTCATCTGTCATGGTGTATGTGTGTGTGTTTAGAAATAGTGTTTTTACTCACCTTTTTCTTTCCCCACGCCGTGCTGCGGGGCTGGCATAGATTTTTTTTTCCAGGGCTGCTTTGTATCCCCAGTCCGGCCCTGCCTGTGTGTGTGACTGCCTGCCTGTGTGTGTGACTGTGTGACTGCCTGCCTGTGTGTGTGTGTGTGAGTGTTTGTGTGTGTGTGACTGTCTGCCTGTGTGTGTGTGTGTGACTGTGTCTGTGTGTGTGATTGTCTGCCTGCCTGTGTGTGTGACTGTCTGCCTGTAACTGTGTGAGTGTGTGTGTGAATATCTGTCTGTAACTGAGCGTGTGTGTGGCTCTCTGCCTGTAACTGTTTGTGTGACTGTCTGCTTGTGCCTGTGTGTGTGACGGTATACAGGCAACTTGGTGGGGGGAGGGGGCGCCGTGAAGACTTTTCGCACAGGGCGCTTAATGGCCTAATAAAGAAAAAAGAGGGATGGAACAGCGCTATCCAATCTGATCACAACGGGGTGGGGGAGGCTGCACGCCTGAATGGAAGGGTAACCCTCAAAACCCTTTAAAGAACTGGAAAAACAGAAAACAACAAGTACAGGGTGCGCCAAGGAAAAAGTGAATAAATAAAATAAATAAGAAAAAAATACCAGGGAAACAGGCAAAACTACCAGGGAATAAATAAGAAAATTTTCCTGTTTCCCTGGTATTTTTTTCTTATTTATTTTATTTATTCACTTTGTTCTTGGCGCACCCTGTACTTCTTGTTTTCTGCTTAATGGCCTAAGGCCGGCCCTGAGTCAACTCAGCACTCATCTATATGGCAACCCCTCCGAATTGTTATACGTTCCAGGGTATCATTAAAAGATATAACGCAGCCGCCTCAAAAGTCCAAACAATAGCACTAGTATGCAGCACGAAACAGGCATTGTGAGCCTACCTGGAAAAATCCTACATTCGTCCGTACAATACTAAAGAACTCTTATGGATCCAGAAAGAAAAAATACCACAGTTGCCTGAAATGTTGACCAGAACAAGGCATGCTCTCACTATGTGATAAACTAAGCATCTGCCACTAATAAAAAAAACCAAAAAAAAAACCCTCTCTCCCTATGTTACAATAAAATCGCACAACACTCCTGGAAATCTGCTGGAAATCTTCCATACATGAGACAATGAGAAAATTAAAGGACCACTATAGGCACCCAGACCACTGCAGCTCAATGAAGTGGTCTGGGTGCCAGGTCCATCTAGGTTTTACCCTGCAGCTATAAACATAGCAGTTTCATGCTATGTGCATTAGGTCTCCCCTGTCGGCTGACGTCAGCAGGTGAGGAGCGTAGGTGGAGCTTGACCCAGTGCAGAGGGACATTGGCACTGGATTCAGGTAAATACCTGAAGGGGTTTGTTTTCCTGGCACGCTAGGATCCCTTTAACAAAACAAACAAACCCAGAATGGAACCATCACTTTTCCCATCACTTCGATAGATCCTTCATGTAGTTAACTGGAATGATAGTTCTAAAGGGACACTATAGGCACCCAGATCACTTCAGCTCATTGAAGTGGTCTGGGTGTGGTGTCCCTATTGCCCTTAGCGCTGAAATGTTAAACATTACAGTTCCATAGTAACTGCAATGTTTACATTTCAGCACTAAGTGTGCCTTCAGTGGCTGTCTCCCAGATAGCCACTGGAGGAGCTTCCTGCATCGTAACGGACCTTTGGTCCGGTATCTGATGCTGGACGTCCTCATGCTCTGCATGAGGACATCCAGCGTCAGATTTTCCCTCAAAGGAAAGCTGATTCAATGCTTTCCTATGAGGAGGTCTAATGCGTGTGTGGCAAATGCAGGTGCTAAAGTGAATTTGCCACACATGCGCATTAGCACCTGCTTGTCAGAGGTGGCAAAGCGTCGACCCGAGGGACATCGGCGCTGGGATAAGGTAAGTAAATAAAGGGTTTTTAACCCTTTATTTAACTCGGAGGGGGGCATTAGGCGAGGGGGGGGGCGGGAGATAGGTGGAGAAACAACAATATAAATGTAACACAGCTAACAGATTTTGATTGTTTGTAATCTGGAAAATTTTTTTTGCAAATTACAGGACTTGAGGTATTTCTCTTTTTGTAAATTAAGTTTTTTAGTGTCTTGTGTGATTTGCAGTAAAATTCCAATTTTAAGAAACATTCCCAATTATGATTATATGGATTGAAAAAAAGATATAACAAGAGTTGTGTTTTGATTACAGAACTTCATAGGGTCATCTTATCCTAGCAGAATTACATTATTTACCATATAGATTTTTTATGTCGTAGTTTAAGAAAGTCCTAATAACACATCTTTTAGGAAAACATATAAACTAACTAGTTATTATCATAAATAGCATACAAACCCCCACAATCCACTTCCAACCCCCCACTGTCAAAATGGACAACCAAACACTGCAACACCCCCCTAGATGTAGCAATTGACTTTAATAATTATTTTGTTGGCTGTGCTACCACCCTTGTTGCTAATATAGCAAATTACACTCATTTTCAGACCGCAAATAAAGATCAGGCCCTGCGAAATCTTCAAAATTCTCATTAAGAAATTCAATTTTAGACCTGTGCCTGTTAGTGTAGTTAATAAACATCTTAATAATTTAAAAATGAAAAACTAGTGTGGACCAGATCAAATCCCAGCAATGTTGCTGAAGCTCAGTGTGCCAGCAATTGCTAAACCTGTCACTATCCTTATCAATGAATCCCTGGTGTCAGGATACATACCCAAACTTTGGAAGACTGCAAAAGTTGTACCTATCCATAAAAGTGGTGACAATACTTTGGTATCTAACTATCGGCCGATATCATTGCTCCCAGTATTGTCAAAAATCTTGGGAAAATGCGTCCACACGCAACTATGGGAATATTATCAACAATCAAATTATCTGACCCCTGATCAATCAGGCTTTCGTCCAAATCACTCAACTTCGATTGCCCTCTTAAAAGTTTGCAATGACATCCAAATTGGCATGGAACAAGGAGAGTTAATTGAAGCTATTTTCCTTGATTTTGCCAAGGCCTTTGACACAGTATTGCAGTCTTTTGCAAAAACGTAAACACTCAGGCATTGGTGATCGTCCGCTAACCTGGTTTCGATCGTATGTTTCAGACCGATTGCAATATGTGGTAATTCCTGGTAGCGCTTCCCTCCCTCTTCCAGTCACGTGTAGTGTTCCCCAAGGCTCCATACTCGGCCCCTTGCTATTCACATTATTTATAAATGATCTGCCTAATGTCTGCAAATCCTCAACTGTACACATGTATGCAGACGACACTGTACTCTACGCTAGTAAACCCAAGCTTGAGGCTGTGCTCCAAAACCAATTCACAGAGGTAGAAAAGTGGAAAGCGGATAATAAACTCTTCCTAAACACTGACAAAACTGTTACAATGATCTTTGGAACTGTACCTGAATTACGTAAACTACAAAATCAACAACTGTGTATCAGAACAAATTCAAATAGCACACTGACAGCAGTCTGCTCTTTTAAATATCTAGGTATGTTGCTAGACCACAACCTATCCTTTGGCCTTTACATTGAAAAAATCTCTTCAAAACTTTACCCAAAACGAGGTGCCCTGTACAGAAACAAATCCTGCCTAAGCCCTATATATATATATATATATATATATATATATATATAGTTACATAGCTGAAAAGAGACTAGGTTTTGCAGGAATTTCCATTTCAGAAGACCTCCAAATTTAGAAATGCAGGAAAATTCTACCACGTTTAACAACGGATGATGGCGGAAAAGTCACAAATCCATTACCTACAAAATTGAATATATTCATTGGACTACCCTATGATTTGGGAATATTATAAATCAGCGTTATTAGCTCAGGTCATTCAGCTACATTCTCCCCTGAATAGCCTTCATTGGGTGGACATGTAACAATCCCAAATACCACACATAACCACCACCTCTGAGCAGGGGAAAGGTCTTCTCCAAACCTCTAAAACGTCTCTATGGGCCTGGGACGGTGTAATTAGGGGATCAGGGAGCCCGGGTAAATTCAAACCCATAGCTCCGTTATCTGGATTCAAAAGCATATAAGTAATCAATAGCCAATTGGGAAAAGAAAGATTTCTCAGTTTTTGTCAGTAAGTTCCCTCAACCAGTAAGCTCCCTCAACCGTGAAAACAATATGACCTACTGTCTAGCTTTATTTTTATGTATCGGCATGAAATGAAAAGCATAATTTTAAAAACGGTTCAGTTGACTTGGGACTTGGAGTCGTTACATCAGGGTGACATTAAAAAGGTCTTTGTGGCCTGCCATCAGACACTGGTTCAGCCTAAGTTGTTGCTCTCAATGTATTATAAGGTTACTTTGCCCACATCTCATGACTGTATTCTCCCCTATATTCCCCATAGGGAAAAGGAGAATAGGGTGAGCTTGACATCCAAAAGGTGGACCCAACTAATCAATGCCTTACGAGGTGTCACCAAGTACTATACTTGTATAAAGGCACATCGTAAACTTATGTACCAGTGGTACCTTACTCTGAAATGGCTAGGAAGAATTTACAAAGCCACATCTAACCAATGTTGGAGGTGTAAGAATCAAAAGAGCATGATGCTTCCTATATGGGGGAGCTGTTCAGATATCTGACCACTATGGGTATCAATGGCTGGGTTGCTGTGCCAATTAGCCATATTGGTTGCCACACACTCAGAAGGTATACTCCTGGTTTGATGATTTTTTAAAATGTTTTTCTATGAAAGAGCATTGGTATGAAACTTACCAGCTGTTAAAATGTGATGCATACTGTATTACATTGTGACATATCAATAAAATACAATTTACAAAAAAAAAACAAAAAAACTTGCTTGTATTAAAAAATTAACAGGTCAAACAATGGGCAACAGGTGAACAAATCTGACAACTTTCAAAAATTGCTCTGGAAATTAGCTGAAAATAGATGTAGGATTGTTGTCAATCCATTGATAAATCTCTCCCTATGTGACCTCCCACCTTCACCTCATTATCCTATATATATATATGAGATAGGTCATGTATTTTTATAAATAGTTTATATTAAGTAAGTACACTTACTAGTCCACCCGCCCAGATGCTCATCACATGTACAGAATTTTAGAAAGAAATCGGCCATTTCACTCTTGTACACCAAGCTTGTTTTATTACAATTACTTGCTTACATGGTGTACAATGCTGCACAATATGTTGGTTGGTTAAAAATAGGGGGGTAAACGCATAACAAATTCCCCCAAATATTTTGCTACGTAAATTACATAACTGTCTGCATTTATATATTAAACCAGTAGAGGGCATCATTGCACTGGGAAATGCCCTTATACTGCAAGTGAAATGTCTAGTAACACAAGTGAACATAACAATGTATATAGATTTTTCTGAGTGCAAGCAATTCTTTACAGTTTATATTAGGAATAAAGCAACATTTAAAGCTTTGATGTTTTAGTTTTTTTGTTTTTTTTTGCTTTTATTACACTCAACAGCTTGGCAGAGAAGTTGGCACACACCACTTCCTGGATTTATTCACATAATATTTCACCCTTTTTTTTTCTTTCCTGGCATGCTGTTTGAAGAAGTAAGAGGCTCCTTTTGCCTAGGAAATTTTACTTTAGGATTTATCAAGATCTGGAGGAGCTCACGCGTTACAAAATGCCGACATTATTTTTTACAATATAACTAAATACTTGGAGGAATGAACCAATCACAGAAAATAAAAATGCGATTCAGGCTTTATGTTATTTGTTTATTTACTTATGTGAGAAATGTTGTGTATTCAATGTGAATTTAAAATCCAATGCCAAAGTAGTTAAACGGGAAGCATAGCTGACTTAGAATTTCTGATTTGGCTAAGCTGTGAGGATTTTGCTTAATTAGCACTTTTATTGACTACATTTCTTGCAATTCAGTTTTCAGTTTACCACAATTTTATGTTTAATAAGATTTAGCAGCACCCTTGTAATAGTCCACTGCATGTGTAGGCCATACTTGTACATGTCATCGGAGATCTAGCAACTTTAACTATGTTGAAACCTACTGAGATCGCTTGCCAAACATAGCGCAGCCAAAGAAAAACTAAATCAAAGTGCACCATCAGTGCCAAGGTTAACTGTTACTGATATGTATTCTGGTTCCTTTTCAGTGTATCCAGGTGTTGACCCAAGAATGATCAATAACAAAAACACATCTCTCTGGACTATCCACTATCCTTTAAACTGCTATAGTAGCCATGTGTTTGGTTATAGCATTGCTGATATTTTCACAGACTGAGGGCCTCACACCAGGAGTTCAAGCATTACCCAGCACGCCGGACCACCAAGAAATGGAATGTCCTCTCACTCTGCCAGGTAACAACAGTGAGAAGGGAATGAATGTTTTTTAAAATAATTATTACATTAATAAAACCCCTATCCAACCCCTATACACTACACCTCACATGCACACACACACAGACATACAAATAGCCCACTATACACACACTATGCCCTGACACACATTATATACCATATACAAATGCGCACACTACACCCCCTATGCACACACACTATATCCACTTTACACACACAATATACCCCATATTCCCACACATTACACATACAGATCCACACATACACACTTCACTACGCACACTACACCCCTTATTTACACACATAGACACTACAGACCCTATAAGCATACACACACTACAGTCTCAACTCACATTCAAACACGTGCTACAGCCCCTAGACATACACACAATCGCTAAAACTCTTAGACACAATATACAGCCTAAACCCACACATGGTACACACTACAAACAGATACCTTTACACACACACTACACTACAAACAGCCTCTAAACAAATGCAATCCTACAAGCAGTCCTCAAACACATACAACATCACAGGCAGCCTCCACACACATGCACAACACTCTATCGACCCACCAGCAAATGCAGTCCAAGCATGTCATTTAATTTGCTTTATTTCTTTCATTTTATTAAAACACTGTTTTACCCATTAAAACACTGTTTTACCCACTGTAAACCCATTAAGTTGGAGTAAACCCAGCCCTTTTTGGGGTTTCTGCAGATATTGGAGTCATAACTGTTCAGTTCTCTTACAGCCATTCTGGGTACTGGGCAGCCGTGCTAATAATATCTGTGTGAGAGCCGAGCAAACATGGTGGAGAAGGGTGTGAGGAGTGGGCTTGGGGCATTGAAATGCATTCTCTCCTGTGAAGCAAAAATCTTGGGACCAGCAAGGGGGTTCTTGATCTCCTATTGCCTGGAGGCCCAGTGAGTTGTCAGTCCGATACTGGTTCAGAGGGCTTTAGCCCTACGCCTTGTGGATTGTTTTACAGCACCCCATTACTCTTTTAAAAGTCTAAGGTTACCTTGAAAATCCCCAGCAAGAACCACCATATTGATGTGTTTCAATATATAATACACTGCATGGTGCTAATTACACATATTATTTTCATTTAAATTTGAAATTCTCTGCACGACTCACTTTAGTGTATAAGCGGGTAAATTGGGAATTTGATATTTTAAAGTGTATTAAAAGTTCATTTAAAATTTTAGTCTACAAAAACTGAAATTTAAAAATAGCTGACTTGAACAATTTTTCAAATTCTGCAATTTCTGCCTATAAAATTCACATTGACTTTTAATTCATTTTTTCACATTTCAGTAAATAACTCTGCCTATGTTATTGAGGTTCCAGTTTAAATTACACATCCTTCGACTATCTTGCATTTAAACAGGCTTCAACTTCACAAAACAGTGGTGCACAGCGCAATCTGATCTCATTATATAATACAGGAAATGTTGCGGTATAGGAAAAAGTAACCAACAAATTTTACTCATATTAAGAGCATTTATCCTCGGCAAAGCAATTAAATGACAAAATAATATTTAACGTAGTAATTGGTGATGTCTGCTAATGTTATTCAAGGAGCCTTGTCTACTTTATTTTTGTACTGTGTTTGGTATGAAAATAAAACTCTCTATGAATCACTAATTGAACATGACTTGTGGTTGTAAAAGAACTACACTTCAAACATGTGTATGGCTGCCTGCTTCGTCTAGGAATTTGTCCTTGTCTCTCTGGATTCAATTATGTTTCTTGCAATCCCAACAGTACAAACAGGAAGACTGATTGAAATGAAGTGCACTACTTACTGCTGTCAGAGACCTTCCCATCCATTTGCAATGTATTGGTCCCAGGTGATGACAATGAAGTAGTAATAAATTACATCATTGTGGTATATAATTGGTTTTTAAAGAACACTCTATGCACCATAACCACTACAGCACACTGTTTCTGTTATGGTGCCAGGAGTCCCCTGGAGCTGTCCCACAGCAAGTAGTAAAACTGTTTTGAAATGGTTTAATACTTAGCTGGGTTCCACCTCTTCAGATATCAGTAGAGAGAAATTCTCTACGTCTGCCTGTTTTTGGATGTGATTAATTGGCGGACAACCTTAGCAAATTAATTCTGTCTAGAAAAGGATACAATTCATATATCCGAAGAAGCAGCCAGAACAAAGGTACCTGTGGGACTGGGATAAGTGTAAAACTGTTCAAAAATGCTTTGACTATTTACCATGGGACTGGGCCAGGCTGTAGTGGATTTGGTGGCAATACTCCCTTTTAAGAAACAGTTTAACTGTATATATTGTGGTTTATTTACTAAAGTGAAGACAGTTGTGGAGAATTGACATGGTAAGTTCTCTATATTTCATCAGGAACCCCCTCTCCCAATGCTCAGTCTTGAGCTACCTGTCTAATCTAGGTGCAGGCTGTGCCCGCCCTTCACAAACAGCACTTGCTGTTTGTAGACCTGTGATAAAAATGTCGAGCCCAATTTCGCTCATATGTACATCATCCTTCCCCAGGACACTGTTATCCCTTTCAAACTCCAAATGCTGCACCACTACTCTGCAGACGTACAAACTGAGATACCCCGTAATTAAATTTACACCTAGATCACTCTAGTGCTTTTGGATTACTCACAGATGCCCAACCCGTGTGGGAAACCATCTCAAACCATACCAATGAAACCTGAGAGAATAGCGTAAAGCAGAATGTGAGATCCTGCTTAATACTCCTAAGCAAATCAATTGTCCAAAGATAAAATGGATCATTATCCCCTGAATGAACATCTAAAATAAGAGGGCTGCAAACTACGAGCCACAAAGTGCAAAGCCTAGGAAGTTCACGAATACCACGCCAACATAGACGGGCAACATGGAGAGGGAATCCCACATTCTTACCATAACTGCAGACCTCTGCATAATGGCTGACTCAATAAATATAAGAATGCCCCAGAAACCAAACCATCACAGGATGAACACCTGAAAGATAATACAAAAAATGAGAATGAACATACAATAACATTCAATTTGGCTCCCACCTACCTATCCTAGCAACTGCTCACCTTACAGTCCCAAACCATGCGCAGCCATTGCAAACCCTATATGAAAAGAGTGGGCAGCAAAAGATTTGTCTTCCATTCCCAGCTTGTGCAAGCAGGCACACAAAACCTCAATAAATTAATATTTAGTGAGAGGGGAGCTATCGCCATGAAGAAAAAAACTCAGATTAACCACCTCCGTCCCTCTACCAACACAATCAGTCTTAGAGTACTTAAGTCAAATGTGAATCGTCTCTGAAATGTAGGGAAGCATCCAAATAACAGAAAGGAGAATCTACACCATGGGTCGTCAACCTGGTCCCTACTGCCCACTAGTGGGCATTTCAGGATTCCAAGTGGGCAGTAGGGATTTACTAATTTTGAGAGAGCGGGCGGGTGGGTGCAAGCCGGCGGTACCCCTGCGACCGTGTACTGCCATCACCACTTGCGGCCCCGGCCCGCGCGACAAACCGCTGGGGCCGCATATGGAGGGGTCCATCAGGTGGCCCATGCTGTCAGGGCCACCCGATGGATGTGGATTGTAAGGGGGCCTGGTCAGCGCTGGGCGCTTTAACAGCGCGACCGGGCCCCCTGTGATTGCATCACAAGCTGGGAGGAAGTGACTGCACGTCACTCCTCCCAACTAACACACAGACCACGGGGGAGGAAGGAGGAGGGAGTCAGAGTGGGAACTCTGACTCCCATCCACCTGAGCCACCACTGGACCCCAGGGAAAGTCACCCTCCTGCACCTAAAAGGTAGGAAACAGGAGGGTGACTAAAATATTTTGTGTGTGTTTGTTTGTGTATGTGTCTTTGTATGTATGTCTTGTGTGTTTCTGTCTGTATGTATGTGTGTCTTTGTATGTGTCTTGTGTGTGTGTGTGTGTCTGTCTGTATATATGTGTGTGTGTCTGTCTGTATATATGTGTGTATGTATGTGTGTCTTATCTTTGTATGTATGTGTTGTGTGTGTATGTGTCTTTGTATGTATGTGTGTCTTGTGTCTGTCTGTATGTGTGTATGTGTCTTTGTATGTATGTCTTATGTGTGTGTCTGTATGCATGTCTGTGTGTGTGTCTGTATGTATGTGTGCCTGTCCGTTTGTATGTATGTGTCTTGTGTGTGTCTGTATGTGTGCCTGTCTGTGTGTCTGTATGTATGTGTGTGCGTGTCTGTCTGTATGTATGTGTGTCTTGTGTGTGTGTGTGTCTGTATGTATGCATGTGTGCCTGTCTGTTATAGTGGGCTATAGTAAGTGGGATACCTAGCTCAGCCTTCCTACTGGGCATTGCTATAAGGAAGGTCAAAAAAAAAAATTAAAAAGGGAAAAAAAAATAGGTGGGGAAGGGAATTGAGAAGGGAGAGGAGCTGACGCACAGATGAGAAATCATATTATGCGCAAACAGAGAAGTCGTCTGAATATCACCGAAAGAGGAGACCTTTGTTTGTTCCTTACGAAAATCAAACCAGATATCAAATATTTAGTCTTGCAGCATCAACCTCAAGGATCTCATTAATCACTAGTAAAGTTAATTTCAATTTACTTTATTGTTTTCTCATTAAACTTTATGAAGTTAAAAACATTATAAATATGCATTAAGTAGAAATAAAAAGATAAATGTACGTACATTTATTTTTTTTTAAAACACCCTCCTTTCGAAAAAATATTCAGCACTTGCGTGAAAACTGGTGGTCGGTAAGGACATTTTTTCAACCAAAATGATGCATTAGTGGGCGGTAGGTAGAAAAAGGTTGACTACCACTGATCTACACCCTTCTTAGCAAACACAAACTCCCCCTATTGAAAAAGCAGTACGAAATAATAAAATTTAGTTGGAGGAAAAATAAACCAAAAATAAACCGTGAAGGACGTCAACAGAAACCGTGCACCTAGAGTCAGACATACACCTCCTGCTCCAACCCTGAACTATGTGGCGAATCAAAAAGGACTTTGAAAAATCCTCCCAACCTAAAGACCGATGCAAAAATTTGAGCGCATCAAACCTTTGATACACTATGGATGCCAACAACCCCCTAGAATGCAAACCAGGTAAAAATAAAAATGTGGACGCCACTCTACCCTAACCATCACCAAAACTGGACTCACCTTGGGACATCTGAAACCACTCATGCCAATGTTTCACCTTCAATCTTCCCCAGGTAGATGGGGACACAGAAACCAGAACCAGTGGCATCAAATGTTTAAAACAAGGCTCCATAAGTGCTCAGAACACATCCGCCTTTGGGGCAACCTCTCCAAAAAACTGGAAATGAGAAAGGGCATCAGCAATAATAATCTTCTCTACTAAAACATGAATCGTGTTACGCCAAATATTGGATTCCAAACGCTGAAGAACCAAAAATCGCAACAAAGACAAAACTAGGAGCGAACCTGAAGAAGACTTCTTTATGACCTGAACAACAACCACTACTTTAGTTTCTGTCCATGAAGCCCTAGCCACTGAACTCTTTGTCATGTTCCTCAAACTATTCCTTAAAAAAATGTTGCAGTGTGGCCGGGTGCATGATCATACTGAAAGTGGTCATTACCATGAAGTGGTGTACATGACAAGCAACAGTCTCTAAGTAGGTAGTGCATGTGAAAGTAACATCCGCATGAATGCCAGGACCCAAGGTTTCCCAGTAGAACATTGCACAGAGCATAACACTGCCTCCACCGGCCTGCCTTCTTCCCATAGTGTATCCTGCTGCCATCTCTTCCCTAGATAAACTACACACATGTACCCTGCCATCCACCTGATCTAAAAGAAAACATGATTCAGCAAACCAGGAAACCTTCTACCTTTTAGGAGGTTCTAACCACTGCATACTGGGAACACCCCACAATACTTGCTGTTTAGGAGATGTTCTGACCCAGTCATCTAGTGATCACTATTTGGCCCTTGTCAAAGTCACTTCGATCTTTTCGATTGCCCATTTTTCCTGCTTCCAATGCATGTAATTCAAGAACTGATTGTTCACTTGCTGCCTAATATATATCATCCCTTGACAGGTGCCATTGTAACGATATAATTCACCTGTCAGAGAATGTTGTAGCTGATCAGTGTATAGCCAAACAAATTACTTGCACAATGGATGAGCATGTTTGCGTGATTCGAAGTTCCATCCTTGGTGCAAAAAAAAAAGAGATGATTGGTGGGTAGGAGACAGCCATTAAATGTTGATTGTATTCACAGATTAAGAGAAAAGTGTCCAATAAAGGGAAAAAAGTAGGAGCAGTAAAAAATATAAATCTATAATTATATATTATTCATAAATACAGAAATATAACATGCAAATATAATTTTATTTTTATTTTTAAATTGCTGCTCCTCTTTTCCCCTGTTGGTTACTCACTTGAGATGTAAACAATATGTATATAATATAAATATTTATAATATGTTTATATTTTGCAGTAGACTGATTGGCCCATTTTCACTCCTTTTTGATTCATCTGAATCGTTTTCCTGAATATTGTGCATGGGCGATATTCGGACAAGCCCAACCGCAACATGGACACCTAACAGGACTATCCAGAATAAATTTTATTTTCAGACAAAGTGATTCGGCTGAATCAAAGTTTTTCCACCATGCGGAAATCGAGATTTAACTAGTATGATCGTAAGCGAAGATTATTTACCCTTCAGATAATGGAATTTATTAATGCAGAGAGGAATGCATATGGTATGCTGTTATCATTGATACTAATTAAAAACCAACTTTTTGATTTGTCCCAGAACAGCAGTCAGCATACTTGGACACAGTACATAACACTAAACAGGACTGTTTGATCCCGAGTACAGCAATTGGCAGACACAATAAAGACAAGTTCTAAATACACTGTTTGGATTAAAGATCCATTAAAAATATCTCAAAACATAACCACATGCAAAATGTTTATAGATAGTAGTGCAAGAAAGGTCAATTGGACATTGATAATAATCATTTATATCTGTCTTCTAAATCTACTCTTTGATAATGGATGCAATGCTTGTTATCCCCTAAATTGGGATTTTTAGAAGACTAACAAGTGAACTGAAGATTTAAGGCCGCAATACCCAATTTGGAAAAAAAATCTCGAACTCTGCTATTTATCCAGCTCAACTATTTTAAACATGTTTTTTTCTTTTTAATGAAATGAGGTCCCCACATATTAGCGGGAGAGCGTAGGTAGCAACAGCTTTATTTTGATACTAGGCATCCATATATCCCCTGTTCATTATAGGGTAATGACTTGTGAACCCCTTTGGATGCAGTAATATTCGGACCAGGGGTCATTGTGTCTGCTTTTGGTCTATTTCAAAGCATGGGCATGGAGCTGATACTCCTTTACCCCCTATGTTAATTTGTCTCTAGCCATGTTACTGCTAGACTCGTGTACAAGCGAAAAAATTAGGTCTATGCGAAATTGTGAATCAATTAGTACTCACTTTTTTTTTTTTTTTTTAATGCCCAAATTAAATGTCTATTGAGCGGTTAAATTCATCCAAATTTCATCCCATAGGTTTGGTTAATTTTTGTATTCGGATATATTAAGTTATTTGTTCTCATGCTTTTATTTTTCTGGTTTTCATGCAGGTTAAGCAGACAAAGCAGCACCATAACCACCACAGGTCTGTAATGGTGCCAAGAAGGATTACCATTTTGCCTCCTCGTTTTACAGAAGGAGTCAAACTACAATGATTATATAGTGACCTCTTTCTTGCCTGCGTTCTGTTAGTTGCCACTCCCCACCTCCCCTACCTCAACCAGACTGCTGCATACTCCTACTCCTACTCCTACTCAGTGCTTAGGATGCTTAGGACCTTTCCACTCTCCTGAGTTTAAACCCTGCAGTGTAGGGCTGACTCATTAGCTGAAAGTTCTGCAGTTCTGGAATTAGATATGAGAACTTCCAGCTCTCCACAGAGGAGGTGGGGAGCAACGTCAGATGGGCTCCAGGTTAGAACAAGCATTCGAACCGCTGTAAAATGGCTCGACTCTTATTAAGGGGCTATCAGAGAGGATAGTTTTGCCACTATGCAGCTATTGTTTGCACCAGGAGCCAGTGACACCATGGAACTCACTCCTAGCACTACCGAAATTACAGTGGGCTCAGTCAGGCTGTAGTGGTTATGGTGCTGTGAGTATTATTTCAATTCCACGTTAAATGTTATATGTAATGTAAGGTTGCATTATTTGTCGTAATGGACATGTGTGACTGAATGAAGAAAATAAAAATACACTAATACATGCACCATAACAGTTGACGTTCTAGTGCCAGGAGCAGTGCACTCCCTGACGAACCCCCAACGTAAGTAGTAGAACCGTTATAGGTAAGCTGTTTGCTAATTGTTTGAAAAGCAACGTACCTGGAGTATGCTGGGCACCAGTCAATATCGCTATAAGAGATGTAACCTCTCTCTCTCAATTCATTGAACAAATCCTGGAGGTGCAATGCTTATCTCATTAGCTGTGAGTTATCATATGTTGCTGTCACCCAATGAGCTAGCCCTGCAGAGTAGGGTTTGGCTCTGGAAAGCTAATGGAAGTTCCATGCAGAAATGCTCAGCCTATTTACTTACCACTACTACTGCACACATAGAGAAAGTGACTTGTGCCCTTCTGAGCCCTGTCAAACCATTGCCAAATGATTTAATAGCTACTTTCATTGGTGGGGTGCAAGAACATTCCTGGCACCATAAACACAACAGTGCCCTGTAATGATTATGGTGACCAGAGTTTAAAAAAAAAAAAAAGTCAGTTAAATGAACCAACTAAAAATAGATAAACTTTATTGCGCAGCAGCAGTGTCTTCCTGTTGTAGTCCAGTGGTTGGCCAGGTCACAGGTCGGTCTATCTCGTCTTACTGCAGTTCTGGTTGTAGTACTTTTTCATTTCCATCAGTCTTCATTAGGGATGTGCATGGGCAAAAAAATTTTTACGTTCGGAGATTGCACATGTCTACTTTATATATCTTATATAATAATTAGCTAAGGATGTTTGTCCGATGCAGTCATGCGCAGTAGAAACTGTGCGAGACTGCATGGGACAAACATCCCATGCCAGGTGGCGAGGGAGCAAAGTACTTACTGTGCTCTTGGAACACAGCTCCCTCGCACGTCCTTCAGGGTCCACTGGCAGCAAAAGGAATTAGCTTATTGGTCAAGATTCCTGTCATCATTCACGTAATTTTCCCTCCCTCTCTCTTGTTTTGCCCCTTTTCAGAAATCTAAATCACTTCGGAGCTTCAGAGCTTCGGCACTTCCAACTACCGAACTTCGGCACTTCGGACATTCGTAAGCATCCGAATGTCCCAATGGCATGAAATTCGTACGAATGTACATTCGGAACAAAACGAATCGCACATGTCTAGTCTTCATCTTCCTGCATTTGGATGGGTCAGTGAGTGTGTATCTTTGGACTGTATGTCTCACTGGTGGTAATGGTAGTAGTTGTGGTATGTTTACTTGAATTGTATTTGTTGTGAGAGAATGTGTGTGTGTGTGTTGTGTATGTGTGTGAAAAATATGAATTTAAAATATCTATGATGTTGTTCTATGTTAATAATCGATAACTGCTGATTTGTTGAAGAAAAAAAAAAGAAAGATATTAAAATAGAAAAGAAAGTGGAAAAGGAGAGTCACTGGCAATTGAAGACCCACTCACCTGTTTCAGCCTGTGGGCAATGCCTCCTGGAGTGAAGGCTTCCCAGCTGCAGCAGCAGAGACAACAAAAATAGCAGGAGCAGTCAGGCAAGGAGAGCATCCTGCTGCTGCAGAGAATGATTGAGTGGGCAATTGGTAACCATTTGTTTCACTAACAGGACACACAACCTCAGTCCTTGTTGGCAGTAGAAATCCAGAGTGCACAAGCTGTGCCTTTAGCAAGTTACCTGGAAGGTAGCAGGCATTACCACAATACCAGGCTCGTCACTAGGGGGTGGAACAATGGGGGCTCCAACCCTTATGCGCATTAAGGAGTGGAGTTTGGTGGGAGTGGGACTTTCGTCCAAATTGTGCTTTGGGCTCAAACCCCTGGTATTTTTTGGCCCTGTACATTGAGGCAAGGAGAAGGGCCAAAGTGACATAGAGAGAGTGAACAATTTGCAACAGCAACCCTCTCTCTACTTTCAGCTGAAAATTTACTTTTACACCATCCACCAGCAGCAGAGTACAGCAGAGGAGTGCTGCCAGTGATTGACGTGAGCTCTGAGGATTAGTTTATTCCATGTTACTGAAAACATACACTCACTTAGGACACTAGTTGGCAAACATGACAGGAGCTCCTGCTCAACCAGTGAGAGGGCAGGCCACAAACTCTTCTTGTCATGCCAGTAGGTAAGAAGGTCAGCATTAAAGGGTAAAGGAGCTTCAGATTGGTAAACTCTGACCATTTCAGAGGAGCTCGCTTTTTCACTGGGTCCAAGTAAATAGTTAAGTGCCTCTGCCCAAAACACAGTTTCCCCACTTAGCTTTGTTGTGGAGCTACTGCTGCCGCTGGTGCTGGGAGTTACAGACATCTCAGGCTCCTGCTGCCCTTCTGTCTTAGCCAGCATTCCCATCTTCTACTGCTAGCCACACACCCTTTGAATTAGCTTGTCTCTCCAAGCTGGCAGGCTGTTGGACATGAGTGTCAGTTTCCCTTAATCTTAGGATAACACAGGAAGTTGGCATCAGTTTTGGAAATTTATCAACCTGATCATTGAGCCTCCTGACCAGTGATGCCACAACAGTATTTAGAGAGCCACCCAGAACAACCTTGTGGTTTTCAAGAATGGTAACTATCTTCCTGACCAACAGCCTTAGCCAGCTCCTCTTTGAAAACTACAACACAGTAACGATGGAGAAATGGGACTCTGAAAAGTAGAGCATGAGGGAAGGTGATATTGAGGAGCTTAACAGCTGCTTAAAAGGCTCCCGTCCTTAACACCCCCCAAAAGCAATCAGCTGGCCAATAAGTTACATGATGTTGTCGGCATGCCGTTTAGACAGCTCTGGAGTGAAATCAACCAAAATTCTCCATGGTGGGTCGGACATATAATTGGAATGCTGCTGCCGACTGTCCAACCTGCGTTGTTTGCTGACACTCTCTCTAGACTCTTTAACACCCCTCTCTCTCCTGCCTAATGGTGGTACTAGTGCTAGTTGTAGCTGGTGGTATTAGTAATAGTAGTAGTAGCTCTTTTGCATGCAGTACTACTCTCTGCCGTTTCTCTCAATAAACCAGCCATTTGATGTCTGCGGAAGGGACGATTCATCCCGAAACTGGTGAGTTTACCCAACACTCTCCCACTTCTTACTTCCTTTCTGCTCAGTTTGCATTGCCAAGCGCCCATCTCCAACACTTTCAAAGTGGTCCCAAATGTTGCTTTGATGCTTTTCCCGTTCTACCTGCTGCTGGCGATGCTGCGTGTGGATTAACTCTAGCAAAGCTACCACTTAAAGCCGGGACAACCCTAACCTCTACACTAGTACTTACTAAACACTTGGATTGCTGCTGCTAGTACTAGTGGCGGTGTTGCTAATTTGTACTTTTACACTTGTGGTTTTAGTAACTGTGCCAGTGCTAAAAGTAGTGGACCTGGCTGTTGTTTTGGTAGCAAACAAAGTTCTAGCAGACTCCAAAGAAATAGGTTGTTCACTACACGTTGCTGGTGGGGATTTTTCCATGACATGTCCAGACTCTCCTCTACTATCTCCTCCTTACTCCTAGGAGTAAGAAGAGCTGCAGTGCCACTGCAAGCAGAACTAGTAGTGGAGGTTGTAGACTTCAGAGGGGATTTAGAAAACAGTCTCCATGTACATGAAAGAGGCCGCTCTGGAACCTAACTTCCAGTTCCAACCCGGCTGGTACACTTTGCATCAAACTTTCTCAGTTCTGCACCCTCCATTTTCCTTTCTTCACAGACAAATCAAGAGAGGAGATTATCAAAAAATCTGCTAGTAGAATTTGCTTCTTCTGACTTGCTGGGCTACTATGGCTCTTTGTACTAGTTGTAGCTCTGAGGCTATCCTTAGAAGACCTTGCAATTTTCCCACAAGTCTAGTTTCTACTGTTTTATACTATGTCATTTACAAAATGGTAGATTAACTAAGTGTCTCTCCTAGAAACACAATGACCGAGTAATATTTTAAATGAACAATTCCAATAAGGAAAACATAACATCTACACACTGATAACAGATACCATGTTCTATGCTCTGATTATACATACCATCTTTCTACACACTGATAATCAATACCATGTTTCTATGCTCAGATGATAAATACTGTGTTTCTGTGATCTGATAACATCTTGCTACACTCTGAAAATAGATACCATGTTTCTACTCTGATAATAAATACAGCATTTCTATGTTCCAATAACAGATACCATGTTTCTACACTCTGATAATATATACTATTTTCCTCCAAACGCTAACAATAGATATGATAACATTTTGCTCCAGTAACGGACACCATGTTTCTGTACTCTGATAATAGATACTGTGTTCCTGTACTCTGATATTGTTTCTACACAGTGATAACAGATACCGTATTTCTGTACTCTGAGAATATATACCACGTTTCTATACTCTGATAATAGATACAATCATTTTTTGCTCCAATAATAGATTGCTTGTTTCTGTACTCTGAGAGAGAAAGAGTAGTGAATTCTGGAGCTGAATATAAAATATGTTGCATAATTGGTAATAACATTCCATGGAGTGATTTCTCCATACGCAGAAATTTGTATCAGAATTATTTGTATACATAACATCTACATACATACATGATTAGGAATGTAAAATACTATATTCTTTTTGCAAAATATAATAATTAACATTGAAACGCAAGATACCAAACCCTTGACTTCCGCGTCCATAGGTAATCTCTTACTCTGTCCTCCAATAATTGACAAAAAAATTGACAACTGTTAAGGCACAATATCTGATCAGAACTTTCACTAAGTATTAAAAAGAGACACAAGGTTATCCAAATGTGTGAATTTCAAAATTTAGGCCAAAACATTCAAGTTGGAAACATTAAATAAGAAAAAAATGTCTCCAATTCTCCAAAGCTATTTTGGTTTGGATTTTAAAAATAATTTAGAATTCCTGACAATCTGCACTTCAAAAACATGGCAGGTTTATTCAATGTGTGAATTGCTGGGAATTCAATGTGAACGTCACATTTTAAGCAAATATAGCCAAGCAAATAAAACATCTGAGTTGCATATTTTTAGCCCATTTCTGATATTGTGGCCCAATATTTAATCTTGTCATTTCAGCACAATGTATGATTAAGAAAAACAGAAAAAGAAAGTTAAGGCCAAAAGCGAAAGAACATTTACCTTGATCTAAACAGGATGAAGTACAAACCCCTTCTCAGCCTTCATACACATAAAAATTCAACTAAATTAAAATAAACAAATGCTTATTACAATAAGGAAGTGAATTGCATAATAACTATTCTCTGATCTATGATTGCCACAGAAGCATAAAAAATATTGGAAAGCAGAGTTTCCGTTCATTTAAATTTTTAAAAAAAAAATATCTTTATTGATGGCTTTCACTGACACACAAGAAACAAAGTCACAATATAACAGTTTACATTTACCGTCATGTAGAAGGGAATACATCATTAGGTGTATAAGACAAACAGTTCAAAAAATATTATCTCAGTGGTGGCTTCACAGGTTGGTGTATTTCATCAATAATATAGACATGTCACATCTAAACAGTTACACAATATTAATACGTTGCAGAAGTAGGCTTGCTACCCATTTATCTGACATTCCAGGGTGATCAAAATGATGCCATGTTTATTCACCGACGTATAGCAAATAGGCACCAAGTTAATGACCAGTGTGAATCGTACTGAGATATAAACTGATTAAAAATGAAATAAATGCAAAATAGTGGGGGTAACACAAGGAAGGCCCAACTTGGATTTTCTTTCATTTTTAACTCCTTTATGAGTGAAGACTCACAGAAGTGCTTCATAGAGTCTGCCTGTAACTCTCTAGTGCTGTAAATAAAAAACAGTAATACAATTTATCAATCGACACAATTAATACAAATTATACTATATTTTATTCTCTTATTTAAGATACGCATTCATTATCTGAACATTATTCATCGAGATTATAAGCAGTTATATAATAAAGATATAAATATACTTATAAAATATGTTATAAAAATATATTACTATTTTGATTATTATAAATATTTTTAGTTCTGAAATGTCTCACCCAGTTTTCCAAGCAAACTCACCCAGTTTTCCAGCGCCCTCTTCTGGCAGAACATGCTCTGTGCAGGTCTGGCATTTGTAACCTGATTCCTTCCCAAGACATCAAACACTATCCCCCCCCCAACCCCCCTCCTCTCTCTACTTCATTGACTGCAAACTGCCAGGACCCAGCCTCCATAGTGAGATCAGAGTAGCCTTGCTCTCTCAAAAAAACCCAAAAAAAAACACACAGGGGAAAGTAAAAACTATCTCTAACAGCTCAAAGGCAAAGGGAGATTAAAAATAAAGTGAAGGAGCAGAAGCAAAGTAAAATCCCAGTGACCATCATGGCATTCCCAGCAGCTCTGCAGATATGCACTCTATTTCTCTATTCTTGTGCTCAGACTGCAGCTGAGCAGCAACAAACAGACAGCTTGTACATGTGGATTGATGCTCATCAAGCCAGAGTTTTAATAGGTATTTTCATATTTTATCCTGTTTTTATTTAGAGGGACTTTGCTGGGAAAACCAGGTTTCTGATGTTGCAAAATTCAAACCTTTTTATTATTATTATTTTATAATATTATTATTATTTTTTTTTCACTTGCATTTTTATGATTTGAATGATTTTGCTGGAGTGGAATTTAACAGAAAAGAAAGAATTCCTCTCCCTGCCCCTTATCCCAAGCACGTGTCTGTGTTTTCATCTGTGTAACATTTTACTTGCTAGGTTTTGAAGAGGATATTTTGATTGTGTCCGAAGGGAAAATGGCTCCATTTACCCATGATTTCAGAAAAGCCCAACAGAGGATGCCAGCAATACCTGTAAATATACATTCTATGAATTTTACTTGGAAAGCAACTGGGCAGGTATGTACTAACAGACACCGTCAGCGATGTGTGAGTGAGACAGTTAGTTACACAACAATACATCATATTGTCATTAGTGATTATGTTACTTTTAAGTTGTCCTTTCAGATACAGAAAAATAATTGAGGGGGGGGGGGTAAGGGGAGGGGGGTCATTAGCTAAATGGTGAGTTTTCATTACGTGACACCTGTTTTGCAACTTTCAGGCAAAAGTAGCTGATTTGGGAAAATATATCTCCCTAGTAAATGAACTATTTTTTTCCCCAGTGCTGCTGTTTTGGCTGTTGGCTGTCACTTCATTACAAAACATTATTTAGTGGGTTAACCCCTTGGTCCATAATGCAATTTAGGATCTTTTATTTATTTTTTAGCCTTAGTTGCTATTTAGATATCATAAAGACCTAAGTGATTTATGGCATGTTAATTAAAAGATATCTAAAAAAAAATTGCGAGAAGCATTAACTTTTGTATAGTTAGTTATTAGAAGTTGCACGTATATAATTTGTATTTGCTGCTCCTTGGAAAATTCTGGGGGGAAAAAATGCACTTAATATTCACGTTTTTTTCTTTAAAAAAAAATAATCAATTACTATTATGTATATAGCGCCAACATATTGTGCAGCGCTGTACAATTGGACCAACCATTCTAACAAAACATATTTGACATACAGTAACAGAAGGAGAAGAGGGCCCTGCCAAAACGAGCTTGCACGCCTGTGTTTTTAGTTTATGTTTAATGCGTATATTGCAAATATATAGCTGTGATTGGATAAAATTGTGTTTTTTACTTGTTATTTATGTTTACCACTGTTTTCTATTATATCATAAAATGCTGAAATACAGTAACCTCTTAATGAGAGATGACGTGAATAGAGCTGTCATTAAAAAGAGGGGTGTTTGCTTAACTCCTTGTCATGACGGAGTTAAACAATCTGAATGCAGTTATATTAAATGTGTACAAACATTTCATATAACACCTTTGTAGTAGATAAATTATTTTTGGATTCTCAGATAAAATGCCCAGATTTATTCTTTTACACTACTACCTATTTTTACTGTATATAATTCCTCGACAAGTGGTAAAAGTGATTAAATATGATATAATTATTTTGCCAAAACCAACAGATTATGTCAGTTGTGCCAGAAACTAGACAGATTTTAAAAATCTAAGCTGGGTAAATTTAGGTTGCAGACAGACAGCTGCCTAATACTTTCATTATATCACAGCGCTGATGATTTTTAGACATGTTAAGAGTTAGTCACTAAAGTATAAATCTTCTGGAATTCAAAGTGCTCGAATTTTAGGCCAAAATATTTTTACCTGGAACCTTAGGTGCTTTGGAGAATTTTTCCAATTCATCCTAAAATTAAAAATTCACTGTAAACTTGGATGGGTGGAGAATCTACAAGGGAATTGCAAATTTAGGCTGAAATAGCCGTATTGTAAAAATTGTTATAATTTTATTTTTGTGCTGCTGTTTAAGGATAAATGAGCATTTCTCTCTATGCTATCTCCGGCTTATTGACTAAATGTAAGAGATGTGTCCAGATTAGCTCCTACACCCTCCTAAAAAAAAAAAAAGTCTGCAAAATGTGATGTGAATGTCGGTTAAAATACTCTCTTGCAAACATGAGAAGTTGGAACAGCTGCATGAATATGGATCAATGGCATATTCAGCAAACATAATTACTGTAGCCTCTTTTTTTCTACGTTTTTTTTATTAATACTATCACGTTAATTGCCTGATGTGAGTACTCCGGATTCTTTCCTAACAGAATTGAGATTATCTTTTGAAGTCAGGTTAACTGTATTTTTCCAGAATTGATCCCCAGGGATTTGCAGTAATACCTTCACAGTGGAGCGTGTCACCAAACAGAGGAAATGCCTTGTATTCTGACCTCTGTAACAGAATTTCCAAAGTGGAATGTCAGTATGTTTACGTACTGTGGGCATGGAATCGTTTTTTTTTTTTTGTGTGTGTGTTTTTTTTTCTTTCTTAGGGGTTCACATATCAAAAGTGCGGCTTCCAGCCTTTAATATTGAGATCCTGTACTGCTGTGGTATTTTGCATCCTGGTGTTGTAGACATGCCACCAGGGATCAAAGCTTAATACTGCTGAGATCCCTCTTCATTTACTAGAGCGAGCATGTGCCTGCCATCTGTTGTTTCTGATTGCAAACAGCGGTAAAAGTCTCCAACGTTGGCCAAAAAAGGCTTTAGCACTCAGAGAAGATGAGATGCGAGGCACCTTGTAAGCTACATCTGGTTTCCATAGTAGTTAAGAAAGCACAAATGTAAAATAGGCAGACTCTCTTGACCATATTAGTGCGTAAACTACCATTTATGTCAGGCAGACGAGAGAATAATCCACCGAGATTAGGTGTGGCATTACTGCGATGGTACAGATCTTTATCATCAACGTATAAGAGAATGTGGAATGGTCGATCTAAGCGTAACTAGGCAACTGTTCATCACTTACATTGTATCCGTGTAATCACCCAGAATGCAAAGCAATCTATAGAATGCCACAAAGTTGACTTTGATAGATTATTTGTTTGAAATTCAAAGCATTGTATTAAAACAATACATATTAATTACAGTGTTGAGCGTGCTCTGCTATGTGAATATATGCTTTCTTATTTATTATTAATAACACCAAATATTAATAGTGCTAATTATTAATATATATACATATATATTTTTGCATTTTTATAACTCCAACTTATTCCGCTGCGGTTTACAATATTATAAAAGGGGGAAATTTAACATTAAATTAGATAATTACAAAAAGTTACAGGAAAATAGGTTGAGAAACCTGCTCAAACAAGCTTATAGTCTAGAGTTAAATTATATATACATTTAATTTGTATAGCATCTTTACCTAAAAGTGGACATGAAAAACTATTGTATTCTTACAGGAATAAGTCAATATTTTTCCAAAGTATACAGTTTTTACAGTTATTTTATATACCAGTAGTGTTATTGCTTCTTCTATTTGTTTATGTTATTTTGGCAGGGTATGTCATTTTAATTTTTTTATAATTAAAAGCAGAACTGCCAAGACAAGTACATAGGGATGGCACGGGATGAAACATTTGGCACATGTGTTTATTGGCAGGTTCTAAACAGGTATTCAGACGACCTTATCTCATACCATCTATTTCACGTTGCCAAAATAATCCTCTATAGACAGAAAGAGAAAGCAAATGTTGAGGTAGACCCAATATTGTGACCCCATATTTTGCAACTTTGCTCTTTGGCAAATAAACGAGAAACAAAAACTTTTGGCAAAGCGAATGATACGTTAATGAGCATCAAACAGGCTGTCTGTATAAAACTGCCTGCTTCAGTGAATCAGAATGAGCAAGTGCTTCTTTCTGCATGGGTTGATGTTTTATTTTTATTTTTTTGTTAAAACTATTTTAATGGGGACAATTAATGTAAAAATAACTTTGACTCAACTATTGTGCACATTTTGGGTTTTCAGACTTTTTTCTCTTTTATTGCTGCACTAGATACAGTTTAATTCACTTTCTGGTGGGGTTATTTACTAAACTTGGAATCAGGGCTGCCATCAGAAATTTTGGGGCCTCTGGCACAGCCCAAGTTCTGGGCCCCTGTCCCCGAGTCTATCCAGAAGGATGAAGTGTGTGTGTACTGAATGTGGTGTGTGTATAATGGATGTAGAATATGCATAATGGATGAGGTGTGTGTGTGTCATGGATGCAGAGTGTATAGTGCATGCAGATTGTGTGTTTATTTAATGTATGTAGTGTTTGTTTGTATTAGATGCAGAGTGTGTGCTTGTGTAGTGGATCTAGTGTGTCTATAGTAAATGCAGAGTGTGTGTTTGTGTAGTGGATGCAGTGTTTGTAGTGAATGCAGAGTGTGTGTATAGTAAATGCTTAATGTATCTTTGTGTAGTGGATGTAGTGTGTGTATAGTGAATGCAGAATGTGTCTTTGTGTAGTGGATGTAGTGTGTGTATAGTGAATGCAGAATGTGTCTTTGTGTAGTGGATGTAGTGTGTGTATAGTGAATGCAGTGTGTGTTTGTGTAAGGATGTAGTGTGTGTGTGTGTGTGTGTATGTAAAGATGTAGTGGGTGTTTAGTGAATGCAGAGGGTGTGTGTGTAAAGATGTAGTGTGTGTTTAGTGAATGCAGAGTGTGTTTATGTAAGGATGTAGTGTGAGTATAGTGATGGCAGATTGTGTATTTGTGTAAGGATGTAGTGTGTGTAGTGAATTCAGAGTGTGTGTGTTTGCATTCGCTACGCACACTACATCCTTACACAAACACACACTCGGCAGTTACTACATACACTACATCCCTACACAGAGTGTGTTGGTGTAAGTATGTTGTCTGGTTTCCTGACTGCAGAATGTGCGTGTGTAAGGATGTAGTGTGTGTGTTTAGTTAATGAAAAGTGTGTGTGTGTAAAATGTAGTGGGGGTTCATACTGTGGATGGGGTGAGCATTCTTCCCCATTAATTGTAATACATTTTATTTCATTCCCCCCTCCCTGCATCTTACCTGTGGCCAGGGAGGTCACATTCCCTGGTGGTCTGGTGGCATGCTGCGGGCCCCTGGCTACCTGTACACCGCAGGGGGGGCCAGCACAATCCATCCTCACTTCCCAGCAGCTCTACTCTAAGACTTGCTAGCCACGCGGAGCGCTGCCATGGTAACCCGTGGCAACGCTCTGACGACTGTGACGCTCTCGAGACTAAGTCTGTGTAGACTGCGAGACTAAGTCTCGGGAGCGCCACGGTCGTCAGAGTGTTGCCACGGGTTACCATGGCAACGGTCCGTGCGGCTTGCAAGACTTAGAGCAGAGCAGCTGGGAAGTGAGGATGGACTGTGCTGGGCCCCCCTGCGGTGTACAGGTAGCCAGGGGCCCAAAAATGCACATATGTATAGCGATCATCGCCACATATATGTGCATGTGGGGCCCAGGACTCCCAGAGCAGTCCGGGCCCCCCAAGACCGCAAAGCCCATGACAACCATTATGGTTGTCATGGCCTGATGGCGGCCCTGCTTGGAATTGTGGAGAAATAACGAGAGAATTAAAAAGTTTAGGTCAAAGTATCAGCAATCAGGGTGTTTCTTCATGTGTTAAGCAACCTTATACTTTTTTTTTTATTGTGATTTGTCTTATTTTTCACTGTGCCTGTTTTTTTTTTTTTTATTCTTTATTTTGGATGTGCATAAAGAATACATACATGCTGGTAATGCCATGACCGCAGATACCGGAAGTTCATAGTTAACAGTAGTATGGCATAGAATAAGACTGCACAGTTTTTATAATAACGAGGCTCACAAGAAACAAATATCCTATAAGTGTCATAACAGATGAAAGCATGATAGAGACTGTTTGCACAAAGATTTATAACTGAAATCTGTGAGACGTGAGTTAATTGACATGCTGCTTAGAAATAGCTTAAATTAGGTACCACTAGGCTCCCCAAGCTGAAAGGTATAAAAATAATATATATATTGAAAAGCGAAAATAATATATAACGAGATAACCAATTGCCTTAGTGTCAAAATATAAACTGCTGTGTAGAAGCTGTGTTTCTGCATGTTTAGCCAATGCTGCAGTTAGGTCTTTCCAGAGAGTCCATTTCCATGCTGGGTTTGTCTCCTTCCCCTGCTCCCTGTGGGTAGCTCCAACGTCGCTGGAGTATCTGTCGACCCATTGCAGGGCAGTATGTTTTTTCGCTAATTTGAGCCAAGACCTTAATGGGGGCCAGAAACCCAATTCCAAAGATCCTCTTTCGCCATACGGCAGGATCGGTGGCCCATGGGCACTGTGCCTGTTTTTATAGAAATTTTTCAACAAGGAGAAATACATTTAATTTTGCCTTTATTCATAACTTAAGCTTATCCCATAACCCTATGCTGTACAGGTCTTTATGGGATAGGATCATAACACACTGGCCAGAATGACAGGCTCCTGATTGGTGGAACCACTTCCTGGTTCGATAAGTTTTTGCCTGTGTCTGAAAATAGCCTCTCTGTGCAGTGCAGCTGCAGGAACTTTGAAGATAAATATGTTTTTTATTTTGTCATTTTGTTTTGGTATAATTTACTGTGTTTAAATAATTATGTTTTTTTTTTTTTCTTTTGTATCCCTTTAACTTATTATATGGGCAGGAATTTTGCATGTGTCTCTGCCTAGTTTTTTCAAACTTTCCCATAACTTTATTCTCATTCGGTTAACCTTTTCACATGGTTACAATTGGGTACATTTTGAAATGTTGCACACACATGAAACAATAAATCCTGGTTGTGAATCCTAGGAATGAAATAAATCTGTGTTAATCTCTGATCGCATTTGTCTTGCAGTTATTTTAGGAGATATTATTTATGGTTTCGTTTGACAATGGTTAACTCGAGCACTTGGTTGACTAAGCATCATGGGAAATATCTTCAATGGCGAACTAAACATCTCTGATCTCGCTTATAACAGTGCATCGTGAAGCTCTTACAAACTCTCTGTTAGAGTGACTCTGTCACCTCCAACTTACCTTTCACCTTTTGTTTTCCTCTTTCAGAATCTGTTCTTCTTTTTTTAATTTCTGATTTATTTATCTTTAAAACATAAAACCAAATAAGGACTACTTTGCCTTGGGTATTTTTCCTACATTTGGCAATCTTGACAAGGGTGGAGTTTAAGGCGAGCTTCACCCTTTGTAAGCTTGACAGAGGATGTGAAGCTTGCCTATAGCTCCACACTTTCGTCACAATTGTCAATTGTAGGAAAAATACATAAGACAAAGTAGTCCTTACAAGTAAACAATAGGAGAAAGGTAAGTTTGAGGTGACAGAGCCACTTTAAATAGTTTACAATCAATTTCGCGTATGCGCAGGCATCAAAAGTATGACCTCATACCTCAGTCCTGTTTATTTTTACCCAATATGAAATTTTATAAAACATTTACAGTTTGTTTTATGTTGATTGGATGTCATGATTATTCTGGGAACGTAACAGATTGCACATTATGTTGGAAACAACTCCAAAATGCCATGAAAATTGTTTTATAAATCTGTTTTGAGGCAGTGAGTAGAGGGAACAATTAGTGCTGAAATGTTAAACTAAATAGTAAATGACAAGCAAAGAAATTGGATAAAAAAGGAAACATATGCTGAAATGGATAAACAGAAAGGAGTGAAAATATTTTTTAAAGGAACACTATATGCACCAAGACTACTTCATCTCGTTGAAATGGTCTATGTGCAGTGTCCCAGTCCCCTTAACCCTGTAATGTAAAACATTGCAGTTTCAGAAAAAACTGCAATGTTTACATTGCAGTGTTAAGACAGCCTCTAGTGTCTGTGTACCAGACAGCCACTAGAGTCACTTCCTGCAATTTCATGGAGTTTAACTCTGTGAAATGACAGGGGACATCCTCAACCTTTGCATGAGCACATCCATAATCTTCAATCTCCCATAGGAAAGCATTGTGGTGCTTGCTTCACATGCACATTAGGTCAGAGGACGATGGGAGAGGTGGCGTTGGATCCAGTGCCGAGGGACTTCGGTGCTGCATTAAAGTGAGTGTTTTAAAGGGTTTTTAACCCTTTAATTACCACCGTGGAAGGGAGCCACAAGAGGTGGAGGGGGGGTGGGGAGGGGCCGAGGCACACAGCTTTCTATTCCTATCACTTTAGTGTTCCTTTAGGTTTTGCCAAACGTAAAAGAACACTATACACCAGATACTGTAAATAAAGAACGTATTACTTACCAATACTCCAGTGTCAAAACAGGCTCCTTGCTGCAGCTTGATTCACTCACTAGTGAAAATCTCCCTGGCCAACCTAGTGCTTCTCACAGAGAAGCATTTTGATGCTGTGCGCATGTACAGGATTCGTCAGCAATGCTTCTCAGCAAAATCCATTTTGAGCAAACCCTCAAAGTGTGTGAGGATGAGATCCCAACCGGCTGTGTAACGTATATCCTACAGGGTGCAATCTAGGACCTTTATAAAAGTGCTGCTCTGTTTTTTGTTTTTTTTAAACCCTAGAGCAATTCAGCAAGTGGAAGTGTTTTAGGGATTTCAAAGTGTCCCTTTAAATAAATTATTTTTAATAATTTTGTATATAAAAAGTATTGATTAAAGCGATGAAAATGTAATTCTGTTTCTTTATAGGTTAATGGTCACATCTTAAATATGCAGTGCTGTTTTGGGGAAAAAAATTTAATGGATGGCATTATGAAACTGTAAAATAAGCCTCGGCGTGTTACAAAGTTAGTAACGGAAATTGTAGATTTAAAATTTTTTTATTATGAACACTTAAAAATTTTTTTTTACAAATATTTTTTTTTGTACTCCATTACAGAGTGTTTTAGAGATATGAGACCAGAGAAAGGTTCGCATTGTTGCATTGAACACGGTCTACTCTGAAGCAGTTGTTTTATAGCAAAATGCCTCTCATGCTTTGGCTGAGAGTGTCAGCTGACCGGTATCAGCCAAGGAAATAGTTGGAATTCTTTTCAAGTTGTGTTTTTGTGTTGTCTTTTGGTTCAGCAGCAGCATCACAAATTTGTGAAACCTGGAATATGATTTCGTTTTTTTCAATCCATAGTACAATGCAATTCTTAATATTACTATTGCTGTATATAACATGTACATCGAGCAGCCAAACTCTTTAAGTACAAGAGGTTTGAGCAATGCATTTGCTCACGACGTTGGCACAAAGATTTATACGGTATCTACCTGCAATCCAAGCTAATAATATTTACTAATCACAGCTGCATTTTTACATTGAGAGGAGTCCAAATTTAAATGCAACATTCTTGCGAGATTTTGTCATTATATAATCAGACGTGTTCTTTTGAATTTATTTAAGGTATACTCTTAGCACTATAACCACTGCTGTTCATTTTAGTGTCTAGGGTACAAAGAGACAGTGTTTGCCGTATCCCCAGTTGATGTCAAACCATTTCCAAAATTATGTGGCAAACACACCTATCTTTTAGAAATAAAGAGATTGCATCTAACGATATGCAGATGTCAATCAGATGTAAAATCTATGATATATCTGCATATATGTGGAAAATATCATCGTCTTGTATAACAATATGTGTCGATGAATGGGTGGAAAGTGCAGTTTTGCCATTAGATCTGAATCTGGAAAATGAAATACCGATCTTGGTAGCTGTTCATGTGAAATGCATTATGGAATCAGTGTGAAAACAGATGTAAGAAACTTGACAAACAAAATTTTATATGAACCTTTTAAAGATGCTGTTTCACTAGCTTACTCTTAATAGACAGCATTTCAGCTACTTAAAGCATTTCCGTTCCTGGGATGATTGAACTAGGTGTTCGGGCATGCTGTATGTTCTTACACGTACTAATGTAAGCGGTACTAAGCAGTATTAGATTGTCAAGTAGTTTATTTTATGCATTCTAGTGAACAAAACTACGGGAACTATTTATTTCAGAGAAAATAAAAGAGATTTCTGTGAATTGATCACACCTGGAAACCAGTGTGACACAGCGTGTGTCTTGAAGTGTGTCCACAATTCCAGAAAAGGTACACCAGTTATACTCTCCAGGGATGTCTCAGGGCTTAAAAGAACACTATAATCACCATAACAACTACAGCTTATTGAATTTCTGGTGAGTAGAATCATCACCTCCAGGCTTTTTGCTGTAAACACTGTATTTTCAGAGAAAATGCAGCGTTTACATTACAGCCTAGTGATAACTTCACTGGCCACTCCTCAGATAGCTGTTAGAGATCCTTCCTGGGTCATGGCTGCCTACCATGCATCCAAACATTCAGTATGTCCTCCCTCTGCATGCAGACATTTAACTTTCATCAGAGATTCATTAATTCAATTCATCTCTATGAGGAGATGCTGATTGGCCAGGGCTGTGTTTGAATCATGCTGGCTCTGCCCCTGATCTGCCTCTTTGTCAGCCTCAGCCAATCCTATGGAGAAGCATTGCGATTGGATCAGGCCACCACTTCTGAAGATGTCAGTAGACAGCTTGTTTTTCTGAGGCAAACAGCATGCAGAGCTACAGCTTCCGGCCTAAATACAAGTAAGATTGATTGCTATATTTATGAAGGCATGTGGGGCCCAGGGGGGCTAGATGGTGGTTTTAACACTATAGGGCCAGGAATACATGTTTGTGTTCCTGACCCTATAGTATTCCTTTAAGTTTAAGTGGGCCGGAAAAAAACAAAAGCTTCGGTTTTCTTAGAAACTTAGACTTATTTCGAAAAGTACATTACAGCCTAGGGATAACTTTGCTGGCCACTCATCAGATGGCTGCTAAAGCTGCTTCCTATCTCAGTCTTTCCTAGTGTGCATCACAACATATCAGTATCTCCTCCCTCTGCATGCAGACACTGAACTTTCCTCATAGAGATTCATTGATTCAATTCATCTCTATGAGGAGATGCTGATTGGCCAGGGCTGTGTTTGACTTGTGCTGGCTCTGCCCCTGATTTGCCTCCTTGTCAGTCTCAGCCAATCCTATTGGGATGCATTGTGATTGGCTGAGAACAACAATTACACTTGCAGGGTTAAGGGTGATAGGAGTTGGCACCCAGACCACTCCAATGGTCAGAAGTGGTCTGGGTGCCTGGAGTGTCCCTTTAAGGAAATGACAGACTATTTTAAGAATATCAGCTGTTAGTTTGTAAAATCCTGCAGCAATATATCTGTTTCTAACCCTGTTTCTAGATAGGAGGTTATTTGTGAGCATCTACCATATGTAACTGTATGTGATTAGATTTATCCAGTATTGTGTGTGGATAAAACAGTGCAGCTAATGGCTAAATTGGACTGGGACGTCTGTATGCTAGCTACAGCCATGAAAACAGAGAGGGCAATACCAGAGCTAATGACTACATTTCATGGGAAGCCTGCCTATATTCTAATTTGTCAAGGACCAAGGATAGACCAATACCAGAGCAAGAGTACACCGCTCAGGTGACTAATTATAGTTTACACCTGTGTATAACACCTGTCCAGAACAGGATTGTAAATACACTTGGCACAAGATTCATGCCATTGATTTATCAGCACCTGTGTTTTTAGCACAAAACTTTATAGAATGGAATGTTAATGTTTACTTCTTTGCTGTTTACCTGTATGTAATAACCAGATACAGATTCATTCAGTGCATTTTTAAAAAAAATATTTACTGAGACCTAGAAGGCCCCTTTTCCTGTTGCCCTTGCCTAGAAATTCTGGAAGACCACAGAGTAAATAAGACAAGATACGTCCAGGCTTTTCTTGTTATTATAAGAGGTGATTCCCTTTTTCCTGTTTTTGGGCTCATTATTATCCGAGATTTATTGTACCAAGACTCTATTCTTGTCGAACTCTTTTTCTCGCAGATACTGTATCGTATGGTTTACTCTGGTTATCCAATGTATCGAATACAGTGAGGTTTCTGAAAAACGCCTCTGGCGTATGCTAACTTGTTTAGTCAGATATAGTGGAGATGACCCATGAACTAATCCACTGACTACTTTTTGGGGATTTCAAATTTTTGAGAAATTAACTTTTAACGTTCATGCAGCTCAGTAATGTCTATTGTACATTTAAGCTGAATTATCTGGCTTTACATATATCGCTATATTTTGAACATTACCCATTGGTGCTGCCTCGGTTTGATCAGGAAATTAGGGAGGGGGACATTGTATTAAATTGGGGGAGGAAGTGTGGCAGCGTATTAGAGTGGTGGGAGGGGGCAGTGTGCTAAATTGGGGTGAGGGCAGTGTAATAATTTCCAGGAATGAGGGGGGCAGTGTATTAGAGTGGTGGGAGGGGCCAGTGTTTTAAATTGGTTGGAGGGCAGTGTATTAAACTGGGGAGGGAGGGGGCAGTGTATTAAATTGTCAGAGGAAGAGCAGTGTATTAAATTAGAGTGGAGAAAGGAGGGGCAGTATAGTAGATTAAGGGGCAGTGTATTAGATTGGGTGGAGGGTGCAGTGTCTTAGAGTGGAGGGAGAGGGGGCGATGTATTGGATTTACTGGCAGTGTATTAGAATGGCAGGAGGGGGCAGTGTATTGGATTTGGGTGCAGTGAATTACATGGAGGCTGTGTATTAGAATGGGGAAGAGGGCAGTGTGTTAGATTGGGTCTGCATGGAGGTGCTGAATGCTCCCCATGGAGATGCTGTTTGGCCGAGCAGATTTTTACCAGACATGCACAATAGCCTACCAATGGTTTCCTATGGGAAAGCATTGGATTGGCTGAGATCATCCAGTTTGATAATTTCAGCCAAAGTGAAGAACACACTCGTAGAACTTCAAAATAAACAAGATAACGTAATTTGGTTTTTACAGCTGTGCAACAGCAATCATTCACCATTTCATTCCCATTACCAAACGTTTGTTAATATGTCAAGGTAGTTGGACTGAAACATTGGTTATATGCAAATCCTTAAAATAAATTTTCTTTTTTGTTTACTTTGAAGCCCTGCAAGCGTGAGGATGTCCAGTGTCAGTTAGACAACTTTATTATACTGTACTTTTCAAAATAAGTCTACGTTTCTAAGAAAAACAAAGCTTTTGTTTTTTTCCGGCCCACTTAAACTTAAAGGAACACTATAGGGTCAGGAACACAAACATGTATTCCTGACCCTATAGTGTAAAAAAACCACCATCTAGCCCCCCTGGGCCCCTCATGCCTTCATAAATATAGCAATCAATCTTACTTGTATTTAGGCCGGAAGCTGTAGCTCGGCATGCTGTTTGCTTCAGAAAAACAAGCTGTCTACTGACATCATCAGAAGTGGTGGCCTGATCCAATCGCAATGCTTCTCCATAGGGTTGGCTGAGACTGACAAAGAGGCAGATCAGGGGCAGAGCCTGCATGATTCAAACACAGCCCTGGCCAATCAGCATCTCCTCATAGAGATGAATTGAATCATTGAATCTCCATGAGGAAAGTTCAGTGTCTGCATGCAGAGGGAGGAGATACTGAATGTTTGGATGCATTTTAGGCAGCCATGACCCAGGAAGGATCTTCAACAGCCATTTGAGCAGTGGCCAGTGAAGTTATCACTAGGCTGTAATGTAAACACTGCATTTTCTCAGAAAATACAGTGTTTACAGCAAAAAGCCTGTAGGTAATGATTCTACTCACCAGAACAAATGCAATAAGCTGTAGTTGTTCTGGTGACTAGAGTGTCCCTTCAAACCTTGTTTATTTAGCCTGTGTTAGCCCTTGAGTTTGATATGCTTGAGTTACACAGACTGCCTGGCAGTACAATATTTATACTAATACTGTGCTTTCTGCTTTGAGCAAAGGAGCTAACCCATTGGTTAAAACTACCATGGTTTTAATCAGGAAAAAAAGTCATATACAGTAAGTGTGGAAAAAATTTCCGTTTTTCTTAGAATTCTTGCTCAGTGACATCTCTCTGGGGAAACAAATGAACTTGTATGTACCCAGGTCAAGAAGATTGAACTATACCAAACATAATATAATTATTTGCATTACTTTGTACCACATTTTGATTTTTTTAGAACGTACTCCATGATAGTATGTACTCTAAAAGGGTTTTTTGTGTTCATTCAAATTGTTGCATTCGGCATTACAATTTTTTTTTAAATCATAGCGGATTTTGAGCAATTCTGCAACTCAGTCATAGTTACAGCTTAAGTATTTTAGCTTAAATTATACATTTAATTTTAACTTTTTGATTCAGAGTTCAGTAAATAAAGCCCTCAATGTTTTAGTTTGTGCATTAGTTTGTAGAACGCTCGAGGCCTTGCACCGTTTACACTTAGAACATTATCTGTTTGCATAGTACAACAGCTTGTATTGCAAGCCTGGGCTTAAACAGGTTAAATGAGGCATAAACAGTCAATAAAGGCTTAATTACCAAGGCATTTTAATTCTCTTCCATTTTAACTCTCCTGCCCTATTGATATGCTTTCCTTAGAACATAATCAGACATTTGGTCTTTAGTGTGCTCTGGGTGTTTTATCCAAGACTTCAAAGCCATTCTGTAAGCTTAATAGCTTGAATCTTGTCCAAAATCAGTCTGCATCAGTTAGCCATGTACCTTACCTTTCATGGCTCAGATTAACCCCATTAGTGACTGAGAAGCTTTTTCTATTTACTCAGTAACTATCACTGGGAAATAAGAAAATAAATCATTTTCGGTTCAAGAGAAGTTCTGACACAAGCAAAACATATGTGAGCTAAATGGAAGACTAGACTTTATAAATGTGCTGTTCAATATGTTATTCTGTCTTCTTCAACATCTTCTAACAACCCTGTGTCATATGGAATAAAAGGTAAATACAATCTGAACATTTTCCCAGTACTGAACCTCAGGGTGATTCAGGGGCGGACTGAGAACCCTCAGGGCCCCAGGGCAAAATAAATCAAGGGCCCTCGTACAGGTCTCACCCATGTTCCGCCTCAAGCCCCACCAATGTCCCGCCTCCATGCCCCACCTTCAGCCACACCCTACACAATCTTTAGACACAAGGAACAAAAGTGCAATAAGTTATAAACAAGTGCAATATAATTTACGAATGCAGAAACCAAACACAGAGACACACACAGAGACAAAGAGACAGACACAGACACACAGAAAGACAAAAAGTTTCTCATAAATTAACATTTAAAGTTTAACATTTATGTCCACCCAGCGTCCATACCTTTGGGAGAGCTGAGTGGATCTTTCCCTGTGGTCCAGTGGGGCTGCTGTCTAATCTTCCTGAGCTCCTTTGCACAATCTCTGTAGTGATGCCGGACCCGGGATGATGCCATATTCCAGCTCCTGGCATCACTAAACAGTGCGCGTAAGCAGTGAGGAACTGCAGGAGGATTACTGCTCCCTCGCGCCTTGCCTCCCACACGACCCCAGGCAGGCGGCCGGCCCCCTCTCATGCTACCCCATGCGGGTGGCCGGTTGCCGTGGGCTAGCAGCCTTCGCTAAAGGGCTGCCAGGACAAGATTTCTAGTCGCCATGGTGACCTGGGATTTTATCGAGCCCTGCTCTAATGTAATAGAAAAATATATTAAAAAGTGTATAAATGCACTGAAGCACAGAGAAGCTCCCCTGTGGGCTGTGGCTGGCTGGCAGTGGCTACTGACCTGTGAGCTGTCGCTGGCTGGCTGTAGGCTTGGCTGGAGCCCTTGCTCTAAAGATGGCCAACAAATGTGTGGCCCAGTATTTTGGGCTTTGTAGGCAATGTGCAGAATCCTTCCGCACACTGTTTGCCTGGATAGCCGGGTGAAATACGAGAGACACTCAGAGAAACAGACAAAAGTTGAAAAGCTTGACCTCTCTCTCATGACCACTAAGAGATACCACTGCCATAGACCTTGTTTTGACTAAGGGGCATCCAAAAGTTTTAGCTCACTTTTAGGGAAGACCCATGCCATTAGCATATCAGATGGACTTCACCCATAAAGTCAGTCTAGAATGCCAAGAAGGGGCCCTAACAATTGTTTCAGTGTCTCATAAGTTTTGTCAGGTAGGTAGGTTGATATCCATCTAGGAACACCTCCAGAGTACCACATCCAGACTAGCCTTTATACTAAAAATATGCAAAGCAGACAAATAAGAAACAGGTTGTAGGGTACACAACAATGCTCAGTGCAATTCATTAAAGGGACACTATAGGCACCCAGACCACTTCATCTCATTGAAGTTGTCTGGGTGCAGTGTCCCTGTTCCCTTAACACTGCAGCTCAAAACATTTCAGTTTTAGGGAAACTGTAATGTTTTCATTGCAGGGTTAGGACTGCCGCTAGTGGAAGACTCCCAGACAGGTACTAGAGGTGCTTCCTAGCCTTTCATGAAATTTTATTCTGGGAAACGACATTGGTGTCCTCAGTGTCTTATAAATCCCGATAAGAATGCATTCATCCAATGCTTTCCTATGGTGAAGGCTTAATGCGAACAGTGCTTGCTGCTCATGAGCATTAGGTTCCTCCTCTCAATGATGTCAGTGGAGGCAGAGCCAGTGCTGAGGGACTTCGGCACTAGAATCAGGTAAGTGTAAAAAAAATGTTTTATCCCTTTGTTAGTGGCAAGGGGGGAGGTGGCCATTGGGACACTAATAGTGTTAGGAATACAGCTTTGTAGCTTTATAATCCTAACACTATAATGTTCATTTAAAGATAACTTACACAGAAGCTCATAGAGGCCATATATTTTTAATATTTTGCTGATTTGTTAGTTCGATTAGACAATTTACCTTATTATCTTGAGAAAACTTGTTTTCTCCATATTTTTTTTCAAGATCTATCAAGATTCTAAAAATGTAATGCATACTGTTGGGTAAACTGTATCCTGATCATCCCTTTAAAAGTTATTCATCTAAAAAAGTATTTTTTGTCAATACTTGGACTATTTTAATTACATTTATCTGTGAAAAATAAAATTGGACCTTCATTTTTGTAATGTAAGATGTTCTTACAAAAATTAATTCAGTGTCTGTGACCTTAAACTATAATAGCGAATCATAAAAGTGCAATATTTAGAATTAAACTAAAACTTTAAAAAAAATTAAATAGACTCTGCAGTTATTTAAAATATTTACAATCATATTCTACCAGTGGTGCCTAATTGTTAAGTGTAAGCTAGTATGCAGACAGTATAAGATTGGAAAGAGATTGCAATCACTTAAAAATAAAAGAACACAAATCTATTTTAATATTTAGCAGGAATTAACATATTAATTTCACATTAATGTAAGCACAAAATGTTTTGTAATCTTTAAGTTTTAAAATTATTTTTAAAGGCTTAGTCTAAAGCCTAGCCTCACCTACCCTGGCTGTCAATCACCGAGCCTTTCTCCACACTTCCTGAAAAGATTAAGCAATGAAGACCCTTTCTTACATTTAGCTCAGCTCCAGTATATCCTTTAGGATTTGCAAAGGGCTTAGGGGCCCCTACAGCCTCCTGTGTGAAATTAAACAGGGGACTCACAAGAAGACTAAAGATAAGCCTGCAGACTTGAAATGATTTAGAACACAACATTATTCTAAATATTTGTTTTCAAATGATTTGTAAAATATCCTGTATTTAATAATTGATGGAATTTACTATTATATATATTTAAATGTATGTGTTTTGTTTAGATTCTAGGTGTGTTTGTGGTATATGTTATTTGAGTAAGTGTTCATAATATGTTATATTATACTCTCTGAGTCCTCAATGCTTCCCGTGAGAAATATTTGATTGGACACGGGAAAAAATTTTGTACGGGGCAAAAAGAGACAAATCAGTCCAACTAAAAGGTCAAGATTTTACATAGTTAGGAAAGGAATTCACATATTTTTTTAACTGCATTGTTCTAATGCCATAAATGTATTTTGTATCCCAGATATTATTTTTAATGGAACGCCCAAAGCACCGGCACCACTAAATCCTGCTAGAACCTCAAACTCTGTTAATATGTTTTGAAAACCTACCTGGATTCCACCACCAGGCAGCTATTCTTCTTCAGCAAGGGTCTGTAGAGAAAATCAAGACGTGCTAATTTTCTCAGAGCAATCAGCTGATGTTTTAAGGCCATGAGCATGGTCATACATGGCCCTGCTTTGCACTATAGAAGTAATTCACCGCAGGACAACAAAGGATGCAGCTGTGGGCAGAAAAATTAGTTAAAATGAAATGCTTTCATATCTTTCCATGGGACGGCACCAAAACATTCGGAATCGGTTTTCTTTCAATATTTCATATTTATTTACCAACTTGGTTATTTTATTACTTAAAAGTTGACCCTAGATGTACGAAATAAAAATAATAGCCCAAAGCTACAGAGATGATATATATTTTTTTTTACATTTCGCAGGGCTAAGAAGGGCTGGGAAGTATTTGAGATTCTTCTGTAATTGCTGTCACTAATATTGCTCTGAATGAGAGTTCTGTGCAAATTTTAGTAACCTGTTATCATGGAAAGACATGGATGAAATTATTTTTCACAAATAAAGCTATTCACATCATATGTTAGTTAAGATTTGCACATGTACACATAACATACAAGAACAGCCTGGGGAGGGGGAAATAGAAGTCAACTAGATACGCGTTAGGCTTATACCTTAAAAAATAACAGACTGGGTGAAACATGCCTACAGTGACCCTTTAATGTATCTTGCATTGTAGTATTTGATGGCAGTGTATAAAAAAATAATTATAATGCACTTGAATTAGTACATGTCATATACAAGAGGGACCTATACTTAGAGTAGGATTATTATATACAAGGTGTCTACAGTTTTTTTTGTTTTTTTTTTATATATTAATGTATTGTCGTATATTTTATATGATTATCTACCAGAATCACAATTTTGGTTAAGTTGATCTTCATTGGACACAAATATATGCTAAATAGACTGTTAATGCACAACCTTCTATTAACATAAAGTGTATGTGTCTAAGCTGAATAATAATTAAAAAGTTTTATTTTTTGTTTAATATATACATGTTCACAATACATCCACAATAATGCTACATTTCCTGAATGACAATTGGAAATGATCCGATGGAGTCTGAAAATAGACCGGGTAGACCCCTCATGAGACGGGCGATGTTAGGAATCCTTGTACTATGCATGTCTGGTTGTACTGTTTTAATAGATTGTGTCCTTTTTCATCTCATCAATGCTGTTTGTTACAGGCAGAATATTTCTACGAGTTTCTTTCTCTGCGGTCCCTGGATAAAGGAATCATGGCAGATCCTACAGTAAACATTCCATTACTAGGAACTGTACCACACAAAACCTCAGGTTGGTCCTAGTATATTGTTTGTGTTTATAGTTCAGAATGTCTATATATATATATATATAACAATGTTTACTGAGGGAGAAACAATAATCAGCTCTTATCACCAGCAACCAACTTTGTGCCTTATGCCTTACAACACACATCAGCAGAATAATTTATAAATCGTTCAGTTGTATTCGTTTACATTCTTCTCATCCTCACCTATCATACAATACCTTTCTGATATCTTCTCTGTACCTTCTATTTTTGTAATCTCCACCATCCACTTGAATATAGGCTTAACAGCAGGGCCCTCGTTTGGCATCATTCATACAGATTCACAGAAATAATTCTTAAAGGGTCAGTGTTATCCTGGTGTGAAAGAGTGTTAAAGTGAACCTGTCATCCACACATCACATGAATGCTTTGTTCACCTTCAGGTAGTTATAGATTATACTTACATGTTGTGTTGATCAGATCACGATTTGCTAACATTAGAGAGTATTGACTGTTTCCCTATAACAAAATCTCTCCATTAGGGACTTGGAATAACCTTTCACCGCACTGCCCATGAGGTGAAGGAGTGAGTAGGGTGCTCTTACTAGCATTAGAGAGTATTGGTAGCTATGTAGCCATAGTTGATAATGGGGATTATCCTTCACCCGGCTGCCCATAGAGTGAAGGATAACAGAGTGAAGGATCTCACGGTTTTTATGTAATTTTTTTTTAATGTGTCATTTATATTGCATTGTTCTCCACTTCGGCACAGAAAGGGTTCATTATAATTTTAGCATTTTGTAGTTGTTACAATTTATTGTTACGAGAACTTTTACATGGGCATGGGGCGATTACATGGGTAGCTAGTTCAGATCTCCAAACATGAAGTATGAGACTAAAATATAGTGGCATAACATTTCACCTAAACATCTCCAACGTGCCTACAACCCCTTCTAATAATAGCTTACCACAAATGAGTTTTATGTCTGAAAGTGATGATTTTGGCAATGAACTTCTCTCCCAAAGACAATGAGTGTTTTGAGATCCTCCTACTACCTTCACAATTCAGATTGATTGTCATTTGGAACTCTGTGACTCTTATTGGAATGTCCAACTGTCTCTTGGTTTTTTTTTTTAATGTATTTTTTTATTCAAACATTTTATTGTTTTAAATATTACAGAATAATATGATGGGTGTCTGGGTTCCATCACTAAACCCCATAGCAAAAATTGCAGTAAGGAAACAAGAAAATGTAGTAAATAATATTTTCATTAAATTTTCATACAAAAAATAAGACATTTTCTACATCGTACTGATGCATATATATGTTTAGGGTCATGTATTATAAGTTATGATAATAAGTGGAACTTTTTCTTTTCCTTTTCCTTTCTGCCACACATGAACCATGGTAGATATAACTGGTGGATATAGAGTGTTCTAAGATTGTTCTAATAGAACATGTATAGTAACCTGATAGAATAGTGAGGACAAAAATGATTAAAATAATGTAGTCTAGAGGGTGAGTACCATCACTGTCTTGTAGGTGTGGTTGCTGTGGTAAGTTGATTTAAGAATAAGTCTGAATTTGTAAATATGGTGATTTGATAAAAATTAGTCATCCCCGAGAATGGTGAAGCTAAACAAACTAAACTACATGATATATAGTGTAATGGTATGTCTACTTGATTTTTATTATGTGGAATGTAGAGGGAATTCTACAAATAGTTTTCTTGTACAATACTGGATTTATTAATAATTTTATGTTCCATGTACTCTGTTTTCATAATGAATATTACATAGTGAGCCACTAAGTGTAATTAATGAATTTGAAATAACTTGGGATTTGAACATGCTTGATTTAACTGCTTAATGTATATGAAAGTCCAAGTTCCTGTTCCCAGTTAATGGATCATTATTTCTGAACAACAAAGCTTTATTGAGTTTTTATTGAGGTTTTTTTAGCTGTCCAGTTAGGAGGACCTAGCAATACTAGTACACCTAAGTGTCATTGTCAAGCCAACAGGTATGTTTATATATCTAAACGTTGCTGGAATCTGACATCAGTCATTTTCTCTTCCTGTTTGAAGATCGAAAGATGTCACCTGACCAAAGAATGCAAAAAAGCAGGCTGTCTCTGCATACTCTTTTAGCAGGGACAGCTTCAGAGCTCCTAAAATTTACCCGTGCTTCTGTTATTTTGATTCCAGATGAACAAGGTGATCCTTAAATATATCTCTGCCAATAGAGCATGCAGAGAAAGACCATAACTCTCTTACACACCATATACAGGTGATACTCCAAAAATTAGAATATCGTGCAAAAGTTCATTTATTTCAGTAAAGCAACGTAAAAGGGGAAACTAATATATGAGATAGACGCATTACATGCAAAGCAAGATAGTTCAAGCCGTGATTTGTCATAAGTGCGATGATTATGGCTTACAGCTCATGAAAACCCCAAATCCACAATCTCAGTAAATTAGCATCAGTGACTGAATAGTCATTCCAAACTGATGCTTTGGTAAAAACATGAGAGCTTTGATAGTGTGTGTGTTTCTTTCACCCTTTGACTGACAGAGGGCTTGTGGTAATATTAGCATTAATAAGAAATGAAAAAGCAAACATTCAACTGCTCCCTTCATATATTTTATCACTTATTATGAATCGAAGAAGCATGTCCTGTTGGTGGCAGTGTTTACTAATCATAGAACACGACGAGTTGGAATACTAGGGATGTTTCTTATGAAGCTGGGACTCTTTTTAATGTGTTACATAGTAATATACTAAAACCAGAATGCAAACAAATGACATACAAAAAGTATGAAAACCCTGCAACTGCAGCAAATCTACAGGCTTTGCTTAGCCGGGAGGCGCTTCCCAAAGCAGAAATTAACTTGGCCAATAATGACGCAAATTGAACTTTCTATTGCACTGCTAGACTTGCCTCATGGGCAGAGGTGTATTGGCATAGCAAGCGTTTCTTGGTGTTTTAACTTAATTGTCAGCTCTTTTTGTTGTACAATTCTAATGGTTAATTAACTTGTTTAATAAACTAATTTATTCCTCAAATTTAACCTAATGTCTTAGGGTGCCTTGTATGCCCCCTTTAAATTCACATCTGACCTGCATTTAGTGCATCCTCAGTCTAAATTAGTTTATACTAGTGTTAATTTTGTCCACTAACAATTTTAAAAATATTTTTGAGATTTAATCGACTAAAACCAGGGCCGGAGTGGGAATGAAAAGCAGCCATGGAAAAAAATTCTATACCATCCCCATGTGTCCTTATAGACCCCCTCCAGCCCCCATGTGTCCCATTACTTCCCCCCAGCCCCCATGTGTCCCATTAGTTTCCCCCCCCCAGGTGTCCCATTAGTCTCCCCCCAGCCATCATGTGTCCCATTAGTTTCCCCTTCAGCCCCCAGGTGTCCCATTAGTTCCCCAGCCCCCATGCTGTCCCATTAGTCCCCCCCTCAGGTGTCCCATTAGTCTCCTCCCCAGCCCCCATGTATGTGTCCCATTAGTTCCCAGCGCCCAGGTGTCCCATTAGTTCCCCTCCAGCCCCCAGGTGTCCCATTAGTTCCCCTAGGTGCCCCATTAGTTTCCCCCCAGGTGTCCCATTAGTTTCCAGTCCCCAGGTGTCCCATTAGTTTCCCTCTCCCCAAGCCCCATTGGTTTCCCCAGGTATCCCATTAGTCCCCCCCAGAACCCATGTGTCCCATTAGTCCTCCCCAGCTCTCCCTGTACCTTGCTGTAGCGTGGCCGAGCAGGCTGGGTGGAGGAGCTCCTGCTCACTCATGTGCTTTATGTGAGCACTTTCTGTCAGACCAGGTAGGGGAACAGGAACTGCTCGGTCTACCTGCTCGGCCACACTACATTCTGTGACCATCAGGAGGAGAGCGTGTCCCCTCCTGTTGGTTACTCTGTAATTGTGCTGCACTAGGTGGCCGCGCACAGGTGCCCGATAGTGTGCCGGCCCACTGGGAAATTTTCTGGTATCCCGGTGGGCCAGTCCGGCCCTGACTAAAACTAGACTAAAACTAAAACAATTCAGATGACTAAAGTACAACTGAAACAAAAATGACATTTTAGTCAAAAGACTATGACTAAAACTAAATCAAAATTTGCCGCCAAAATAAACACTGCACAGAGGGGCTGTGGAAGGGGCAAAAGAGACAGACCAGAGCTTAGGAGAGAGAAACCTACAGGGGCTTGGAGGACACAAAGAGACACAGAGGGAAAGGGGAAAAAAGAGACAGATAGAGGCTTTAACAAAACCCATTAGATTTTAGTCTTGACGACTAAAGTATACTTGAGATTTAGTCGACTAAAATGTTCTAGAGATTTAGTCGACAAATGTACTGGAGATTTAGTCGACTAAAACTAAAACAATTCATATGACTAAAACTAAAATGGCTTTTAGTCAAAAGACTATGACTAAAACTGAATTGAAATGTGCCGCCAAAATTAACGTTGATTTATACAAATATATGTCAAACATTGATATATTTAGAAGTACTGCATTCTTCACTCTCATGATATGATACCTGCATTTTTGGACCATGTTTTCAAGTGCTTTACATTTAAACAGTGAGGAGCTGAATCCCAGGGTGTGTTCTTTCTTCCTCCAGTTGGAATTGACTTGAATCCTTGTATGGGAACTTATTCCATGACTAATACAAGTCCAAACCAAAATACAAGCTGAAATCGAAGTCAATCATTAATTATTAAGCTTTTCCTATTGCGCAGTGTGCTTAATTTAGAAGTTATCTCCTGCTCTGTTAATTGCTTGCTGGAGCATGTAGCAGCCTCCTGTACCTGAGTAAAGTTAAATTAACAGCCCTTTTAAAATGAAATCTTTTGGGGGCGGAGCCAAGCAACCAAGCAGCCCAGACGTGTCTAGCATAAGCTCCCACATCTGGGGACCAAAAACGGGGCACTATACCTGAATTTCAACGCTCACGGACCGCAGAACATGGTACTCATATCCAGGAGAGGCTGCTGCATTGAACGGTGCCTCTCTCTCGAGCTCCTCAACAGCCGACCTGCCACAACAAGGCCTGCGGCCTACATGAGATTGGGTCATGGAGAGACGGCTGCTCTCCGGGCACATAAGCAGAGACTGGGAGCCTAGTGAAACAATATCCCCCCCCGCTGGGGGTTATCCCGATCCACACACAGCAGCCTTACTCACCCTGCTGAAGTCGGCCACTGAAACCGCTTACGCCTGGGAAGCAACACTACCTCACAAAATGGCGGACGCACTCTCCACATGTGGCGAGCGGCAGCAGCCAGCCAAGCAAGACGGATGTGCCTGGATCAACAGCATGCTACAATGCATAGATGAGATCTTCAACCGTTTCTGGCGACGGCTGGAGGTGCGGACTAAAGCGGCGACTGGAGGAAAGCAGAGCAAGCGGAGGCGCATAGAACCACCGGTCACAACCACCCGCCACGCACCTAAGCCACACACACGCAGCTCACCTAAGCGGAGTGTCTACAGGGACCTCCACCCACAGCGGCAGAAACACAGACCCTGCAAGAGGCGCTCGACTAACCGGGGCTTCCACCGCCTCCCTGAGGAGAAGAAACTGGACTCGGTCAGGGAACTCCAGGTCTGGGGTATATTGCTGCCGGCCCTCAGCGAGACCCGGGGCAGGCGGGATGGCGAACGCAACCCACGCCGGAACTGCCACTGACCCACGCCCAAGAGACTCCAGTAGTTTCCAGGGACTTTACAGTCACAGCTATGCCGAGCCGAGGTATTGGCTGATGGGGCCCTAAGTTCCAGTGCATAATCCCCACCATGCCGGGCTAAGGACTGGACTGCCTGTACAAGCATATTAATGGTACAGGGTGGGGGATAGCAGTTGCTATTCTGCCAGCTGCCATACTGGACAACAGAGCGGTACTAATGTTTCCTCCTAATTGTCTTACCTGTAGATCAGCCTGTTACTGTATAACTAGCTCTATTCCCAAGCGTGGTAGGCCAGTCAATTGATATAGCATGTTCCCTAATGCTCACTAACAGCACATACCAGGCTAAGCAAATACTAAGCATGTTTAGCAACTTTCTTACTAACCTGCCCAACATGTACTAACACTTAAACTGTACTACCTCTCACAGGGCCATCACAAGGTTTGCGAACAGTTTATTAACACTATCGACATAATAAAACTATGGAAAAAGCGTAGTTAGCAACTATATACTAAATCTAAAATATCGTGCTATTCAATTGAATTGAAACGTTATCAAACCACTAGTTGTTTCTGTTGTTTCATTGTGTATATGACTAACTCCTGCGATTGCTGTTCTGGCATCGCAGGCTGCAATGTATTTTCATGCACGACCAAAAATAAAGAATTACATTTCATTTTATTTTTTTAAATGAAATCTTTTTTTTCATGGAGGTTGTTAGAATCTTCAGGAGTGGTGTGGCTTGGGCTGCATAAACAAAGCGATTTAACTCATGGGAGTTGATCAGTGAGACTGCAGGGGCATGATCTATACACCAAAACTGCTTTGTTAAGCTAAAGTTGTTCTGGTGACTGTAGAGCAGTGAGCAATGTGTGAAATGCTATTGACTAGGTAATGTCTGGATCCTGGTTGGTGAGTATTCTTTACATTGGCTCATTGAAAGGTGTATTGGTTTATAGTAAACCAAGTTCTAATGGTGAATAATTCTGAGATAACACAAAGTAGTGATGGTGAATCATTATTCTGAAAGTAATTTGTATGGCTTCAACCCTTGGAGTCTCAGATCTACAGTGGATAAAATCACTTTTTGGATTTTTAACTTTTGACTTTTTTACTGAAAAAGCATATTTTTTTGCTTAAAATATTATTACAATATTGGCTTTGTTATTGACTGCCAGCATTTTGCTTTGTGAAGCTTGGTAATATGAAGAGCACGACTGCGCCCCTAGTGTCATAAACGGTGGGGTCAGATATAAATTATTTAACTATTTACATGTGTCAGCAGGCATTAAAACCTGAATATAAAAACCTATTTTTCCTAAGAAACAAATACCCTATTTATTTCTTATCATATCCTGCTTTCAATAAGCAAGTATTTTCTTATTCAATAACTTTTTATGTTACCTTTGCATATGTACAAAGTGTACTGGGTCAGGTAAGACAGTCCTGGTTGGGATCTGTCAAATTCTTCATAGGTCTAAGCCAGTGGTTCCCAAACGTTTTATGTCAAGGCGCACTTAATAATTTAATACTTTTACAAGGCGCCTCAAGTAAAAAAAAATTCTAGGTTATATATATGTACAGCGCAGCGGCATATACTAGGTCCCTGTTTAGCAGATATGCTTGCTGTTCAAGCGCAGATCGAGAACCTAATCTTGGTAGGGGCACTGGTAGATTATTTAAAGAAATAATCCAGGCACAATAACCACTACTGTTTAAGAACAGTTTGACAACTTACCTGGGATCTGCCTGGATAGGGGCTATAGAAGGAAATAGGGGCAGTAGTGTGTGTGAGGGGTGCAATATGTGTGTGTGAGTTGTTAGGTGCGTGTGAGGGAGGTGTGTGAGGGGTGCAGTGTGCAATTTGCGTGGGTGTGAGAGGTGCAGCGTGCATGTGTGTGAGAGGTGCAGTGTGCGTATGTAAGGGGTGCGTGTTTGAGGGGTGCAGCATGCAGTGTGCATGTGTGGAAGGGGTGCAGTGTGCATGTGTGTGGAGTGCATAGTGTGTGTGTGTATGTGGGTCAGCTTGTGCGTAATAGGTACAGTGTGTGGGGGCAGGTTGTATGAGGGGTATAATGTGTTTGCGAGGGGTAAAGTGTGTGTAGGGGGCAGGTTGTGTGAGGGGTACAATGTGTGTGAGGGGTACAATGTGTGTGAAGGGTAGAGTGTGTGTGTACGGAGTGGCAGTGTGTGTGTATGGGGAGGCAATGTGTGTATGTGGGGTAATTGTGTGTATGGGGTGCAGTGTGTGTGTATGGGGGGGCAGTGTGTGTCTTTGTAAGCCATGCTATGTTTGTAAGCAAGTGCACATCTTGTGATATATCCTTTAGCATCCACAAGCTGTAGCACTGATATTTATATATATATATATATATAATGACTAATTGTGCTACTACAAATGTTTGTGAACTATGTCTTACGATGTTAAGGCAGCCTGACATCTATGATTTTATATCTGTGTGTGTGGTGTTTGCTTTTATTTTATTTGAGCTGGGAATTTTGATCTGTTTTTCTGCTCATTTACAAAGTTATTTACTAAAGTGAGAATTGACCAGAATTCAAAGTTAATTTCAAATTGAAAGCCAAAAATATCTGAAGTCAGCTGTGTTTCCAAATTATATAGACTGTTCTCAATTCCCTTTTTCTTTTGTTTGAGACACCCATACTGTTCTGCCCTAGTTGTGCAGGTTGGATTCCCGTGCCTTGGTAATCAAGATGGAGTTGCAGCCTTCGAAGTGAATGTGATCGTCATGAATTCCGAAGGCAATGTTATCCTCCAAACACCGCAGAATGCCATATTTTTCAAAACATGTCAGCAAGGTAACTCAAACGCATACAGTTTATCGTGTGTGGGTAACCACCGCGTCTACTGTTCTGGTGCTACTATATTTAACATTAAACTGACACTGTAACCTAACATTTTGCTCCATAAATCAATTCTAAATATTAATGCAAGTAAAGTAATATCATTTTTATATAACCCTGCAATAGTAAATTGAGCTGAAATTGGTGTTTGAAAATCTGGCCATTTTTAAAGTGGAGGTCAGGTGGCCATATTGGAACTCATCACACAGCCTCTTGGAAAAAAAAAAACAAAAACAAAAAAAACTGCAGAAAACATGTAATGTCAGTAGCCAATCAAAAGAAGAAAACTATTCTTTGAACGCGCTGATTGTTTATATATTTATTTATTTAAATTTAAAAAACAAAAAACTGCTGAATGGAATGAAAAATATTTTAACATACTATATGACGATGCATAGACTATTTCAGATACTACTTCAGCCACTTTAATGAACTCAATTCTGGTTCATGTGATGACCAGTCGATCCAGGAGTTGACATATCAGCAATGAATAGCCAATGTTACATAGTTACATAGCTGAAAAGAGACTTGCGTCCATCAAATTTAGCCTTCCTCACATTTGTTTTTGCTGTTGATCCAAAAGAAGGCAAAAAACCCAGTCTGAAGCCCTTCCAATTTTGCAGCAAACTAGGAAAAAATTCATTCTTGACCCCAAAATGGCAGTCAGATATCTCCTTGGATCAAGCAGCTATTACCTTACTAATTAGAAATGATATCCCTGTATGTTATGTTTTTGGAAGTGCTTATCCAATCGCTGTTTAAACATCTGTATGGACTCTGATAAAACCACCTCTTCAGGCAGAGAATTCCATATCCTTATTGCTCTTACTGTAAAAAAATAAAAATCTTTGCCTTAGATTAACCCCTTAAGGACACATGACATGTGTGACATGCCATGATTCCCTTTTATTCCAGAAGTTTGGTCCTTACGGGGTTAAATCTCCTTTCTTTCAGCCTAAATGCGTGACCTCGTGTCCTATGTATAGCCCTGTTTATGAATATATTTCCAGATAATGGTTTGTACTGGCCCTGAATATATTTGTATAATGTTATCATATCCCCTCTGAGGCATTGTTTTTCCAAACTAAAGAGATTTACATTTTTTTTAAACCTTTCTTCATAACTAATATGCTCCATTCCTTTTATCAATTTTGTAGCTTGTCTTTGCACTTTTTCGTTTTAAAGGGGAACTGTCACTAATCTAGAATTTGAACCATTGAATCCAACATTAAAAATTACAGAAAACTGGTGTTAACCCCTTTTCATGAGATGATCCATTTTCTTTTAAAGTTATAATACAGATTTAGTAAATAACATCATAATCCAGTTCAGACAAGGCAAAGCCAAGGCAAACATTGCAAATGAAGAGGAGAAATGGACACATTGTTTTATTTCTCATCTTCTCTGTACGTTTTCTCTGCCAGGTATGAAGGGCAAAGCTTAGAATAATGACTGTCAGGGAGCTAAGATGGAGGCACCCAGTTTCAATTTAAAAGGATAGACCCCTAAATGTACTTAAACTAGCTAAGGCTTAATATATCCATGCTGGGTAAATGTGCAGTATATAAGCAAAAAACGTAAAAATTAAAGGAGCACTATAGTGCCAGGAAAACAAACTTGTTTTCCTGGCACTATAGGGTCATTATGTCCCCCCCTCCCGCTGGGCTGAATAGGTTAAAACCCCTTCAGCCACTTGCCTTTCTCCAGCACCGGGCTCCCTCTGTGCTGGGGAACTCTCCACCCACTGCCGACGTCAGATCCTAATGCGCACATTCAAACAGCCCATATGAAAGCATTACTCAATGTTTTCCTATGGACGTCCAGCGACTTCTCACTGTGATTTTCAAAGTGGGAATCGCAGAAGCGCCTCTAGCAGCTGTCAGTGAGACAGCCACTAGAGGCTGGATTAACCCTCAGTGAAACATAGCAGTTTCTCTGAAACTGCTGGTTTCAGCTGCAGGGTTAAAACTAGAGGGACCTGGCACCCATTGAGCTGAAGTGGTCTGGGTGCCTATAGTGGACCTTTAAGTAGTAAAACTACATTGGTTTTGAAATATATATGGTGTAGAAAATCTGTTAAAGAAAAAATGCAGCAGTATTCTTTAAAAATGTTAAAACCTTCTTCTGTCTAAAGCAAAATGTCCGGGTGGATGCAGGAATGGGGGATTCTGCAACGACAGGCATGTCTGCGAATGTCCTGATGGGTTTTACGGACCGCACTGTGAAAAAGGTATGGCTCTACTGCTTTCTATTTATCATCAAACACTAGAGTATCAGGGTGACACACCAGGAAACACAGTGTATAAATCTTTAATGCAAAATATAAAATACTCACAAATATGGTGAAGTTTGCAAAGCCATTGAGCAGATCAGTAGGCGCATATAGTTATTTGCATTGCAAATCTAAGATATAGAGCACTAGTGGGGCTCTGCAAACCGTGCGCAGAAGACGATTGAAAAGTTAATTGATGGTCATTAGTGAACACAACTGTGAAGTACACCTTTTCGCCTTTTCTGAAGTGCAATGCCTGATTGTTAGCTAACGTGGATTATCCACCTAAAAGCAAATCAATATTGAATATCAAAAGGTTTTTTTCACATTACATCATTATCCGTACAGGGGCCATCATTCTTTAATATGAAAATATCGCTTTATCTTATCCCCAAATTACAACATTAAACCCTTTAACAATTGCAGAATTTCATTTCCTGACCTTTTTATTTTCTTTTAAGCCTATCACAAGCCAGAAAGTAAATTCAGGCAGCTGCATATTTAGCACGGCATACAGACCATTTTACAGGGATTAAGATACAGTTCTCTTAGAATCGCACTTTTCTCTAGTTTGAACCTCTCTTTTCATTAGTGTATTTTACTGGAAACCAGTGGCTTATTAGTAGTGTCCTTGAGTGACTTGCTTTTCCCATCTAGAGATAGGTCAATCTACAGCATCTGGGGTAAGTGATGATTGATACATGGTAGGTGGGTTGATGGAAGTGCATTGCATGAGGTGCCTACACTTGCATTGCAACTGTTGTTTAGAGAGTCGTGGCTGGTGCTTACATGTTAAACAGTCACAGAAATAAAGAAAACCGCACTGCTTTGTTCTCTTCCCATTGTTTCCGCTGCAGCGCTGTGCATGCCGCGGTGTATGAATGGTGGACTCTGTGTTACACCTGGATTGTGCATCTGTCCACCTGGCTATTATGGAGTCAACTGCGATAAAGGTATTGATGCCAGCAGCCGTCAGCTTGGCAGAAAGGTGTTACAATGTACCTTCGGACGCCTGTACCTATCTTATGTTTTGAATGCAAACTATTTTGCACATGCTAATGTTTTCTAGCTGTTTTAGATTTTATTTTTGTTGATGAAAGTGCCAATTCTTGATTTAAAAAAATACACAAAAAACAAACAAACAGAAGGCATTTGAAAATATTTTCAGGGTTATTCACTAAAATTCAAATAGGAACTGTAAAATCCAGACATTGGTCACGCTATACAACGATGTCCAGATTTTGCAGTTCGGGCGCTGAATGGGCCTGAATTTGATCTGGATTTCCGCAGGACCGAATACTTCTGGACAGCTGAAATCCTGACTGAAAGCTTGAAATCCAGGCCTAAATGTTTCAAACCTGGGTCCAGGTTTTAAAAATATCATGCGTATCATTCCCATTATATAACAGGCCCCATCCCAATGGCTGCCTAATCTCTTGTTTGAAAATTTAGTAGACATGCCCGGTAGGTGGGAGCATAGGGAGGTGAAATACCTCCCCTATAGTAATATGCGAGCCTTGTTGACCCTTATAAGCCTATTACTTATTTCATTGTTTTAATTCTTATCTTTTTAATGTGGTGGCTGGCTAGCAAGCAGTGGCCAACCACAACATAATCACCCTTGTAACACTGAGGATTTTGAACTATTTGTCCGCTAGCGATTAATGATTAATTTATATGCAAAAATGCAAATGAATGCTAATTTGCAAATGTGCATGCTACCGAAACATTCTGTTCCGAATTTTATTAAAATCTGTACTTTGTAATTTTTCTAAATCCTATACTTCGTATAGGATTTGGATAGGAACGCACTGATTTTAATCCAGACACCGAATCCATCCGAGCAACTGCTAAAAATCCAGTTGGATCGACCAAATTCTGAATTTGCTGAATTTGATCATTTTTACCTGATCTAAAACATACAGACAAAATCCAATTTATTCTAATTTGTAATGAAGTCTACAGTTAATTTACAAAATATTAAAAACCTAAAAAAAAGACTAACAACATCATGAAAACAGGATTCCGGTGCTGGTGGTTATTTTCTTTTAAAAGAGGTGGGTAGTATTGTAAAAAAAAAAAATGATTACTTTCAGATTAATCCAAATGCTTTCAGCCCATATGAATGGGACATTCCATTTCAGAATAGCACCTTTGAGTACGAGACCGGTAGAATGGCATCAAAAAGCACTAGTCATTATAATATAAACTTTTTTGTAAGCTATGAAAAAATAACTGATTTTGTATGTACCATTGACATAGTTAAAAGTTAAAATTACAGTTTATTATTTAATAGTTAACTTTTACCAAAGTATTATACTTAAATATGATCGATAGTAAAAGAAAGTATTTCATTCTAAAATATGTATTTTTATTCAGTAAACTGTACAACAACTTGTCTGAATGGTGGGACCTGCTTCTACCCAGGAAAATGCATCTGTCCTTCTGGGTTTGAGGGAGATCAGTGCGAAAACAGTAAGTGCTTAATTTCTGTGATGTTTGCTTGAACAGAATTAATTATGTTTAATGTAAATGATGTGATCATGTGACCTTTGCCTGTGTTAAGTTAAAAAGCATGTAATTACATCCCCAGTGACTCACAAGCCTTTACTGTTTTTATTTATGTCAAGATCAAACGAAATCGGTTTGGCATCAAAGTGTTTCAAAGATGCCACCATTAAATGGATCGGTGTTTGAAGCTAAGAAGTGCATACACTTAACAGCTGTGATGAAATTAATAATTTCACATTCACTTATCATGATATGGTCCCCATTATCCTAAACTCTTCTATTTTCAACCCAATTTAAAATATTTAACCTTATTTAAAATCTTTAAAAAGTAATGGCAACCCTTTCACTATTAAGCTATTTTTTTCACATAAACTAGGATCCAACCTTTGATACATATTACAGCTCATGGATACCTAAAAATATGAAAATAAATACACTTGCTTATTTTTCATAGAAATCTGGGTGGATAGAATGCTTTACAGCCACTATAGTATCTCGTTTACCCTCTTCTCTGTATCTGTAAGGAGCCCGTTGGCCTTTCTGGGAATACAGTTTTCCAAAAATGGTAGCATAATGTAAGAATAATGTCTCTGTATTAGACAGGACTAGGGTTGGCTGAGTGGATACCGGGCACTGAAGGGTCCTGTGTCACCAAGACATTTTTCCATTTCATGTCTCACTGACATACTTACACTAAGGTCAAAGTTGGGCTAACAGTTTTTTCCGACGGGAAGGTAAGTTAAAGAGGTTTGATGTCATTGTCCACAAGAAGTTTGCATATAGTCTCTCAAACGTTGGAGATAAAACAAATTATTATTTAAAAAAAGTAAAACTATATAAGATGAAGTAACGTATCAATCTGCAACCTAACCTACACATGGTAAAATAGTACAGTTGTGAAAATAAAAATCAGGAAAAATTCATTTGTTTTGAAACTATCATCTAAATTTTACATATCAGTTCACTAGTGACCATAACTAGTTGTTTTATTTAAAAAGACCCCACTTAAAACATTTGTTTGAACAATGTGATGTTAACCCAACACATACATTTGCAACTAATCGGTTATTTAAAGGACCACTATAGTGCCAGGAAAACATACTCGTTTTCCTGGCACTATAGTGCCCTGAGGGTGCCCCCACCCTCAGGGACCCCCTGCCGCCGGCTGGATGGCGAGGAAAGGGGTTAAATCTTGCCTTTTTCCAGCGCCGGGCGGGGAGCTCTCCTCCTCCTCTCTGCCTCCGATCCTCCTCTTCGGCTGAATGCGCATGCGCGGCAGGAACTGCGTGCGCTTTCAGCCGGTCTCATAGGAAAGCATTTACAATGTTTTCCTATGGACGCTTGCGTGTTCTCACTGTGATTTTCACAGTGAGAAGCACGCAAGCGCCTCTAGCGGCTGTCAGTGAGACAGCCACTAGAGGCTTTGAGGGCTGGATTAACCCATTTATAAACATAGCAGTTTCTCTGAAACTGCTATGTTTATAAAAAAAAATGGGTTAACCCAAGCTGGACCTGGCACCCAGACCACTTCATTAAGCTGAAGTGGTCTGGGTGCCTAGATGGGTCCTTTAACATATAGATACTTAAAGGGACACTATAGTCACCCAGACCACTTCAGCTCAATGAAGTGGTCTGGGTGCCAGGTCCCTCCGGCTTTAACCCTTCACATGTAAACATAGCAGTTTCAGAGAAATTCGCATCCAACATGCAGAACGTCCATAGGAAAGCATTGATAAATGCTTTCCTATGGACTGTTTGAATGCGCGCGTGGCTCGTGCCGCGCATGCGCATACCGCTCCACTCAGGAGCTGATGGGGGAGGAGAGGTCACCAGCGCAGAGGGAGCCCGGCGCTAGATTAAGGTAAGCTGCTGAAGGGTTTTTAAACCCTTCAGCCCAGCGGGAGGGGGACCCTGAGGGTAAGGGTCCGGGAGGGAGTCCCTGAGCGTGAGGGTCCCCCAAGGATGCCATAGTGTCAGGAAAAAGAGTTTGTTTTCTTGACACTATAGTGATCCTTTAAACAATTGATGTACAGAATGTTATCGTTTCATTTATTTGTTCAACATTTGCACAAATATTAGACAAGAGTACAACATATTAGTAAAATGTTGTTGTCTTGAAATACTTCACAAAAGTTTAAAAAAATGTATGTATGTATACATACAATACATAATATTGTAACATTCAGTAGTTGTGAAAGAAAAATAAAATGTATCTCTCCTATGTGTAGGTATTTAAAGGGATCCTATAGTGCCAGGAAAATAAACCCGTTCTCCTGGCACTAAGCTCCTTGAGTGCCCCCCTCCCTCACACCTCCCCTCCCGCGGGGCTGAAGGGGTTAAAACCGATGTCCCTCAGCGCTGGGTCAGGCTCTGCCCACACTCCTCCCCCTCCGACGTCAGCTGGCGGGGGAGACCTAATGTGCATGAGCGGCAATGGCCGTGCGCGCATTAGACCTCCCCATAGGAAAACATTATTCATTCTTTCCTATGGGGAAAATCTGTTTGTGAGGACGTCCAGCATCAGATAACGGACCAAAAGTCCGTTACGAATCCGGAAGCCCTCTAGTCTGGGTGCTGTGTCTCTTTTGCACTTAGTGCTGCAATGTTTAACATTGTTGAAACACTAAGTGCAAAAGGGACACAGCACCCAGACTACTTCAATGAGCTGAAGTGGTCTGGATGCCTACAGTGTCCCTTTAATATGCTGGTATTTTTGAAATGCAGATTAACAAAATGCCAGCAAAATACAAACATGTGGCATAATGGCCATAATAGGTAAATACAGTTGCCTGGCTAAAATCGGGCATCTGTATTTCAAAGGGCATGGCTGTGTGAATCTGTGTCTTTCCCTTATGTCCCGAGATCCCTTCCTACCTCTCTACCCCCCAAATATAGTTTAGGGATCTGCATGCGGTGATTTGTGCATGGCTCTGTGCTGGATGGAAAAGGGGTTATTTACAATCCCCCTGGATAAGAAATTTGGTGTAATCTGAATGAGGAATATTGGTAAAGTTAATTTATTGTGATATATTTTGTATGGATTCTAAAATGACACTATTGGCATGTACACACATAGCAGTGAAGGTGTTAGTATAATAGAACAAATTCATCGCAATGGTGTCTCTTTTAAAATTGTCTTTTATCTTTAATACAAATTTTTTTTCAATGTACCTTTTACAATAATCCAGTTTAACGCACCTTTTCCATTTAAGTTGAAGTGAGTAACATGGCATTTTATATACAGAAAAAAAACCTGAAAATTCTGTGAGATAGATTTCGTAGATCTAATGCTATTTTCGCTTTTAAGGTTTATATTCAGCAATAATTAAAGTCGCCGAAGGGTTTAAGCATATTTTGGTCTGAAAAATGAGCATGATACATTACTGCATGTCTTGTACATGCTAAGAGTCACAGTTCAAAGGAATGAAAATAAATACTGTGAAATAAACAACAGGCTTAAAGTGGATTTTCCAATTACCTTGAAGGATAACGATGATTGCTGTTTATTTAAAAGCTTTACTAATAATTACTTTAAATGGTTACTTTGGCGACCTTACCATGACGTACAAAGGAAACTAAGAATTTTAATGTTTGTGGGTTCCTTTAGGTAAATGCCACCAACCATGCAGAAATGGGGGAAAATGCAGCGGCAGAAATAAATGCAAGTGTTCTAAGGGTTACCAAGGAGATCTGTGTTCAAAACGTAAGTATTTACGCACATGTTGTCTGGTTATGAAAAGATTTATTCTATTGTTAAAGAACATGCTGCGATAAACAAATGGTTTCTTCCATGTTGCTCTTATATAGCCGTATATTAACAAATGACCGATCTCAGTAACTATCAAGTTGATTTCTAAGTGGAGTTGCCAAAAAAAAGAATTGGTGTATCAGTAAAGATCCATTAAAATGATATTTACTTAATGGAGTTTCAGAGCTGCTATGGCAGAATATAGCCACCAGACACAGACCACTCTTAGAAAACACTAGAAACTGCACTACCATTACGCATTCAGTAGATGGCATTGCAATTTTCTGGATGTAAAGAAACCCATTTTCTGGCATAAAGTTTTGTCCTCCCCATCACTACATGCAAGGATGAAAATGATCCCTCTCAGTGTTACCGCGAAGAGGGGATTGATGACATACTCACTTATGGAGTGCTGAAAGTGCAAATTGAAGGATCTTTATTACTTAAATCAGGTGGGGTTTTAGTGTGTGATTTAAAATATATATGTATATATTATATTCCTATAATTGCATTGGGTTGTAAAGTTCTTTTTTTACAACCAATTCTTTTTGGCTGAAGAAAAAAAAAAGTAAGATCTTTAACCAAGATATTGACGGGTAAATAGTTCATTCTTTCCTTTTCAGAGTTTTAGGTTTTTAAGGCTATGCTGTTCTACTTCAATACTCCCCCCCAAAAAAGGGGGGGAGAGGGGTGATAAGTATGGAATCCAATATTTGGGGAGTTGATAATAGGGGCCTGGTGACAGCTGGCCTCCTGGGGTTTACAATGGGATCTCATGGGCCCTATACACATTCATCTGGTCATTGGTGGCATTATGGCCATAATCAGCAAAGATGGACAAAGTTCACCACATATGCTATATTTTTGTCCTGCCATTTTACTTTCTCACCAATTAAGCTAAGAATAAAACATAGGTTGAAAATGGTGAGCTAAAATCTGAAGTCAGTCTGCAAGTCATTTTGGGGGAGTTAATACCTATAATGTGGCTGTGAAGGGACCTAGCTGTGGATGGTAGGGAGAGCCTTGGTTTTTGTCAAACTGCTACAAAACCGTTTGACAGGCAGTTGAGGATGACACCGTAAAACTCAATGCACCATAATCACTTCAATGAACTACATAGCATGTCCCTTTACAGTTAAAGAACCTATGATTTGAGGTTGACATTGGTTTTCTGTTATGGAAATATAAATTGGTAGACTTTATCTGATTGTATGAAGATTTTGAAAAAAGTGTAACGGAATTCCTCCCACTTGGTGCGGCACAAAAGAAAATAAGAATAATTTATTATTGCAGTTTACGCTTTTTTCTGTTTTTCTTTTTCTTGGAATTAATAATGCAATTGTTATTTTTTTGGAATCATTGCATGTGTAGGCTGAAATCAGAGAGTAAGAGAAACTGAGAGCAGATTGACACATTAACACATGTTCTATAGATAGTTCCCACTCAAGTGTCAAAGACGTTCTAGCTCACTTGAACAGTTACAGAGAGTCCATCCATCATGTCAATGTGTAAGTGCATTTCTATTGATATAAGCACTTTGTTACTTGAATGGTGAAAAGGGGTAATTATTTCACTTGCAGTATATAGGTATATTTTATGATGTAAGTATGTTGACCTTGGGTTTTGTTACTTAGAGTAGTTGATTTTTTTGATAGATTATTTAAAGTGCCAGCAACCATATATATCTTTCCATACATGTACAAAATTACCAATAATGTTTTGGGATATGTGGAATGCGCTTACTTAACAGAGAGAAACGTGTTGCTTTGTGGTGCACTTGAACATAAAGAATAAGATATATCATAGAGATGCTTCATTTTCCCCTAAAACATTTTATTGCTTTTATTTAGAGTGTAAGAACTTGGAGGGTGTACGGGTAACATGACCAAACAGTCTAATAATAGAATGTTGAATAGAATGTTGGAAAGGAAAAACAGCAAAAACGAGGCATTAACAGTAAACAAAACAATTAATTTATACTATTTTCCATGTGTTCGGTACTGAATAAAATATGTAGAAAGGAAAATATTGTCCACCCCGCACTGTAATTCAACCGAAATTTGGTGTTGCCCATGGAGTGAATACCATTTAGTAAAGTGAAACAAATGGCAAGCAGGAGCTTTGCTATGTGTGTCCAGAGAGTGAATGTAGGTCTCCCAATATTTAAGACTTGGGCAACCTTGCACTCCTTATATTTGGAGGCTTCGATCCACTCATATTTGAACTTATCAGCTGATTTAGCTGGCTTATCAGGTGAAATCCAGACATAAATAGTGGTATTTCTGACAACTGCAAACCATTTAAATAAATCTACCTTGGGGTAATGTCATGGAAAACACCAAAAATGGACATCTCCGGGGATAGTGGCACTAGGAAATGTAAGAGGAATTCAATACAAGTTAGCACCTCTCCCCAGAATTTTTTTTTAAAAAAAAACAGTCCCAAAATCATTGAAACAAATCAGCCCCCTCATCCACGCATTTTAGACATTTTGAGAAGTTCAGTCAGTGTTTGGAGTTGGGTTCTTGGTAAATTCATAATACCTACGTGCTCGGTATGAATGAATAATGCGACATTTTATGTTGGTACAATATAAGCAATCCTGTAATATCTGTTTAATAAAATATGGTTCTGTGCAATATCCTGGTGCTTTAGAAATAAATGTGATCAGGAACATGAATTCCCTGTGTTTTAGTAAAGGCATACTGCTTTATTTGCAGCTGTTTGTGAACCGGCTTGTGGAGCGCATGGTACTTGCATTGAACCCAACAAATGTCAATGCAAAGAAGGATGGAGTGGAAGACATTGTAACAAAAGTAAGTATGGCCAGAAAAGTCACAGTATCACATTACCCATGTTTTATCAGCTAAGAGTCCATACTAAGATGTGCAAGAACTCAGAGTGAATGAATGATCACCTATGGTAATGGATATTGCTATTGTCTTTGAAGATACACAAATAGCTAATTAATTTAAGGAAAAACGTCAAGAGTTTTCTGCTAGGGTTCACTCTATAAATTGGCATATGCAGGTTGTACTTAATGATGCTGTTATCTATCATAGAAAACATGTTTATAAAGAAAGATGATACACACCCCTTAAAAAGGTTTTTTTAGAGAGTTTAAAGAAACACTACAAAGGGGTTAACTGCATGTCCCCACTGTCTTATTTTATTTTATTTCAAGACAAATCAGCACCTTGGGCACACCTCACAGCTGTCAGATAACCAGGAGCGTTGCTTTCTTTACTCCCTTTAAGCACTCACTCATAGAGGAAGAAGCATTGGCTAAAATGCTGCTGTAGTGGATTTAGGGAATTGTTGTGCATGCACACTTTTCTATTAGAACCATTGGACTGGCCGGTATGTAACTAGCCACGATCTAATGGGGGAAAAAAGGAGCTGTGATGACATGACATTCTCACCGCTGGATTTGAGGTAAGTAACTTATTTATTGACACACAGTGAAGAAGACTCTAAATCTGAAAAAAAAAAAAAGAAGAAACGACTGCAATGTTATAAATAAACATTTTTCTTACATTGGAGTGTTCCTTTAACTCCCAGTAAAGTTAGGTGTTAGGTGATTTGTTCGAAGAAGGCTACTCCCAAAATATTGTTGGTTGTACTTAGTTGGGTTATCTGTAGAGATGGGATATCACAGAAAGGAGGATGTGGAGTAACTGAGGACCGCTTAGTAAGATCTTGCAAGGAAATAAGGTTAGGGTGACTGTCAGCTAGGGTTAGACTGTGTGCTACAGTATTGGGAGTTTGGACATCGAAAGGTTTATTTACAGAAGACAGAATTGTCAAAGTGAGTTCCATATTTAAAGCTAAAACTGGTGAAATTTAATTTTTTTCAAGTCAGAAAGGCTTCCAGTTTGGCTCTTTCAGTCTAACATTTGAGATCACTTTGAATTTCTGACAATTCTAACTTTACTGAATAGCGCGGTTACAGAATATTCAGACACATCTCTCACAATCGAAGCTTGCATTAAAATCAGATGAAGAGATTCTATTCATAAACCTTTACTTGTAGGACTCACTATAACTCTTGATATAACAAACATTTGTACCATAGCTTGAAGGCTTTGTTAATAATCAGAGTGTGAATTTTAATATAGCATGAGTCAAATAAGGGACACAATTAGGATTATTTACTCTAAATATCTAGCTATATCTGATGGATTTTTAATAGTGTCAATCGTGTTACAATGGTAGATCTTAACATTCTACTATATATATATACTATTCATTCCTATATGAGTGTCATTAAAGGGACAAGCATGGGTTCTCTCAGTTTTTCTAATGCATTTTTACAATAATGAATTAATGAAAGGAACTAGACACAAATAACTAAAACTAATTGGAAGGACACCTTTGTATTTCCTCTGTTTGTGGAAAAGATTTCTTAGCCAATCTTGGTTCGCAAATTACTCTCTAGTTGACCATTATGTATGTTCCATAGACAGCGTTGATGCTTTCTAACAAACAGGGATGGTAAATAGTTAGCAAATATTAGAAAATTTAATGATGTTTTGTGGGAGGTGCCTGCAAATGCACAAACGCAATCTCTCAAAAAATTCAGTTACTTTTGTAGCAGGAGATTGAGCAGAAACTGAACGTAATTTCTACAAATTGCTGCAATGAAAATAATCCCCCCCCCCCCTTATAATATTGTAAAGCGCTACGGATACTGTTGGCGCTATATAACTACCAATAATAATAAATAATAATAGAATGTGCAACACTGGGTAATTGAATAATCAACAGATAAATAATGGTGTTTACTGTTTAAAAAATGCCAAATTGAAACCAGTAGCATTATATAAATTATTGTTCCCATGCACGATTGTAACCATGAGTCTTCAATAATTAATAGTGAATTGTTGAGAATTTTACGTTTAAGGTCAAAAAAGGCATATTGAAAATATAGTGGACCTGGAGGATTGTTTCCAGTTTGGAAACTGTGGCCAAACAATTTCAAATTCCACGAATACTTCTTGAATGCTCAACTTTAGTGTATAACCCTTTGAGAGACGATCTGTAACAACCTGCGATTTGAAGATTTTATGGCGCATTAAGATTCTATTTGTCTTTCTCCTTCAGAATATTATTCTGGTTAATCACTAAATACCAGATTGAAATTCAAATGGCAAAATATAACAAAATAGCCAAATCCTCACTATAACCGAGTTGTGAATTTTTCAAAATACCTATTTTTTTCATAAATTTTGCCATTTCGAATGTAGTTTAGCAATTAAGCCAATGAGAGTCACAGTGTTCTTCTGCCCGAATTCTAACATAACGCTGGCCGGACCACCACTGAAGTTTAAGCTGGCAGAGATTGCTTGGTCACTTGCCAATACAAGCTTTTAATCAGACGATGCTGGCAGATAATGATAGATACCATTATGTAGCGAGACTGATCTTCAAAAAAGTCTGTGCTTATGTAGTTCCCTGTGTAAAACTGTTTACTGAATCTGTAAGTATGCTGAACAAATAGTGACAGGGCATCAGAGCCATAATACACACACAGAAATACCATAACAAGGATTCCTCTAAAAACAAGCCAAAACATAGGATCTTGGGAGTACAATATTTCAGTTCAAATGCTGGCAGACTGCACTCTTGTTAAATCTGGGAATTTCAAAATAAAGGATCGCTGGAAAAAGAGAAAATATAAACGTTTATTAAGTCTGGGATATGTCAAAGAACAGCTATTAATTATAGATGAAACACTCCGGTGCATGACTTAGCTACTGATTGTAACATTTCGCAGAAGCACTTCTCATTAAGGCAATTATACGCCATTTGCATCATGGTGTCGGGAAAACTGCAGAGTATATGTAGTCCTTAATCATCAGAACAAGTGAGGGCCAGTGGTGTTATGTGCACGTGTGTGGTCTGCTACTCCTATCATCCTCACAGATTAAATATTCTAGAGTGCCAAGATCTGTGACTACTAATATATCAAGGTGTATTTAATAAGTTAATGTCATAAAATGTAAATTCATGTTGTAACGATAAAACATTGATCATGTTGGTTGTCAGGGTTTCCTTAAATATATTAGCAACAAACTGTGACACAAAGATAGTAGAATTATAATGTATATGGGTATCACAATGACACTATCTTTAGAACAATTAAAGGGACACTAAAGTAAGTTCACCTCAATGAAGTAGTGTGGGTGTAATGGTCTTGTCACTTTAACCCTGCGATTTAAAACATTGCAGTTTTGTAGAAACTGCAGTGTTTACATTGCAGGATTAAATACACCTCTAGTGACTGCTTTCCTGACAGCCAATAGAGACGCTTCCCCCTCCAGTACCAAGTGAATCTGATAGCAGCATTTGATTGGAAGAGCACGGAGTTTGGCCACACATGCCCAGTTCCAATTCAGTGCATCTCTATGAGAAGCAATGGATTGGAGGAGATTATGGTGGTGTCAGCTTGGATACTGACATCACCAGAGGCGAAGCTGGAGGCTACAGTAGAAGAGTCCTGGTGTTGGAAAGGAGGTGAGTAATCATTAGTTAGCCTATAGTTGAGAAATAACAATTGCTATTTTATGAACTATAAGTTCCGCTTTAAAACGAAACTGCTGTGATTTCTTCCTGTTGTTTTACACCAATTGGAATATTGGAGGTAACTTTTCTCATCTCTCGTAAAAACGACCATCTAAAATGTCAAAACGAACGTGCTTCTACTGAGTATGACTAATGATGGTCTAAACTTCTTAATGAGCAAAAAAGAAACACCTGTTAAGCAGTTTATCCATCCATACATACTATAGATTTGATGAAAGTCACTCCATAATTGTAGAGAAACATTTCCTTATAATATATATGTCTCTTCTTTATACTAGTTGTGTGGCTCATCTTCATGTTAATATACATATATTATAATTCTTTTGTGTGTCAGAAACATCAGTACGCATCAGAGTTTTGTTTTCTTTAGGTTTATCCTGCTTACAATTAATAATATATAATAAAACAACAAAGGATGTTGCAGGATGATGGATGTTCAGCAGCAGATGATAATTGTTGGACTCAGTAAGGGAGAGATGGAGTCTTTGTCCTTAAAATCAGTGAAGTTCCAAACCTACCCCAACACTCCAGTAAAGATGTATACGATGACACCTTTCTTTATGTAGTCACACCAATTAAATAGAAACATGTATATGATACCTATTGATTCACATTGGTACCACATTCTAGAATTCTCAGACAAATAAAGCCATATGGCTTATTGATACCGTCTGTTACTTATCTCAATCCAGATAACCATATCTAATATGAATAGAATATGGAATATTCTACAATTCCCTCTGTTTATGGTTTGTCTTAAAACCATAACACAATGTCACTAGCGTGTCCTTTCATACACCTTACAGATCACATTCGTATCACAGTCATTGAGTATAAGACAAGATGTAGTTACAACTTTCTGATATATTAGAATTCTTAGAAGGTTGAGGTGCTACTATTCTTGCTGTTTCTTTTACTTCAAACTCACTCTCTTTAAGCTAGGTATTGATATCCATATCCATTTTGCATTATAACTCTTTTTAAATAATATATATATAGATATAACAGGAATAAATGGATAACATTAAATATTTTGATCAAATAAAAAATGTAAAACAATCAGATCAAGATATTGTAACTTTCAAAAAAAACAACTGTGTCTCACTAACATGCATTCCTAATACAGACACATATCTTTCCCTGTTTTCTTCTGAAATTAATATTTAGCAATTGATATGTATGTTAGTGTTAGTCATTTATTTAGTTGTTGTCTGTTAATCCTCTGTATATAATTAGCTCTGTAGAAGCTTACATCTGAGTTTGCAGGTCAGATAAGTCTCTTTCCAACAGGGATGTCCAGTTGTCTAAAGGAATGCTTTCCTAATTCACTGTCACACTTTACCAACATTAAAATCAGAACCATGTGCAGCATCAATATAATGGCTTACATTATATTAAAACGCAATTCAAAAGTTTAATATTGAATTGCATTGACCTCAAAACATTCTCATTTCTTTTCATTAAATCTACCTTCAGCTGTACTGGTCCTGGTGACTATAGTGAATACATTTTGAATAGATCAAAATTTATACAGAGACACTAAGACTCCAGATAATATGAGGGACCCATAGTGAGTCCACATGTCAAAACAAAATCAAATGAGCATCCCTCAAAACTGGAGAAGGCTTGACTAATGGCTCTTCACCAACAGTGAAATCTCTCTGGGACCCAGTGTGTCTCTACACATCACAGTGATGTTTTATAATTAATTGTTACTGTCTACAGCCAGACAAAGTATATATATATTTTTAACTATTTATGATAAGCTTCTCTCTCTGCTTTTGACATTTTATTTAACACAGTTATTTACTAAAGTGAGAATTGTCAGGAATTGAAAATACATTTCAAATATTCAACCGAAATAGCTGAACTGGAAGCATAGCTGACTTAAGAGAATTTTCCCAATTCAACAATTTTGACCTTAGATTTAAAATTCACTTTGAATTGCTGGCAATTCTCACTAAAGTAAATAAACTTACTAGTGTTGAAACCCAATTTCTTGCCTACAAGCAGTGGTGTATTCTGTTTTTTTGCTGCCCTAGGCATGACAAAACTCAGGCACACCACTTCCCCACCCCCCCTTCAAATATCTCTTCCTGACAGACACATGCACTCACTGATGCATACACTGACATACACTCACTTACAGATACACAATCATTGTCACACACACTGTTTAACCAATACACACTTTCACTGAAACCTACAGATTCACAGAAATACACATGCACTCATTCACAGTTAAACACACACATTCACCGACAGACACACATATACACTAACCGACAGACATGCATTCACCCAGAGCCGTTTGAAGGAATTTGGGGGCCCCAAGCAAAATGGACATCACTGACAGATACACACTGACAAACACATATACAACACTCACTGACAGACATATATGCACTCAGTGTCAGACACACACAATGACTGACAGATACACATACACTAGCTGACAGACATCACCTTCACTGACAGACACGGATACACACACACACTGACAGACACGGATACACATGCTGAAACACGCATACATACCCTGACAGACACACTCAGTGACAGATACACACACTAACAAACCTGTATACACTCTCACTGACAAACACATATACACTCTCATTGACAGACACACTCTCACTAACAGACACACACTAACTCTCACTAACAGACACACACTAGCACTCACTAACACACACACTCTCACTAACAGATGCACACTAACACACTCACTAACAGGTGCACACACTCACACTCTCACTAACAGACACACACTAACACATTCACTTACAGACACACACACACTAACACACTCACTAACAGACAAACACACACACACACTAACACACTCCCTAACAAACACACACACACTCGCAATTTACAAAAAAATAAATTAAAGTTCAATCCGGCCAGCTCTTGGGCCCCCCCAGGACAAGAGGCTGTCAAGGCATCTGCCAGGGTGTTTGGGGGGGGCTTTTTTTGCCACCCCCCTGAAAATGCTGCCCAAGGCAAATGCCTTGTCAGCCTTGCGGTAAATACACCGCTGCATACAAGCATTGCAATATTGTGTACAAAATAAAACTGGCACTTACACTGCATGTTTAGTTAAGTGTTAAAACAGAAAATCTCAATGGCATTAATTTCACTGTAAATCCTAAAGTGTTAGCTGTTTTTAACCTCACAATGCGGTTTCAGTGTCCACTGAAAAAAAATAAAAAAAATTGTAATAACAGGTTAAACCAAAATCTAGAAAAATGTGTGAATTATGATGAAAAGTCTGTTTTTACAATTTCTTTTGGATAATTTTTCAGGGTACGGAGCCAACGTCATGAATGCCCTAAAGCCAACAGGCACCAAAAACAGACAACACACTCCTTCTCCTAAAAGGACTGAAGAAAGGCACATTCCACCCGAATCCAATTATATCTGGTGAACCTGCACATCTGAAACCTTTTATATTACACAAAGTTCACAGCCTTCATTAACCTTTCATGTGTTGGACGTTAAAGTGCTGTTCAGAACAGTTTGAGATTACTGGCCTGAATCTTATTAGCTTCATTATAAACCACTGACCTAATCTTTTACTACCAAGGTTATGTGCTTAGTATTATTAAATAGATTTCCTTTACTCAGTGGTTCCATCTACGTCCTATGTATTTCCAACATAAATCCATTTTTACCGTTTCTTAAAAACAAATATCAGGCAGACATTAGTCATTTCAGAAGCAAGTGAAGAGTCGGTGAGAACTGTTACTAATTTACAGGAATAAAAATGGTTAAAGTGACAATTCTATTGAGTCATAGTGTCTTATTGTTTAACCCCTTATGATATTTCATGTCCGCGTCACAAACTCTTCCAGTATGGAATGTTCTCGTTAATTACTATAGGTAGATCTACACACTTATTGGGCGAGGCATTTCATTTTGATGAAGAATATTTTATCTCATCAGGACCAAATACATTTGTTTTCTGTTTCTAATTTCCAGCTGTCTGCCGTGCCCAACCCTGAAATTCCAAGTACTATAACCACTACAGAGCACTGTGGTGTATTGGCACCTCTCCCAATGAAAGTAGTCAAACTGTTTCCTAGTGGTTTGGCTTCTCACGTGGGGTCTGCAAGCTGCCGGTCACTGCATCTATAAGAGCTGTAAATTCTAAGCTCTGAGCTAAGTGTGCTGTAGTAGTTATGGTGTTTGAAGTTACGTAGTCAGCTAGCTTAAAAAAAAAGTCCTTCGAGTTCAACCTTTAGAACACATCGTTTTATCCTGTTGATCAAACAGAAGGAAAAAAGTTTGAAACGATGGCCAATTATTCCACAAAGAGGGGATTTAATCCTTTAAATGAGTGGGACATCTTAATTTAGAATAGGATCTGTAAGACTAAATTGTTATTAACGAACAAATCAGTCACTGCCATTAAAAGTTAAATAAAGCATTGTTTTTCTCAGTCTTTTTTCGAGACTGACCTCGGGAAATGTCGAGTTTTTTGTTCTATTAGTGTTGACCACTACAGCAGCGAACAGCAGTGATTTTTAATGTACATTTTTCATCTTAAATCGTTGGTCTAGACATTAGAAAATTTACCCCACCATAGCTCAAAGCTCCGCAAAGCATGTGTCTCTTTTACTGGAGAAAGGAAAGGCAGAATTCGATGACAAAAATTGTCATTAGCCATTAATATTCCTCTAAATTCAGACATTGCAGGCAGATAACACAAAGTGTGGTGTTTATTTCTTTGCTTTTGTGTACTTAATTCTTAAACATTTAATGTCATAATTTAATTAATTTTGTAATCCCTTGAAATCTTTCTATTCATGTAAAATACAGTAAACTGCAAACTAATCAGGGCCAAGCAGCTTTGACTGCGGTCTTGATACTAGAATTAGTTAAACAAGCATTTGTTGGGAGTAGTAAGTGGCATACCGTGATTATAAAATATTGTATATTGTTAACTGCAGAAAATGTATGGACATTTTATATTAGCTTCAAAACAACTATAGTATAATGTCATTACAGTAAAATTTACAATATTGTGTTCAAAATTAAAATGCCACTTTGATTGTATGTTTTGGTGTTTTGTGTTTTTTTGAGTTCTTGTGTGAGATTTGACTTTTTTTTTCTAAAAAATATTTTGTTAGTTTTTCTGCAAAGTTTCTGCTAAGATATATGTTTATTTTTCTTGAATTCAGATAAATGGGATTAAAACTTGAGACAGATACAAGAAATCCACAAGACAACCAAAAATGAGTAGGAACACGTATGAAATATATTTGTATAATAAGGATGGGATTAAAAAAAAAAGACTCCAGCAAGTACTGGTGTTTTATACGGATGTAGGTAGGAGGTTATATACATATTCTAAGTACTTACACACGTAAATAAAAAAACTCATTTGTTGGTTTTGCTCTGAGACATAGTTTAATAGAAAACATATACAGGGAGTGCAGAATTATTAGGCAAATTAGTATTTTGACCACATCATCCTCTTTATGCATGTTGTCTTACTCCAAGCTGTATAGGCTCGAAAGCCTACTACCAATTAAGCATATTAGGTGATGTGCATCTCTGTAATGAGAAGGGGTGTGGTCTAATGACATCAACACCCTATATCAGGTGTGCATAATTATTAGGCAACTTCCTTTCCTTTGGCAAAATGGGTCAAAAGAAGGACTTGACAGGCTCAGAAAAGTCAAAAATAGTGAGATATCTTGCAGAGGGATGCAGCACTCTTAAAATTGCAAAGCTTCTGAAGCGTGATCATCGAACAATCAAGCGTTTCATTCAAAATAGTCAACAGGGTCGCAAGAAGCGTGTGGAAAAACCAAGGCGCAAAATAACTGCCCATGAACTGAGAAAAGTCAAGCGTGCAGCTGCCACGATGCCACTTGCCACCAGTTTGGCCATATTTCAGAGCTGCAACATCACTGGAGTGCCCAAAAGGTGTGCAATACTCAGAGACATGGCCAAGGTAAGAAAGGCTGAAAGACGACCACCACTGAACAAGACACACAAGCTGAAACGTCAAGACTGGGCCAAGAAATATCTCAAGACTGATTTTTCTAAGGTTTTATGGACTGATGAAATGAGAGTGAGTCTTGATGGGCCAGATGGATGGGCCCGTGGCTGGATTGGTAAAGGGCAGAGAGCTCCAGTCCGACTCAGACGTTAGCAAGGTGGAGGTGGAGTACTGGTTTGGGCTGGTATCATCAAAGATGAGCTTGTGGGGCCTTTTCGGGTTGAGGATGGAGTCAAGCTCAACTCCCAGTCCTACTGCCAGTGCCAGTTCCTTCTTCAAGCAGTGGTACAGGAAGAAGTCTGCATCCTTCAAGAAAAACATGATTTTCATGCAGGACAATGCTCCATCACACGCGTCCAAGTACTCCACAGCGTGGCTGGCAAGAAAGGGTATAAAAGAAGAAAATCTAATGACATGGCCTCCTTGTTCACCTGATCTGAACCCCATTGAGAACCTGTGGTCCATCATCAAATGTGAGATTTACAAGGAGGGAAAACAGTACACCTCTCTGAACAGTGTCTGGGAGGCTGTGGTTGCTGCTGCACGCAATGTTGATGGTGAACAGATCAAAACACTGACAGAATCCATGGATGGCAGGCTTTTGAGTGTCCTTGCAAAGAAAGGTGGCTATATTGGTCACGGATTTGTTTTTGTTTTGTTTTTGAATGTCAGAAATGTATATTTGTGAATGTTGAAATGTTATATTGGTTTCACTGGTAATAATAAATAATTGAAATGGGTATATATTTGTTTTTTGTTAAGTTGCCTAATAATTATGCACAGTAATAGTCACCTGCACACACAGATATCCCCCTAACATAGCTAAAACTAAAAACAAACTAAAAACTACTTCCAAAAATATTCAGCTTTGATATTAATTAGTTTTTTGGGTTCATTGAGAACATGGTTGTTGTTCAATAATAAAATTAATCCTCAAAAATACAACTTGCCTAATAATTCTGCACTCCCTGTAGAGGTGGTAGGATTTTAGCACTTTTAATGGGATGTAGAAGGCAGCTCAAACAAGTCTCTCTAATCCGATCCAACAAAAGGTCTATGCGATAAGTGGAGGGAGTAGCACCTTAAGAAGTTCTTGGGTGTTGGTAAATATGTAATGAGAAATGTGTAGACCTATCAATTAGCTCTTCTTTGGTGCTCCTGGGGGGTACATTCACCACCTGGGATGTATGGGGTATCCATTGGTGGTAGGCAAAATAAGCCGAAAACAAGCTCAAATCTAGTGTAGTATGTTATGAGGTAGAATAAATAATTACATAGAAATATACTCTCAATTTATGGAGCCTCCTAACGGCTCCCAGGAATATGTTGGCCCTTTATAAATGCCAGTAATAAATAAAGTTGAACAATCCCCACTCAAGGATCTTGTTAACTGACTGAGGTACTCATGATGGTATATGTGGATACAAATAGAAATAAGAATATAGTGTTCAGTTCACTGTGCTGTACAAAGAATATTAAAAATATTGGAGAAGTATTCACTGGTGCAGAGCAAAATAGTGGGTTTGCTCAATTCTCAGGTCAGGACTTAGGTGTTATGTTCCCCACCAAAGAAATAGATGTAAAGGCTCCAAAGGAAAATCAGAACGGTCCAATGTTGTAAAATTCACTAATTTATTGAAAATATTCATACATAAAAAAAGGATTAAAATGGAATAAAACAAGCACAGTAATAATACGGATGACTTTCACCTGTGACACTGCAACAATTGTTCAGGAATAGTTTGAGGAACATAAAAGAGTTTAAGATGTTGCCTTGGCCTCAAGATTCCACAGATCTCAATCCGACTGAGCATCAGTGGGATGTGTCAGAACAGCAAACCTGATCCATGTAGGCCCCACCTGGGAACTTGGAGGACTTAAAGGATCTATTGCCAATGTCTTGGTGCCAGATACCACAGGACATGTTCAGAGGTCTTATGGAGACCATGTCTCGATGCATCAGAGCTGTTTTGGCAGCACAAGTGGGACCTACACGATATTAGGCAGGTGGTACTAATGTTTTGGTTGATCAATGTATTTCTGTCCTTTAGCATGGTTAGAATATTGAATAAAACATTTTTGCCAAGAGAATGAAACCTTTGCCAAGAGAGGAACCATTGCCAAGAGATGGAATAAGAACACCTATGTCAGTCATATTATGTCAGAAACCATTGATATTACTCTATTACAAACACTACAGGTCACAATGAAATTTTTTTTTTTATCACAAACATAAAACAACTAGGCATAGTATCCCCATAATATAAAAAAAAAAAAGAGTTTTGCAATGAGAGTACATTTAAGTTTCTCTTAATTATATATTAAGGTAGTTTAGATTTATAAATGTTGGCATTTGTGCTTTTCCCAAGCAGAATAATGAGACAGCTGAGATATAGGACAATTTGGCTACATAAATACGCCACAGCTGAATCATCCTTGTTCCTTTTGAGGCCACCATATTGACATAGGCTTACTGAGTCAATTTGACAATGTTGGAATTGCTAGTAAGGACACAACTGCACCAAACTGGCGGTGACAATTCAGCATGGCTAAACAAACGCCGACAGGGAAGTCTGTATCCAGTATGTCTTTGATCGTTGTGTGGACCTCAATCCAGTAAGGGATTAGTTTTCTGCAAGACCACCAAATGTGGAGATCAGAGCCCACCTCCTGCACCTATCTCCAGCAGGCCTCAGAGACCCCAGGAAGCATACAATCTATTCTCTCTGGTGTTCTGTACCACCCCATCAATAATTTGTAGTTGAGCTGAAGCAGTATGTATGTCAAGGTGGCGGTCCGGTGACCGGGACCCAGACACTGTCTGGGCGGCGGTCGGACGACCGGGACCCAGTATGCCTGATGTTGAAAGTAGGAGTCACAGTGTGGAAGTGGATTAGCAGGGTCTGGTGCAGAGTAACCGCACACCCCCTGGTGTTGAGCACCAGTGTTTGTGCAGCCACATACCAGGACCCTGATGCAGCTACAGCGGATCCCAGGAACTAGGAGCTTGGAAATAAGCAGACCTCCCAGGAGCTGCATAGGGAGGCTCTGCAACAGGAATGTATCCAGTACTGAAACAATGCAAGACTAGGATAGGCACCAAACATGAAAACAAGACAGAACTAATAGAACCCAGAACCAGAGAAGGATAGGAAGCTAAACCCAGAACATGTACACAATACATAACGGAAACATTAACAGAACAGAAGCAGGACAGGACAGGACTGTACATGGACTGGGAATACAAAATAAAACAAGACAAGATATAATAGGCAAAACAAGAGCAGACATAACTAAGTACTAAATGTGAAAAACTATGGGGATTTAGTTACATTTTATGATCATACATTGCATAAGCCTGACACAACGTCAAAACCCGATATTAGGCAGGTCCTACTCTAACTGCCTAATGTCTGCTAAATGAACAATAATAAAACACACACAGCACTTACCTGCAAGAAAAGGCATTGGAATTGAGCAACGGCCTGCAGGGACAAACTGAAACAAAAGGAATCATGGAAAAGGAACGGGTGTGGCAACATAAAACAAACATTTAAAGGAATCCAAGAGACTGGGAATTCCAGGAAAGGAATACAGGAATGAACCCAGACACACCAGCATAAAGAAAACCAGACATGGAATAGAAAACCAGAAAAACCAAGAAAAACTAAACAAGAATTGTAAAAAGAGTACTGGATACCAGAAGCCATTGCCAGAATGATCCACAGCTAGGAACAGGATGTGACAGTGTATAGTTCCGAGATTCCCTTATAGAGGTATGCCCGCATCCTGCACAGTTCCTCAAACTCCGTTAGATTACTGTGGAATAGGTGTCACCTATATTGGTAAGGGTAGTAAGATTTAATTTGGAAGTAGCAAAATCTGTCCAGTCCTGTTTGGCAGTAGATCCGGGAGCGGCCTCAGTGTGTCCGATGTGCACCACTGGTGCATATATGTCCAGTCTGACTCATCAAAGGCATTGATGTCTCTAGGTGTAAGGCCACCAGCTATCTCAGGGTTATATATGAGCGGGGTTAATGGGCCTGGTGTTGTGGATAGTATAAGCCTTGTCCTAACCGAGTTCCACACCTTCAGGGTCACCCCTTTGAATGGGTGGGTCTGTGACTGTGCACCTGTCAGTGGGCCATGCAACCACACTTCAGCTGGAAGCGTCTACTCCACAGTCCTTTCCAGTTGAATCCAAATCTTGGGTGACTTAGGTATGTGCCATTCCACTACCTGTAGAAGGTAAGTGGCTCTGTGGTAGTTCCAGATGGAACGAAGTCCCACTCCCCCTTGTGCCTTCAATAGGTGCAGTAATGCTCTCTTGATGCTAGGTGCCCGAGACTGCCATACAAACCTGGAGATGGTCGTATCCATGAATCGGAAGAAGGTCGTAGGAAAGCTTATCGTGATCGTTTGGAATATGTAGAGCAGGCAGGGAGGATATTCATCTTAATGGCATTCATTCTGCCAAACCACGAGACGCAGAGGCCGTACCAGCGAGCCATATAGTTTTTCAGCGTGCGCAATAGCGGGGTAAAGTTATGTGCGTACAGCTGGGTCAGGTCTACCGTAAGCCAAATACCCAGGTATTTAAGTTTGGTGGTGCACCATGTGAATGCGAAATGCGTTGGCAGGTGAACTGCGTCCCCCATCGAGATGGCTAATGCCTCCGAATTCTCCGTGTTCAGTTTCAGGTTTGAGGTGAGACCATATTCTGTGAAAGCCCTCAGTAGATTCGGAAGCCCAAGGGATTGCTGATGAAGAATAGAATGTCATCAGCCTGGCGGCTACCTTATGTGTAGACCCTTTCAGGGTAAACCCAGCTATTCCCCCATCCTACCTGACTGCCCCCAGAAATAGTTCTAGGGATAGGAGGGGGAAAACGGGCATCCCTGTCTTGTCCCATTTCGAATTTGAAAGGGCTATGATAGAGCCCCATTAATCCGAATCCTAGCACTCGGAATCCTATACAAAGATGATATCCAGGACAGCAGATGTGGGCCAAAACCCAGGGCAGTCTGCGTTGCTTTCATATATTGCCAATCTACATGGTCGAAAGCCTTCTCCGTGTCGGTGGAGAGGAGAAGGGTCTTCTGACTCGAGCGTCGGGCTGCATGGATGATGATCAGTGCATGGATGGTGTTATCCCTCGTCTCCCTTCCAGGGATAAATCCAACCTGGTCCGGATCCACTAGCGTGGGGAGAACTCCACTGATGCGCGTTGCCAGGATCTTTGTAAAGAGCTTCCGATCCGCATTCAGTAGTGACATCGGCCTGTAGCTGGGGCTCTTTAGTCATTTCAAGTTTCTATCAAACTTTGTAATAGTTTGTATGCCTTGTTGTTAAATCCCCCCTTAACAATATTGTAAACCGCTGAAGAATAAGTCGGCGGTATCTAAATGCCAATAATAATAATAATAATAATAATAATAATAACTGTGGATAGAATAGTGTATGTTAGATTGGACCAGGGATTGAAGTGACAACTATTCTTAGATTCAATGTGTGATGGCTTTGTGTTATTTATAAAGAAAAATGCTACTGAGAAACATTGCTGATTTTATAGTACAAGCAAAAAACAGGAAAATATACCTACAAAAAGTAATGAAGTGTTGGATTGGAACCTCTGCATACCATGTCTACACACAAACAGCGCAGAACATCACAGAGTGTTCTAGTCTGGTCATCACAAGAGATCTGATTATGAGAATTCGAGTAGCTATTGGGCCTGAGGGGCTTCGGAAATAGTTCTGTTTGAATAACTCTAATCACCTAATCATTAATAAAAAATCAGCTTATTTAGCTTAAGTCGTAGGGTCTGTCTGAGCTAGTGATTGATGTGTGTAAAGTCTACAGAGTCCTGGCTGCTGCAGAGTAGTTTTCTTGTACCTGGTGAATACACTCCGAAATATAGATTTTGTTTACCAGTTTCCTGAAAGAGGTTCATTTGTTTAACATTTAGCAGTGCAAGCACTAAAGAAAAGTCAATTGTTTATAAGGAGCTTAAATGTATAAGCCACTATGTGCATGAACTCATTTATATTTGCAAATAGTACACTCAAAGCACTAAAAACAAACCATTAAAAAGGCACCTCAGTTCTTTTACTAGTTTCTATGCTATCGAAGTATCCAAGGACTCACTTCTACATGATTTATTTTTGTTTATTAATATTTTTTTAGTTTTTCAACATCCTGACACTCTCAGCCTATCACTCCTGTCCAAATGTGGATATGGTTAATATAGTTTAAAGTCGGCATTTGCAAGATGGCAACAAGGCACCAGGCCGCAGGTGCCTAGGGGACTATCAGTTCTATTCAAACAGCACAACATTGGTTCAATACAAAAACAGCATATGGAGTCCATAGCCAACTAGCACCACAGCCACTAGATATAACAGACTGTATCAGTTAGGATGCTTGTACTGTCCCTTTAAATAGTGCTCCTCTGGCAATATACTAAAACAGTTTTTACATTAGACCATTGTATTGCTGTTAGCTCATAATAATATTAAAGGAACACTGTAGGGTCAGGGACACAAACATGTGTTCCTTACTCTATAGTGTTAAAAAACGCTATGTAGCGCCCCTAGCCACTCTGACCCCCTAACTTTAGTAAGATATTACCTTTATTCCAGTCTGCTGGTGCTAGCTCTGCCCCTGATCAGCCTCCATGGCTGACTTCATCAGAAATGACTTCAGCCAATCACATTGCTTTCCTATAGGAAAGCATTGGATTGGCTGAGATTGTCAATTCTGATTATCTCATCAAAGGAGGCAAAGCCAAACACAATCCTGGCCGATCAGCATCTCCTCATAGAGATACATTGAATCAACGCATCTCTGTGAGGAACGTTCAGTGTTGACATGCAGAGGGTGGAGACACTGAATGGCAGTGCTGCATAGTGTGCAGTACTGCCGCAGGAAGCACCTCTAGTAGCCATGTGAGGAGTAGCCAGTGGACTTATCCCTAGGCTGTAATGTAAACACTGCATTTTCTCTGAAAAGACAGTGTTTACTGCAAAAAGCCTGAAGTGAATGATTATACTCACCGGAACAAATACAATAAGCTGTAGTTGTTTGGTGCCTATAGTTTCCTTCAAATAAAGAAAGCAAAACTGTTATTTATCGACCACTAGTCAGTCTATGTGTCTTGCAGTTTTAGTGTCTTGTTTAAAAACTTTTCTGTTGAGATCTATCAACCAGAAAGAGGCTTAGCTAAAACCTTACTTATGTGGTCATTGTCTTTCATGCCAACAATGAGCTGTAAATATGATCAGAATAGAACGGTTTTATAGATGACAAATGGTAGAAAAGTTTATTAAATATTAGTCTGAAATATTCTGTTAAGCCATAATTGCCTGTTAAAGTCAGGAAAAATATTCATCATTGTAAAGGGTTATAATGAGTATTAGTTTATACAGAGCAACAGTACGTCATAAGAAGATGAATTCAAAATACATAAACCAGATGCACTAAATAACGTTTTTATTAATTCATTAAGTCATCAATAATAATGCTTAGGTTTACAATTTATTCAATCTGTTATGGATCCTGCACCAGAACTGTGGATTAACCGGTGCAAGACTCCTGAACACATAATCCTGCAAAAGAGCTCATCTGGCCACCTCCTACCCTAAGCCCAAATCATGCTGAGTGATCCTTCTCCCGGTCGCAAAATGGTTCCAGACGCCCGGGACAGCTGCAATATCTCCAGCAGGACCTGGTGGAAATTTGCAATGAAACTAACGGCTGTTCCTACTCCCTTGAAATTAACACCTAGGAGAGCGCTTTTTGGAGGGGAGGTAGAGGAGGGTCAAGCCAACAGGCACATTGGAACAGGAACTCTGTGCCAGATTGGGACGTGGCTTTAGCCCACTCAAACTTCATTCAATGATTTTTCGGGCTAGGTACATCCAATCCGGGCACTTTTTGGACATTTTGCTGGGGGGAAAGAGACCTGTCCAGGGATGTTTAAGGAATTATTTTATATGTTTTATTATTTGGCCACCCTGGTGTATGGAAACGTAAAAAAAAATAATTGCATTTAATTAGTTTATCTCCCAGATTCTAGGTCAGTAAGCCCATTGTTCTTGTGTGGTTTGTCACAATAAAGGCAGTTCTTATCTCCAGTAGTATGTGTCGTCTAGGGTCTGTGGGGAGCTATAATCACTGAAGCGTGACTTTCCTCTGAATGAAGAAGAAATAGACAGAGGCACTCGGCCTGAGTACTGGGTTCTATTATTATTATTTTATTAGTAAATCAGTTTTTATTGAGATTTTTTTGTTTTCAAGAGAAAATAAAGAATAATAAGAGGAGCATTCAGGCTCTGAGAAGGTGTCAGCGTGTCAACATTTTAGACAGATTTTTGAAGATCAGTTGGTAAACATTAAAAGTGTTTCATTTAAAGCATAACCATGCAGATCCTATTAAAACTGAAATTAATATTGCCCCTGGTTACTTAAGCATCGGCTGTGAGCTGCGGCATTTTGTGGAGGGGTTTCCCCAGTTCGATCAGCAGCTCTCAGGATTCACATATATTTATTATTATTGCTGACATTTATAAAGCGCCAACATATTCCGCAGCGCTGTACAATTGGGAAAGACAACACAGTAGGAACAGACCGATACAACAGGTAGAGGCCCTGCCCGTGAGTTTACAATCTAGAGGTTAAACTGGGAAGATGAGAGAAGAGGTAGCAGAGGGATTTGTATGTGATGGCAGAGAGAGTATAGTAATAGTATAACTGCAGCAGCTGATAGCATGTAAAGGTAATAAGGAGGCTGTGGTTCCAAACAGCTATCTATATATCTTAAATTACCTCCACTCAATGTAGGATCAGTGAGTTCAGCCTCTATAATGCTATTTATTAACCAGCCTTCTATAGTGGGTGCTTAAAGCTGTGGATACCAGAGTAAGAATTCCTAGCAATGTAGCATGTGCATATCTACTTCTAGTTCTATGATGGTATTCCTATCAGGGAGAGATACGGATGAAGAAGTTTAAGATAAGTCAAGGTGAAAAGGAGGAGATATGTGAGGGTGGACACAGGAAAAGGAGAGAAAGGAATAAGAAATTGTATAGTGGTGTAGAAGTGGCAAGTTTATGTAGAAAGGGACGAGAAGTGGAGTCACCCATCTGGGGGCCATGCCCCGGTCACTCCACTGCCTTGTAGTCTGGCAGCAGCGTTATCGACGTCAGCCCTCATCCTGTCCACCATATATAGAAACCATGGTTGTCATTGTTCCGCATGTTTGTCGCTCGCGTTCAGCAAAGCTGCCCGGATAGCTTCTGCAGCTTGGATATCTTCCATTTTTTCCAACCATTGTTCCCTGCTGTGGACTACTCTTTGTTTGCATAAGGCTGGTATTAGAGACTTCGCTGCGTTGAGGAGATGTCTAGCGATGGATTTCTTGTATGTCGAGATCGGTGTTAAAGTGAGATGTAACAAGGATAATTCAGCAGGAAGTTGTTGTGGTTCACCGAAGATGTCTGACATGGTGTCCCGCACCATATCCCAGAATGGGGTGATTTTGGTGCAGCTCCACCAGATATGTTCAATCGTCCCTTCACCTAGGGCACATCTCCAGCAGAAGGGAGACACATCTGGGAAAATCCTATGTAGGATAGGAGTGCGGTACCAATACAACAAAAGCAAGTCTCCTCCCAGGGACTTGTGTTGCAACGGTATCAAGGGACTCGGAATGGGAGAAATGTGATTCGCTCCACGCAGGGATCTCCAAGTCCTTAGAGTATGTTTGATAGCTGAAGTTGTTGTAGTCTTTTCTAGAGTCTCGGGCTTCCCCCGCCATAAGGCCGCATGCATCGACACGTCAGTCCTTCCCCAGTCCAAGGATGGCCATTGTTGGTGTGGACGTGCGTTGCAGTGTTGCACCTTAATGATATTTTTTAAAATCAGGGAGGGCCAACCCCCCCCCACTGTCTTGGTAGACACAACAGATCATGTTTGGGGTGGGATCTTTAACCTCTCCAGACATAGCAGATCACTGCAGTCTTTAAAGCAGAGAAAAATGATTTAGGTGGTGATAGCACTTTACCTATGTTCTTAGGTATTTAATTTTTTGGTCGCACCAGAGGAAAAGAAAGTGGGGTCTTAGATTGGTAAATTTCTCCAGCGGGACTAAGACGTTGAGCACTTCATACTGAGGTTCAGCTTTAGGCCCGATATGGCTCCATAGTTGTTGAACTCTCATCAGGCATGGCAGCATGATGCGTGTGTTGGTTCCGAAATAGAGGAGGTCATCCACGTATGCAGCCACCTTGTGTTCCGAGGTCTCCCATTGGTACCCTGTGATGTCTCGGTTTTGCCTGACCGCTATGAGTAAAGGTTCAAGAGATATTGCGAATAGTAAGGGGGAGAGGGGGCAGCCTTGCCTTGTGCCAGGAAACTTGCTGTTAAGGCACCGTTGACTCTCACCCTTGCATTGGGTCAGCTATAAAAGGTGGCAATCCAGCTCCTAAGCTTGGTGCCGAAGTCCATTGCAGCCAGCGTGGAGAACATGATGGCCCAGTTATTCTGATCGAATGCCTTCTTGGCATCCGTGGATAGTAGTACATGTATTTGTTGTCATGGCGTGCTAGGTGTTATAGTGCGAAGAGGCGAAGAGGCGAAGGTTGCTGTCTCTAGCTTCTCTGCCAGGGATAAAACCTGTTTGGTCTGGATGAATAAGACCAGGTAAATATGTCTGCATCCTAGTTGGCAATTTTTTTGTGAGTAACTTAACATCTACGCTCAGGAGCGATATTGGTCGGTAACTATTCTGGATCTTTATCGGGTTTTAATATTACTGTTATCATGGCAGCCAAGGCTTCCCTATGGAATTTGCCTCCATCTGGTAGCTTATTCAAGGCTTTCTTTAATCTTGGGGTTAGGAGATGAGAAAACGTCTTGTAGCAGGGAATAGGGAGACTGTCTGGTCCAGGGGCTTTTCCTGTCTTGGATTGTGGCAATGAGCTCTTCCTCCTCTAGTAGTGCGTCCAGTAAGTCGGCTGTCTACTACCAGGTTTGTGTTTATGGAGATATTCCTGAATGGTAGAGGAGTGTTCCGGTTCTGAGAATTGGGCTGGGTCCTCCGTGGTCTTGTATAGTGTGGAATAAAATGTCTGAAACTCTTTAGCGATGTCTTGCGGGAATGGAGAGACGCCCCAGATGTTAACTTAAGCCTGTGGATCTGCATGAATTATCTTGGCCCTTGGAGAATTTGGGCTAGATACTTCCCCTCTATATTTGCATGTGTGTAGAGAAATCCTTTAGAACTTTGAACGCCTTGGAAATGTCTGTGTGTCAGGAGTTCAGTAAGCGAGCGTTGTGCATCCAGCAGGTCCGTGTATACCGATTCCAGATGTGATCTTTTATGCTGTGATTTTAGATCAGCTACGCGATTCGATAGAGCAGGGAGCTGTACCACTATTAATTTACTTTTTGGATGGATTAAGGAGTGGGCATACCAGATGCTACAAAAAGGAGATACTGCCTTGGACAACTGGGAATCGTTCATAACCGCGATATACTCGCAGTGCTCTGCTTCCAAGAAAGCTGCTCCTAAACCTGCTCTAGGTTCCTGCGGATCTCGGATACCAAGAGAGCAGAGAGGCCTATATGAGTATAACAATGCTATCTTCTTACATCGCGAGCCTACCTTCAAGGACCTGCCTTGTTACCCTGACAATATCCAAATAAGCCTTGAGACTCCTATGGGCAAAAAAGAACCTATGGAAATTGGTGTCATACGCACCAGGTTGTCTTCCGAGGAAAGAGACCGTAGGAGAAGCAGCGGCCATTGTTTCTGTTGTGGAGAAAGAGGGCCTTTTATCACACTTTGCCCAACTAGTCTACCTCAGCCAAAGGCTCTTCTATTAGGTACCCTACGGACCCACCCTGCCATCCCTGCAACACATTCTGGTAACTGCCAAGGTTGCTGTATAACCTGTCTACGTTCTGTGAACCCAGACCTCGGTAATTAACACAACCTGTACTCCTGAGAAGTCTCTACCTTTTGCTCCTGAGACATATGCACCTCCTCCTGAAGATACTTCTGTTAATACCATCACTTATTCCTTCCAGCTCAAAGAAGAATTACCTTCTGAATGTACCTATAGTGGTACCATAGTATGAAAAGAGGACTTACAAATGTTCGAGATGCATTGCAAGCCACAAACTCCACTCCTGCTAAGGTAACCGGATCATCGAAGACCTTGATCTATCTTGGTACTATGGAGTCCCATGTTGTTCTGGGGACTTCGATTACAAGGACTATCTTAGTGATAATGACACTGACGAAGTGGTGTACTGACACTCTAAAGAACCTATTTATGCACGCAGGGCGTTCTTAAAGTGGGGGTCCTGTCACGGTGACGGCCAGGCGTGGCCATTCCACAGGTGCCAAAGAGGGGAATTGAACTCTGGACTCTTGCTGCTTTAGTCCTGCTGTCTTGCCTTTGTGCCACACTTCAGTTCATGTCTCTGCCTGATGTCCTATCCTGCCTTGTCTGCAGCACTAGGGGGCTGGACTTTATCTGTGGCTGCTCCTGTCTCTCTATGTCAACCTGAGGCAGATAGCTCATTAGCAAGGTAAACCTGCCTCTCCATGAGAACATTGTCAGTTCTTTGATTCTGGTGATCGTGAGTTGTTCCTGTTTTGTCTCCTGATACTTGTTCTCCAGATTGACCCCGTCTCCTATCCTTGGCTTTCCTCCTTGTTTATGCTGACCTCTGGCATCCTTTGACTTTGGCTTATCCTCGACAATCCTTCTGATTGTGTCCTTGTCTGTACTGCGTATTGGAGCACCTTTCATGCACAGCCCCCATGCACAGATTCACAGTGCTGGTGGTTTACAACCTTATCACCTTGGATTGTGTTTATCTGCAAGGGTGAGCACAAATCTCTGCCTACCGGACTCCCACCACAGGTAAGACCCTGACACCTAGGCAGCATATGGGATCTCTGGGAGCGGCGTTCTCATTTCTTGGGCGCAGTACGTGGTGTGCTCTCACATACCCTATTGAGACTGGTGCTTCTTTCCTGAGGATAGAATGGAACAGGCAGATAAGTAGCCTCTCAACATCTTCTTCACAGTCAGGTTCAGGTACACCCCGCACGCGTATATTACACCTGCAGCTGCAGTTTTCAAGGTCCTCCATCTGGCGCCTCATTTCCAGCAGCACTGTGCCTTGTCTGGAAACCGCTTAATCGGTTGCCGCAGTCTGATCCACAAGGCCTTAGGGTTGTACTCTGGTGCATTGTGTAGCTACATCCGCACGGAAAAGGGCCATTTCTGTTGTAATAGTTTTGTGGAGGTGAGAGCCTGGAAATACTTTTTGGTAGCCATGGAGGATGCGAGAGACCTCAGTTCTGTGCAAATACTGTCTAGTGTAGCATGATCCGATCCTGCAGGTAAGGATGGTGGCGCCAGGTCCATGTTGGAGTCGCATCCCGCATGGTAGGCCCCGGCTGGAGTATAGAGAAACCCATCCATTGGTCCAGTGTGGGAGATGGGATTCATGCTCCTAGGGTTCTGGGGTGGGTCAGGGTGCGAGGTAAGTGCTGTGTTTTGGGCTGAATTAGGGCTTAGAGGAGCAGAGCTCTCTGATCATGCTGCCATTCAGGTCAGAGTCCAAGCCATGCCCCCTCATTATTATTATTATTGGTATTTATATAGCGCCAGCATATTCCGTAGCACTTTGCAATATTATTAGAGGGGGAGATTTAACAATAAATGAGACAATTACAAAAAACTTACAGGAACAATAGGCTGAAGAGGACCCTGCTCAAACGAGATTACAATCTAGAGAAGGTGGGGTATAAAACACAATAGGACAGGAGATAGCAGTCAAACAAGATGGGAATGAAGCAGAGCTGGAGGAGAGACTAAAGTTCTGCACTTTAGGAAAGAGCAAAGGACAAGTATGTGAGGTAGAGGTTACTCTAGGAGGTCATAAGCTTTCCAGAAAAGATGGATTTTGAGGCACTTCTTAAACGATTGAAGACTAGGGGATAGTCTGATGGTGGTAGGCGGGCTATTCGAAAGGAAAGGAGTTTCTCTTGAGAAGTCCTGTAAGCGTGAGTTGGCTGTACAGGTGCAAGCAGCAGACAGCAGAGCGGAGAGACTGAGAAGGGGCATATCTACTATTACCTAGGAAGTAATAGAAAGTCGTTTTAAGGCTACTGAGGTTAAGGGTGGGTTAATGGGAATGTTGAAGTCCAGAGTACGGACAGAGGATAGACGTAGGTCTTCGGCAGAGCGCAGGGGCCTCGACAGGACATACTTGTGCATTAGGGAGTATAGGGAGTATAGGTAGGTTGGAGTAGCATTATGTAGGGACTTGTAAGCTTGCACCAGAATCTTAAATTGAGCCCTATATCTAACTGAAAGCCAATGTAGGGACTGACAGAGGGGGGAGGCATGTGAGGTGCGGTCGGGCAGACAGGAAAATGAGCCTTGCTGCCGTGTTCATAATAAATTGCAGTGGTGCAATCTGGGAACACGTAAGATCACTGAGTAGGGGATTGCAGTAGTCAAGACAAGAAAGAACAATGGCATGGACCAGCACCTTAGCCTCGTCTGGTGTTAAATAGGGGCAGATATGAGCTGTGTTTTTTAGATGGAAGCGGCAGGATTTGGCGATCGACTGCACATGAGGTGTGAAGGATAGGTCGGAGTCAAAGAGAACACCTAGGCAGCGAGCCTGCGAGGTAGAGGTGATGGTGGCGCCGATGACTTGAAGGGAGACAGACACGGGAGTAGCAACACTTGAGTGAGGAAAGACCAGAAGTTCTGTTTTGGGCAGGTTGAGTTTAAGGAAGTGAGTAGCCATCCAATTGGAAATTGTGGAGAGGCAGTCAGAGACATAAGTCAAGATGGGCAGAGAGAGATCGGGAGAGGAGAGGTAGATGTCATCTGCATATAAATGATAATGGAAGCCAAAGGAGCTGATGAGTTTACCAAGGGAGGCAGTATAGATGGAGAACAGTAGGGGGCCAAGGACTGAACCTTGGGGGACATCAACAGAGAGGGGTTTGGGAGAAGAGGCAGAGCCAGAGAAAGAAACACTGAAAAGGCGCTGATAGAGGTAGGAGGAGCACCAGGAGAGAGCGGTATCTCGTAGACCAAGATTATGGAGAATAACAAGATGCTGTTGATGATCAACAGTGTCAAAGGCAGCAGAAAGATCAAGGAGAATTAGGATAGAGTAATGGCCAGGAGATTTAGCAGCGATTAAACCGTTGAATACTTTGGTCACAACTATTTCAACAAAGTGACAAGCGTGGAATCCAGACTGAAGCGGGTCAAGCAGAGAGTTGGATTCGAGGAAGTCTGTCAATCTCGCATACACAACTCTCTCAATGATCTTGGAGGCAAACGGCAGTAGCAACATAGGGCAGTAGTTGGATGGGGAGTTGGGGTCGAGGTTGGGCATTTTCAGAATTGGCATTATGGTTGCATGCTTGAAGGGTGAAGGAAATGTGCATGAGGAAAGGGAGAGATTGAAAACTTTAGTGAGAGGAAGAGCAAGAGAGGGAGAGTGCGGATGAGATATGAGGGAATAGGATCGAGGGAACAGGTGGTGGGGCGGGAGGAGCAGAGCAGAAACCTCTTCTGTTGTAGTAGGTGCGAATGAGCATAGAACAGTGGAGTGAGTTGTATTGGGTGATGTATAGGAAGGGGAGGGAGAGAGATTAGAGATCTTTTCCCTGATTGTAGAAATCTTCTCAGTTAAGTGAGTTGCAAAGTTTAAGGTGGACAGAGTGGTAGGAGGAGGGCGAGCAACAGGGCGGAGGAGAGCATTAAAAGTGTGAAATAGGCATTTGGGTTGGTGGGACAGCATGCTTATGAGGGTGTTGAAGCATGGGCGTAGGAACAGGGGGGATAAGGGGGACACATCCCCCCCCAGCAAATCATGCCGGGGGGACAGGTTATAGAGAAATCCCCCCCAGCTCCGCCGACCACAGGTGGCTCCATCAGGGAACCGCACGCACTGCAGACTGGGAAGGGGAGCACTTCCCCTTCCACACAGGAGCGCCGGGTGTCACGTGACTACCTGGCGCTCAGTCTGACACTGCGCCCACCAGACGTCCAGAGGTCCCCCTGCTATGTCAGGTAAAAGGAGGGGGGACAACAGTTTGTAGGGGGGAGAGCAGAGCCGGTCACCTCTGAAAAGAAAAAAAACAGCTACCTGAGCATTTTTAGTGTTAATTAATGGAAGGGTTAAAGAAGGGGTGAGGGGGGAGGTAGAAAAATGAAAGTAAGCGGTTAGGGGGGCTTCTAATATGGATGGGAGGAAGAAAAATATTTGGAAGGGGTTAGGGGGTCTACTAATATGGATGGGAGGAGGGGGAAGGTAGAAAAATAATTGGAATGGTTTAGGGGGGCTTCTTATATGGATGGGAGGAGGTAAAAAAATAATTGGAAGGGGTTAGGGGGCTACTAATATGGATGGGGGAGAGGGGTAGGTAGAAAAATAATTGGATGGGTTTAGGGGGGCTACTAATATGGATGGGAGGAGGGGGAAGGTAGAAAAATAATTGGAAGGGGTTAGGGGAGTACTAATATGAATGGAAGGGGTAGGGTGGGGTCTAATATGCATGGAAGGGGTTAGGGGGTTAAAATGTATGGAAGGGGTAGGTGGGGTTCTTATGTGCATGGAAAGGGTAGGGGTGGTTCTAATATTCATGGAAGGGGTAGGGGTGGTTCTAATATTCATGGAAGGGGTAGGTGGGGTTCTAATATAAATGGAAGGGGTAGAGACGGGTAGTAAAATGTATGGAATGCACTTCTGAAAGTGTCACTGAATGGCAGTTAGGAAATGTGGTCACCCTAAGTCAGGGGCAGTATTACACAATCTGTATATGTATAAAAAAATATAAAAAGTAATCTGCAAAGTACAAAATGTTTGTGTCAAATGTCGTGCTAAAAATTAAGCTAGGAATGTGCATTTTTTTATTTTTTTTAAATACTTTTTAGAATAATGATACAAACATTTTATTTCTTACATTTGTGATGATTCTTTTTTCCCCTCTATTTTCAAGGGACACTATAGTCACCAGAACCACAACAGCTAAACGTAGTAGTTCTGGTGTCTATAGCATGTCTTTGCAGGCTTTTTAATGTAAGCACTGACATTTTGTAAAAAGGCAGTATTTATATTACTGCTGAGGAATACCTCTAGTGGACACTCAGATGGCCACTAGAGGTGCTTCCTAGTTGAGACATGAATGCCGCCCTATGAAGTATCTGTGCATGTGCGGCAAAGCTGCGCATGCGCACCAGGGAGCAATGACGCTTCTGAATAGAAGTGTTTTATTGCTCCCTGCTTGCACCCTCCTATTTCATCATTTTGACGAAATAGGGGAGCGGCATCAGGAGGATCCCGGCGCTGTATCTGGTTAAGTAAATCCCCTTCCCTGTAGTGACCCTTTAATGTTATTATTTTATCATTTATATAGCGCCAGCAAATTCTGTAGCACTGTACAATGGGATAAACAACTCCTAGTTTACGGAATAAAAATATACCCGGCGAGTAAAAATGATATCCCCCCAGATTTTTGGGGGTTCCTACGCCCATGTGTTGAAGTAATTTACTTTTGCAGAGGAAAGAGCCAGAGTGTAGAAGTGCAGCATAAATTTATAGTGGATGAAGTCAGGTGCAGAGTGAGACTTTCTCCAACAGCGTTCTGCAGTTCTGGAACATTTTTGGAGATATCGGGTCAGCTTGGTGTGCCAGGATTGTAATTGGGAACGTTTGCTGCTTTTAAATGTAGGAGGTGCCATGATGTCTAGTTGAGAGGAGAGAGTGTACAGTGAGGTTGCAGAGTTAGGGCAAGTGAGATTTGAGATGGGTAAAAGGAGAGTTTAGAGTTTGGTGGAGAAATGCTGGAGATCAATGCTGTGGAGGTTTCTGCGAGATTGGAGAGTTGATGGTTGTGAGATTTGGGTATGGGATATATCAAAGTTCAGCAGATGGTGGTCAGATAAATGAAATGGAACAATGGAGAGATTAGAGGTGGTACAGAGATTGGTGAAGATGAGGTCAAGAGTGTTTCCTGCTGTATGAGTTTCTGAAGTAGACAACTATGTGAGGCCGAAAGAGGAGGTTACAGAGAGCAGATGGGAGGCATCAGGGCAGTTGAGGTTGTTGATTGGGATGTTAAACTCTCCAAGTATGAGGGAAGGAGTGCTAGAGGAGAGAAAGTGGGGTAGCCAGGTGGAAAAGTGTTCAATGAATAGCCTAGGATATTAATGGTAATTAAGATAATTCAATAATAACCTTATCTGACAGATTAACGCTATTGAAGGGATATGTGGTGGAAATCACCTACTGCTTTTTTAATGCATTAAAATATAGAGCATGTGAAAAAGGCAAAAATAATTAACTAGAAAAAATAATATAGAAAAGATTATCACCCCCGGATTATTCAGAAACAGACTTACAGCTACAGTGATTTTTACAAAGCACTGCAGTTATAAACTCTCGGCAGGTACATGGGGTTCAGGGTACTTTCTGAACCATAACCTCTTCAATGATGCATAGATGTCCTGGTACTTCGAGTGATCCATTAAACTTTATAGTTGCACGACTGCCATATTGTAATATGGCCAGGGTTCCAGGATTCCATTCAAATCATTAAATGACTTTTTCATGGAAAACTGTTTTATAGCTTTCAACAGTATAACAATTTTGAGGGTAAGTACTAGATGCCAACTGGTGAAATTTCAATTTCAGACATTGTCTTTAAATGCAATTAAAAATATCTTCAATGTTAAAAATAAATAATAATTTTATACTTGGCAGTCGTGTCAATTGACATGACTAGAAGATTTAAAGGCACAGGAGGAAAAAAAAAAAGGAAATTTTTGGCTCATCGAAGCGGCAGCGGTTCTGTATTTTCTCAGCTTACTTGTCACCGATAGTTTTAATAAATAACTTGGCATCAGCAAAGAAAATAAAATATGTAACAGGACGGTGGAAATAATTTTGTCAGTAGAAAAAGGAAACTTCAAAGATATATTTGCCAGACTATAAAAAAATACCTAACGCAGCAAAAATATATAAGTAACTTTTGCTAACGCCACAAGATCATAATATGAAATATTTGAAAATACTATTTTTCATTGTTTCTGGCAGGAGAATGCCGAAGCTTGCACAACTGACTGCCTATCAAAGTCATGAAACTTAACTGTCCAATGAGATCATTCGGAGAGGACGACTTTAAGCATCTGTAAAGCATTCACTAGAAAAGTTCTGTGATCGCTCAATTACTAATACTGGTTTTCCCGTATGCATTCATTTTAACATTGTATAAGATAAATTTTGCCAAAATTCCACACAAATTAGTTTTCATGAAAATAATATAATACATTTAATTGAATGTTATAGCTAAATCGTTGGATGGGATGAGAATAGGGAAGGTGTGCTTTAAATTTAATGTTTTTGTTTTCTCCAAGGATACAATGCAGTTGCCATAAATAATGACTTGTTTACCTTAAAGGAATGCTCCAACACATACAGCACATTATTTTGCTGAAGTGCTTTATGTGTGAAGAACATGCCCCCTTTTTCATTTTACAAAAAGTTTTTATTTCCCCCAAAATTGGCACATTTCTAAATTAACATTGTTACGCTGCCCAGGCTGTCAATCAGAAAACAAGTCCTGTTACTTCCTGGTTGTTTAGCTCATTGGAGCTAAACTCTTGAGACAGTAATTGCACAGAGCACCTGCCTTGCAAAAACTTCTCATTGAGCTGCATTGGGACGTCTGTGATTGGACAGCCACAGAAAGTCTGGGCGGGGTTAGAAGAGGAGGCCTTGCAAAGGCAACAAACAAGAAATCTGCAGTTTTTGCAAGCTGTTTTCAGATATACCCCAATGAAAAAAATGCATAATTAAATGCATGCATGTTTTCATTGGGAGTATAACTACGAAATAGTGATTTTAAAATAACAAACAAACCTATTTTCTGTATTTGGTCAGTGGCGTGTCCCTTTAACTTTTTTTGTTGCTCCAGCTGTGCACAAATGAGCCTGCCCAACTCAACACATAAGCAGCAAAATGTATAATTGAGGTACAGAGCACCAGGAAAAAATATAGGATCTTTCAGCAGTTTAAAATGTCACCTTTATTCCATAACAACAGTTCAAATTTGGCAGATATCACTACTTCATGTGTTGCATGGCTTAGAGTCACTTAGTCAAAACCCAGACTGAGTCGTTATGTCATTCATCCCATTTCCTCTGCCACCAGGAACCTCCACATCTCTTCTGGGTAAGGTCTTTCCCTCTAACCGCTGGCCTGCTACGTACTGTCCCCCTGCTCTATCCTTCTTCGAGGCCGGTATTTTTCTCTCTCCATTGGTATCTGCTGGCACCATCTTTACATACACGTCTTGAGTAGCCCATTCGGTGGTAAGAATTAAACACATATGGCCATTTCTTGTGGGATAAAGCATTCTCACACAGACCTACTTTTTAAACTCAAAGGGTCTATTGGGGCAGAGTTAGCAGGGTAAGGTTTGGCAACACTAATGATTATCTAGGAATGGTAGTATTTTGTTTATTTGCGATCAAACAGCTTAGCTGTCTGACACTTAGTAAAGCTGATGATAAATATTGGCCAATGTCTGGGCACGGCTGTCTACTATTTATATTTTTATTTTATTTGGCTGTGCTACCTCTTTCTAATTAAGGAAAAAAATCTAAATAAAATAAAGTACTTGTTCTTCCTAAAACAGGCATACATAAACGTCTAATGCTAAGAACACTATTACAAACCCACCTATCCACAAATATCTTTCGTGACCCAAACTGGCCTTTTTCTTGCTATCAGTATTACTTAATAGATCTTATCTGTGCTTGTATTGCATTCTCTCATTATCTCATATTCACCAACAATGCACCCATCAGTCTGACCACCTCTTAATATTGATCCATCTATATCCATTATCGATTGCTTTTTGTTTAATACCCTCATTGAGGCATAGAAAGCATTCTCAATAACGATAAGACATTTTTTTTTCCATAACTCATCCACATGAAGATAATTATGATGGATTATTTTAGGATGTTTCAAATGTTTTTAAAAAAAAAACAAACATACAAAATAAGCTCCTTACTATGATAAACTGCTGTTTGGGGGGAAAAAAAGCATTAAAATATTGAAATAAATTATGTAGTATTTTGGCATTAAAAAGTAGACATGCTGTGAAATAATGGAATAACATCATAAAATGTTAAGTGTGGTATGAGCTTCCAGAGAGATTTGACACATACTCCTCCAGAGTCATAAATGTAGCACAGAGTGCACAGTCATTAAGACTGCTGGAAATGCTAGCTGTTGGATAATGTCTTGGGATGGTGCGCATTTATATGTTTTTGACAACACCGAGGGTGCTGGCATTGTAATAACTGGAGAGGCCTTGGCTGAACGAAGCATTGTGAAGATAACATTCCAACATTCTGACAGTAGATTCAGACAAGAGGTCGAGGCTTATCATCAAGATCTGGGATAGAGGCACTCTTCCCGATGCTAGCAGGTTACACTTCCAGATGTTAGCAGATGTTCTGTGGCTTGATATGACATTTTCAGTGACTGATGATGCTTTTTGTGTTAGAACTTGGCCATGTTTTGAAAAGTTGTGTGAACAAAAAGCTGCTACGAAAAGGAAAGGAAGGAAATCATACAATGTAACAGCAACATATATCTATTTTATTATATGCCAAATATAATGTATTGGCCTTATTCATAACTGACAGTTTTAGCTTTCAGAGCTGAATGAAGACTTCGTAAGGACCAAGACAGGGGTTCTCATTTAGGGCTCCCTGCAAACCCTCTTACAACCTCTAATCTAATAATAATAAGAAGAATCTAATTCACATGAATCGCAAAATAATCAAGGTATTTCCCTGCTTGTCCCTACAGCTCTATCGACATGTCGCCACAGCCATATTTCCACCCCTCCCAGCGCCATTCTCCCCACATTCATTTTTGCTTCAGTACACTACCACAGTCCCATTTTCTCTCTCTACTACCACAGTCCTGTTCCAAATTTAAAAAAATGATTAGACATTTTCAGATATAGCAAAGGTTACACAGCCATTTATATAGAAATAACACATGCTTTTTGATAAACATTTAATAGATATGTACAAAGAACAAGCTTCTGTTTTTGCAACTATTTAACATATATTGACACTTTGACTATGAAAAGAAAGGGATAGGAAAGGCGTGGGAGGGTTGACCCATGGGGACTTCTGGACCCACTTGCTTGGTTTGCTTAATCCAGTGAGACATTTCTTCAAAATTCTTAGTTCTTCCTAGTAATTCTATTGGTGGAGTAGTAGTAGTTTTCTAATGACTGGCTAAGTTAATTTTAGCCGCTAGTAAGATATGTAATATGTAAGATATGTCAGGTTTCGGGATATAGGGAGGGATCATATCTAGTAAGATGATTTGAAGTTGATAAAGGAGATGATGTCCTATGACATCCACAATCAGCTGGTGGATCTTCTTCCAGTATGGTTAAATTATTTTGCAATACCAATGTGGGAAAGGTTTCCTAATTCTTCTTGCGCTCTAGCATGTGGATGCTAAGTTTGGGTAGATGTGGGCCAATCTGCTGGGAACCAGATACCAGCAAAACAGGAGCTAATGATTCATTTTTTCAGTGTGCCAGACATCATGAAACACCTTTTGATGTTTGCTAGACATGTGCAATTAGTTTCGGGCCGAATATGAATTTGGAAGAATTTCGGGCAATTCGGACATTCGGGTACTTCTGAATGTCCGAATAGCCGAAGTGCCGAATTGCCGAATTACCGAGGTCCCGAAGTTCCGAAATTACAGAATTTCCGAAGTGTCGATGTGCCGAAGAGCAGTATTGCCTAAGTATTAAAATACTTACCAGTGGAAGAAGAAGAATGTTACACTGTATACAATTTTAAATAAAAAGTATACAAACGTAGCCAGGATTCAGCTGTAAGCCTTTGCAACACTTACAACAATCAAGTAACACACATTCATATAAAATGTAAGTTACTTAGCCAGTCATGTAATGAGAGGAATTAATAAGTAGATAACTCCCTAATTCCCACGGTATTAGGGAGCTATCTACTAAAAGGCTTTACTTAGTATTAGTAAATTATGCCCCTACTCGCCATACTGCGAGTAGGGGCATGTCTATTAAACAGTGAGCAGCCTGCTCACTGTAAAAAAAAAAAAAAAGCACGTCCCCCCTTCCCTTCCTAACCTGAAGGGGGGACCTATTGTCCTCCCCCGGCCCCCTCCCATGAGCGATGGGTGGGGCCCTAAAGTAAAGTAATGGGGGGGACCTATTGTCCTCACCCCCAGCCCCCACCCCTGAGCGGCGGGTGGGGGCCCTAAATCAGAATATGGGGGGGGACCTAATGTCCTCCTCCCTGGCCCCCACCCCTGAGCGGTGGGTGGGGGCCCTAAATACCAATTGGGGGGACCTAATGTCCTCCCCCTGAGCGGTGGGTGGGGGCCCTAAATTAGAATGAGGGGGAACCTAATGTCCTCCCCCTGGCCCCCACCCCTGAGCGGTGGGTAGGGGCCCTAAATACTTATTAGGGGGGGACCTAATGTCCTCCCCCCTAGCCCCCACCCACCGCTCAGGGGTGGGGGCCAGGGGGAGGACATTAGGTTCCCCCTCATTCTAATTTAGGGCCCCCACCCACCGCTCAGGGGGAGGACATTAGGTTTAGGGGGCGACCTAATGTCCTCCCCCTGAGTGGTGGGTGGGGGCCCTAAATACTAATGGGGGGGACCTTATGTCCTCCCCCCTGGCCCCCATCCCTGAGCAGTGATTGGGGGTCCTAAATTAGAATGAGAGGGGAGAACCTAATGTCCTCCCCCCTGGTCTCCACCCCTGAGCGGTGGGTGGGGGTCCTAAATACTAATTAGGGGGGGACCTAATGTCCTCCCCCTGGCCCCCACCCCTGAGAGGCGGGTCTCTACATTTACCTGTCACAGCACTCTGATTGGTTGGTTTGAATTGGTTACTTAAGTCACCAATCAGAGAGTTATGAGTCAAATTACACAGCGTGGGAAAATTCCAAAGAACTTTCCCACGCTGTGTAAAATGACACAGAGCACTCTGATTGGTGGATTTCAAACCAACCAATCAGAGTGTTGTGACAGGTAAATGTAGAGACTTACCTGTCAGTCTCTTCATTTACCTGTCAGAGCACTCTGATTGGATGGCTTAAACCCACCAATCAGAGTGCTCTGAGCCTAATTGCAGGGCCTTTCCCCGCCCTGTAGAGCTCAGTCTGTCCGGAGCCCTCGCTGGGTGAAGATGGATTATTATTTTTTTGCTGCTCGTTTTTTTTATTTTTTTTAAAGTGCGCCGGTTATTATGGCTTTTTATTTGGCCTGTTTTGGGGTTGAAAAAAAGAAGGTTTTAGAAGAAAGAAAACATCAAATGGGTGGGGGCCAAGGGGGAGGACATTAGGTCCCCCCTCATTCTAATTTAGGGCCCCCACCCACCGCTCAGGGGTGGGGGCCAGGGGGAGGACATAAGGTTCCCCCCTGCTTAATATTTAGGGCCCCACCCACCACTCAGAGGTGGTGGCATGGGGACAGGGCCGGACTGGGAATGAAAAGCAGCCCTGGAAAAAAATTCCATACCACGCCAGCATAGTGCGCAGATATGGAAGCGGGAAAAAAACTGAAAACTAGCACTCAAACATGAAAGAAAGCACTTATAGGGCTTCAAAATAAAGCAGAGCAGATTTTTGTAAGCAGACGCAGACCTGAATTTGCATATAATCCAGTAGCCCCCACATGTGTCCTATTAGCCCTCTCTCCCAGTTCTCCATGTGTCCCTATAGCTCTCCCAGCCCTCCATGTGTCCCTATGCCCCCTATCAACCTTCCATGTGTCTAGGGTGTCCAGATTTTGAAAATATAAAAATGGGACACCCATTAGCGATACAAAAATCGCTTAAAAAAAACAAAACAGAGAAATACATAAGTTTTTAATCTCTTCTTGGCCAGAAGTGGCTGTTACAGCTCATCCCCTTCCTGGTACTCAAATGAGTGTCTTTTCATTTACATTTTGTAGGAGCATGATCATCAGAGCACACACATACCCTAGCCCAGGGCCATCGTAACAGCATATTAGTCCACTGGGCAAACCAATGCACTGGGGCCCTGACTACGCAACCACTCAAAGAAATAAAAATATAAATTAACAATAAAATTAGGCTTATATTTATTGGTACCTCCAACAAATACAATACTTACACACACAGACAGACTGCTAAATACACACAAACCGCAAAAAACACACACAGACTGCTGAATATATACACTGGCTGCTGAATACACACATATAGATATTGCGGAATATAAACACAGACTGGTGATTACACGCACACACACAGACTACAGTGAGGGGTGCAGTGTGTGTGTTCACTGTGTGTAGGGGTTCAGTGTGGGGGGAGTGCAGTGTGTGTAGGGGTTCCGTGTGTGGGGGGTGCGGTGTGTATTTGGAGGGGGTGCAGTGTGTGTAGCAGTTTAGTGTGTGTGTGTGTGCTGTGTGTGGAGAGAGTGCCGTTTGTGTGTGGAGGGGTTCTGTGTGCGTGGAGGGGTTCTGTGAGCGTGGAGAGGTTCTGTGAGCGTGGAGGGGTTCTGTGAGCCTTAAGGGGTTCTGTGTGCGTTAAGGAGTTCTGTGTGCGTGGAGGGGTTCTGTGTGCATGGAGGGGTTCTGTGAGCGTGGAGGGGTTCTGTGTGCATGGAGGGGTTCTGTGTGTGTGTGGAGGGGTTCTGTGTGCGTGAAGGGGTTCTGTGTGTGTGAAGGCGTTCTGTGTGTGTGTGGAGGGGTTCTGTGTGCATGAAGGGGTTCTGTGTGTGTGTGTGTGTGTGTGGAGGGGTTCTGTGAGCGTGAAGGGTGTCTGTATGCGTGAAGGGGTTTTGTGTGTGTGTGTGTGTGTGGAGGGGTTCTGTGAGCGTGAAGGGGTTCTGTGAGCGTGAAGGGGGTTCTGTGTGTGTATGGAGGGGTTCTGTGTGCATCTGGAGAGCCTTCTGTGTGTGTGTGTGGAGGGGTTCTGTGTGTTTGTGGAGGGGTGCTGTGTGTGTGTGTGGAGGGGTTCTGTTGGTGGGGGGGAGGGAGTGTAGTGTGTGTATGGGGGAAGCTCCCCTACCGCGGTCTGCCTGCTCGGCCACGCTACATTCTGTGACCGACAGGAGGGGAGCGCATCCCCTCCTGCCGGTCACCCTGTAATTGCGGCCCGGGCTACTGCACACTAGGCGGCCACGCGCCGGCCCCCTAGTGTGCCGGCCCACCGGGAAATTTCCCGGTATCCCGGTGGGCCAGTCCGGCCCTGCATGGGGAGGACATTAGGTCCCCCCTATTTAGTATTTAGGGCCCCCACCCACCGCTCAGGGGTGGGGGCCTGGGGGGAGGACAATAGATCCCCCCCATTATTTTACTTTAGGGCCCCCACCCGCCGGGAGGGGGTGGGGGCCGGGAGGGGGGGCGCAATAGGTCCCCCCCCTATTCTAATTTAGGGCCCCCACCTGCTGCCCAGGGGTGGGGGCTCGGGAGGGGGTACCCTTTTTTAAAAAAAAATTTTTAACAGTGAGCAGCCACAGGCTGCTCACTGTTTACTATACATGCCCCTACTCGCGGTATAGCGAGTAGGGGCATAATTCACTAATACTAAGTAATCTTTACTTAGTATTAGTAAATTTGGCTGAAAGACCAATTTAGTTCTTTCAGCCTTTTGGTAGATAACTCCCTAATACTGTGGGAATTAGGGAGTTATCTACCAAGCGGCTGCAAGAGAAGTTCCGTAATTCCGAAGTGTGGAAGTGTCGAAGTTCTGAAGTGTGGAAGTGCCAAAGTGCTGAAGTTACTGAAATTCTGAAGTGTCGAAGTGCCGAATTGCCGAAGTCCCGCATTTCGGAATGCCGAACCGAACCGAAAAATTCCCCATGCACATGCCTAATGTTTGCTTTTTGTCATTGAGCACTAGAAAATGTAGTGTTGAGTTTAGTTTCCCATGGATTAGCATATATGGGCTTTTCCTGTGTGGTTTCTATGATGATTGATTGGTAACAGGCAGATAGAGATGTTAGATGGACACGGGGCAAAGGCAAAGTCTTTGAACGTATAGGCTTGCTGGAGGTGGAAGTTGAATTTTATTCTTTTGTTGGATGTGCTTTAGGCTATCCAACAAAAGAAGGTTTCTCCTATGAATATTGTCAGTTTTCAGTGGGGTAGATAAGCTCAGTATGCCATTGAAGGAGAAAAGTTTTTATACTCTGTTCAGTCATGCTGCAACCCACCTATGGGTAGTCAGATCTGGAGTCAACAGCTGCAGCGAATCCAGAGGGGCGAAGTATAGACTTGCCAATTCTGGTAGGAATTTGTTTCTCCACATATTAAAAATTCACAAGGCATGTTTTGTAGTCATCAGAATTTTTTTAGTGGGAAGTTATCCACAATAGTTGAGCTATATCGTAGGGAGAGAGGTAAGAGTTTTCAAGGCGCAGCCAATGTGGTTGCTAAATTAAGCTGAGAGCATCTATGCATTGTGTTGGAGTGTATGTATAATAGTATAATCTTATATCCGGGACCCCCAGACCTCCCTTGTAAGCTGACAGACGAAGAGTTTTGTGAGATAGTCTCGGTGGATGTTTCTTTTAGATATAGAAATGTATTATAGATTTGAAGTTGCACAGTTTTTTTGTAGACAATGAAATCGGAAGGGTGCGGAAAGAGTACTAGCAGCAAAATTGACATTTTCATTGTGTATATGCCCCACCCAGGAGATGTTAAGCTGTCTCCATTTGGTCAATTCATGCATGCCATTATTTTGAGATGACTTTCTTTTATGAGAGTGGCCCTTTAGCTGTGAGTTTAACTCCCAAATGCAAAATCAAGGTAGTCTTACACTTAAAGTTGAATGCCATTTGAAGAGCTCCTGCCATAGCTGGTGTGGGATGCATAAGGAGTGCCTGGGTCTTCCAGGCATTGTTATAGAGAGACATATTGCTGGAGAAGGTTCATCAAGCCAGGGATCAGGTACTCCAGGAGCGACAGAGGCAATAAAATATTGTCTGCATATAAGGATATCTTTTGAGAGCCAATTAGTGATATGAGACCTTAAGATAAATTTTTTTTAAAAGGGATGTGGTCTGAACATTGATTGGGTAAGACGCCAGTGATTTCAGCTCTGCATCCCTTGGCCCTTTAAGCCAGATAAAACCAGTTTTAAAAGCCGAAAATGGGGAGAACAAATCACCTATCAGCCCCAGGTACCTCCTACGCTGCCTCACCGAGAGGTTACTCTGGCCCCATAGATGAATTTCTGGCTACACCGGACAGCATCAGGAGCTCCCGCCAGCCAGACAAGATGGTGCCCATGTCGCCCGGCTCTGAAAGCATGGCGGAGTCCCTGCAGGGTTTGTCGCATGAGGAGACCCTGCACAGAATATTCACATAGCTGGCTGCTATAGCTGCAAATATGCTCACCAAAGCTGACTAGAAGCTCATCGTCATGGAACTAAGGATGGTAATCGGGGAGGAGGTTGCAGATGTGAGGCAAGACCTGATCGCGGTGGAACAACGGGTTCAGGCTCTTGAGGCTGAGGCCAGGCAGGCCATCCAGCACCAACAGGCGACTGATCCAGCCACCTCTCGACAGGGAAATGTGCTACTGGAGCTCAGGAGGCAAGTTGAAGACCTGGAGAACAGCGGCAGGTACAAAAACATCAGGATTCAGGACCTTCCCTAAATGGCTTCTGGGTAAAATGTATTTAGATTTTTAGATCACATTTCTAAAGTTTTGTCAAGTATAATATATAATACTGTGAATGCATTGCTTTACTATAAATACAAAAAGGCAGGTCAATCAGGAGTCTATCTAGTACTGCATACTACACTATTGTCAATTGTAAATGAGCTATAACTCCGTCCCTTCTTACCTGTTATGTGCTGCATACTGCCTCAATAAAGAAAGATTGACAAATAATATATATACATATTATATATATGTAACATCATACTAAGTGTATTTTAATATTAATATAAGTACATATATTAGTATTAAAATACACTTAGAATGACGTTACATATATATAATATATATATAATATATATATATATATATAATAGATATATACACATATATTATATATATATATATATGTTTTAAGGCCGTTTGGCCTGTATTTGTGGGAGGGGCTTAAAATAATTCACTCCCCTATATAAGGGACACCCCTTACCTGACTCATATCGCTTGAGGTCAGCATCAGAATGATTTCCACTTCCGGGTCATTCCAGACGCCATTTTACCTGATTACTCCATGAGGTTTTCTAAGCAGAGCTGTGTCAGGAATCCAGCCACAGGCTTTTCCGGCCTACCACCTTCTTTCTTCAATCCATCGCCGTGGATGGTGTCCAAGTGACTCACAAACCGTAAGTCGACCTACCCGTTACGCCAGGCATCAGTCCCACGGCACTATGCACGGGTCAGGTCCTCACTTTACGGCTGCATTTTGTCTATGTCTGTTCTAAAACCATTGCATGTTCATGAAAATCATTCGTTTAAACCCCCTACCGGTCTTTGGGTGTACTACAGGCTTCTTAGACATTATTGCATTTCATGTACAAACCAATGAACCACTGCATTTTCGCCTACACACTGACCCCTACCGGTCATTTGGTGTACTACCGGCTTCTCAGACATTATTGTATTTCATGTAAAAAATCAACCAACCACTGCATTTTTCACCTACACACTGACCCCTATCGGTCATTCGGTGTACTACAGGCATCTTAGAAGTTTTTTGCATTTTCATGTACAAACCAATAAACCACCTCATTTTAACCTACACACTGACCCCTACCGGTTTTTGGTGTACTACAGGCTTCTTAGACATTATCGCATTTCATGTACAAATAAACGAATCACTGCATTTGCGCCTACACACTGACCCCTACTGGTCATTTGGTGTACTACAGGCTTCTCAGACATTATTGCATTTCATGTACAAATCAACGAATCACTGCATTTGCGCCTACACACTGACCCCTACTGGTCATTTAGTGTACTACAGGCTTCTTAGATATTATCGCATTTCATGTACAAATCAACAAACCACTGCATTTGCGCCTACACACTGACCCCTACCGGTCATTCGGTGTACTACGGGCTTCTCAGACATTATTGCATTTCATGTACAAAACAATAAACCACTGCATTTTCACCTACACACTGACCCCTACCAGTCATTCAGTGTACTACAGGCTTCTCAGACATTATTGCATTTCATGTACAAACCAACGAACCACTGCATTTGCGCCTACACACTGACCCCTACCGGTCATTCAGTGTACTACAGGCTTCTCAGACATTATTGCATTTCATGTACAAACCAACTAACCACGGCATTTTCGCCTACATGCTAACCCCTACCGGTCAATCAGTATACTACAGGCTTCTCAGATTTTATTCCACTTCATAAGCAAACAAACTAACTACAGCATTTTCGCTTTCATACTGACTTCTATCTGTCAAATGGTAGCATTAACCCCTTAAGGACACATGACATGTGTGACATGTAATGATCCCCTTTTATTCCAGAAGTTTGGTCCTTAAGGGGTTAAAGGGTATTTTAACATACAATCAGCATTTCTGACCCCTACTGGTCAACAGCAAAACTGTCTTCACATGTCATATACAATTTACCAGCCAATATAAATTACACATAAGATTGTTTTAAACATAACTATAGACCATAAATTAAACTCCAGCACGGGCTCAACTTCAGGTTTAATTCACAATAATTTACATTTCACATCAAGACCAACAGTGGTTCTATCAACACTGCCACCTACAGGTCTGTCAAGTACATTGACAATTTTCATGGGGTTTTACAAACACCAAAACACTGACACCTATAGGTCAACAGACAAACAACATTTCACATACCAATCAGTATCCAACTACACTGCCACCTATAGGGCACTCGGCAGATCTCCAGTGCACTTGCATTTTGCAACACCATGTTCACTGACCCCTACCATTCAATAAGACATACAACAATTCACATAGCAAGCACTATATCAACATCTGGTATAAATACACATATTATTACACAGTAGCAGAGCATCTGTATATATGTAACTGGTAATATAGTTCACATACATTTTTCACAGCACGCTGCTCCCGCAACAGACTTCCCCTAGCAAGGGGACATACAACATACAAGGTGGGGACAGACCACATTTTCACTTGTACATACGGCACTTAATGGGTTAAGATTGATACATATTTAACCAGTATGGCTACGATGTTTAATATTTACACATCACGTCACTTTACTTTTCACATATACTGTACGTATTAAGATAAGCTTGGTCTATGCCATATTTCCTTATGCCATACGGTTTTATCCATTCAGGTTACAGTTACTACTAAAAAACCTATACGGATTGTCAGGTTCAATACCATACTACCAGGTACATACACCTGCTCACGTAGTTATCCATCTCTTACCTTCCCTGGAATAGTAATAGTGTACTGGCAATTAGGGTTCTAGGGCCCAATAGGTATTACCCCCTTTTTTCTCTGCATTATGCTTCGGTTAGTGGTCCCGCGAGGCCAACACCCCGCCTCACACTCGGAGGCATACACCCCTCGGGCCACTCGTGAGCTAGCCGCCTCGCATTGTATCATAGAGAGGACCTCACCTGTCACTCCCCTTCCTATTTTTCTGGTTACTGTCACCGAGAGGCCAACATCCTGCCACAACGTTTGGTGGCCACACAAAATCCCCTCGCGCCAAGCATAGATAGAGCCTCTCAAGCCACTTGGCAACTAGCAGGGCCTCACCAGTCACCAAAAAAAACACAAAGCCTAATCGTTTCGCCTTACGGCTTAGCTAGCAAGCCAGTACAAGAACCCTGGGTACAAATAATAATTGCAATCTTTATTGTTATTTAAGTATTTCTCAAAAAGATGGTGAATAATCACCTCTTCCTAGCACCCCGGCTAGAATTGATACACCTTCAAGCAGAGGAGATGTTGCTAGTCCAGCAGCAATCAGATCCTGGACGATCCCACACATTACCACCGACCTAAGGAGGTGACAAATCCCCTACCCTGCTACAGCAAGGAAAGCAGTTATTCAAACTCCTCCATACATCAACGGACAACACGGAGGCAGGGGAAGGCCCAGCTACATCAACTCAGGTGACACCCAGGCTATGCTAGCTTCACTCATAAACTCATGAGCCAAAAAATTTATGACAGACTGGCAATCTCGAGTTGGTCACCACAGCCCTCACAAGGCTGGGCCTCACGCTACAGTACAACCAGCACCAACCGAAACTCTGTTACCTGGTACAATCAATTCTTATGACACACAAGATGTTAACCCTGCATGTATGATCCCAGCACATTGGGGAAGCAAGGCATATATATGTATGATGATGTATCTGTGATGGTCAGATCCAGGGATTCCAGGTAAATCGGGAACTGACCATCCCTTGGTTGGGTTGGCATTTGGAATATGTGGAGATGTTTATTTGTGCAGGTACCCATACAGAAGGGATTTTGTCCCAAACAAATGGACGAGCACTCTCAGGCTCCAGGTACCAGCACCTCTGAACTACCAGAGACCACTGATATGAGTAGTTGCATTGCATACAGACTGTTGCATATATGTTCAAATAGTTCAGGGTACATGACAAACCATGTGTCCCAATACAACTTACAAATAACGTATTCACCATCTGTACACACCAATGCATTTTCAACACTACTGACTCATCACCCTTCCAGACTTGTAGTAGATTTACTAAAGCTCTGGAGCTTCAAAGGGCTCCCATACAGTTATCATAAACACACCTTCAAGGAATATAGCATGCCCTCACTTACAGTCAGCACAACAAAACCATTGGCTGTAAACACACTCATAGCCAAGATTTGCAGAGGGGTCTTCCAATTTCCACCATTTACAGCATACACACACATTGGTATTGTCACAAGGAATCTTCCCTTAAACAAAGACTAACCATAGACTTATTGGCACCACACACCTCCGCTACCCCAAGTCTCAACTCCCTCATACCCTCCGAGGATTTTTCTTACTATACAACACCATTGATCTACCTTTACAGCTATCACTCAAGCATGGGTTGAAGCTTGGTTAAGTAAGACCAATATCATCAACGCAGTAAACAGCTACCATCTACCCTACACACTGGCACTTACATGGCATAAAATGGGCAATCCTTTCCCCACTAAAAGCAGCTGCTGTGGCATGGGGTAAATCATGGTCAGGGTCATCAATCCGTTGTTACGCATGGTATTGCTGGGGAACTCACTTGGTTGGCCACTTACCACATTTCTTTTACTTTCATGTACCAGGCGGGGGTATACATCCCTGCGGACAATTGTCTCATTTATATTCCAGGCATGTTCATCATATGCTTCCTACAGCCGCCCATACAGTCACGGCCACTCTTTCGTTCCATAGACAAAATCATGGATTAGACATACTCATGCAGCATAGCATGCACTATCCCACCTAGCACTTTCATCCCATACTTGTAGAACGCATAACACAGCTATTCACCTGGCTTTAAAGAATCTCATTGGAACACGACATAGCTCAACCTGTGTCATAACATTTCTCCTAGGTTTTGCTTCATTTTTTGCCACCTTAAACTAAAACCATCTCACACACCATTAATTATATATTTTACAGGCATTCAACAACACAGGATAACATATGGCCAAAACTACCATAACTTCATGCTATCATACCAGACAAGAATATACTCAGAGGTTTTCAGGAACCCATCCCCCCACGTTCCTCTCAGAGATTACCAATAGCCATCCAACTTTTCAATCCTTATCGGACCTATTAGAGCTACAACCATTCAATTATGCTACCAAGTCGGCCATTACCAGCCATGCACACTGCCTTTTATGCCTTTCACAGGCCAGAGAATCCACTACCATAACCACCACTCAGACAGATCATTGTCTTCAACAATCCCACGTATGTAAACACATATATCATTACCTATTGGCTCTACCACATTCCGAAACGAGTCAACACGCACCAACAGTAGAGATAACATACTATCCTACCCACAACAAATGGTGTCCAGTTGCGGTCCTAGATTACTACCTTCAAAATCCTTCAAGGAATTAAATACCGTAATGCATTTAAGGAAATGTCTGGTTAATTTGTATATATTGTTGACTGTATTAAATCTTTGATTATTCTTTTTGCCCTCTTTATTTACAGGCCTACCGTATCGTCGGTCTCGGCACACCACAACCGACTTGCTCCCTTTATACTATCCTACGCTTATGCTGGAACCTTACTCCATATACGGCTATTTGCCCCGAACACAAGTTTTAAGGCCGTTTGGCCTGTATTTGTGGGAGGGGCTTAAATTAATTCACTCCCCTATATAAGGGACACCCCTTACCTGACTCATATCGCTTGAGGTCAGCATCAGAATGACCCTCCCACCCACTCCTCATTTCAACACTTTCTCTTTTCTTTCCATTTACTTTTTACTTACTCCTTGGTGGGCCCTCTTTATTTACAGGCCTACCGTATCGTCGGTCTCGGCACACCACAACCGACTTGCTCCCTTTATACTATCCTAAGCTTATGCTGGAACCTTACTCCATATACGACTATTTGCCCCGAACACAAATATATATATATACGTATAATTACAATAATAAATAAAATAATAAAATAAATAAAATATTGAAACAAAATTAAAAAAAAATATATAATCATATTTAATTTCATTCTAACTGTATTTTGTTGTTAATATATATATATATATATATGTGTATATATATGTAACAAAATACACTTAGAATGACATTCTATATATATCTATCTATCTATATATTAAATACAAATAACCGCAAATATATATATATATATATATATATATATATATATATATATATATATATATATATATATATATATATATATATATATATATATATATATATAGATAAATAAATACATATAATTACATAAAAGATTACATTAGTATACACGTAGAATTTAAATACCTATAAATGCATATATATTAAAATTCTACATGTATATTTAAGTAATCTTTTAACATAATTATGTGATTTGATTAATTAAACTTTGATTGACATGCCTGACAACACAGGGAGAAAGTGCAGAGAATTTAATTCACAGGCACTATATTTCACCCTGTAACTCTCCAAGACACCATAAAACCTATACATAGGGGGTACTGTTTTACTTAGGAGACTTCACTGAACTCAAATACTAGTGTTTCAAACTGGTTAATTGTATTACAACGATGATATTTTAAGTAAAAGTGACGTTTTTTGCATTTTTTTACAAACAAACGGCACTTTTATGGACTATATTATTGTTGTAATATGTTTTACTGTTTTAAAACACTAATATTAGTGTTTAGTGAAGTCTCCCGAGAATAACAGTACCCCCCATGTACAGGTTTTATGGTGTTTTGGAAAGTTAGAGAGTCACATTTAAGGCTTGCATTTCATTTTTTTGACATTGAAATTTGCCAGATTGGTTATGTTGCCTTTGAGAGCGTATGGTAGCCCAGGAATGAGAATTACCCCATGATGGCATACCATTTGCAAAAGTAGACAACCCAAGGTATTGCAAGTGGGGTATGTCCAGTCTTTCTTAGTAGCCACATAGTCACAAACACTGGCCAAATATTAGTTTTGTGCTTTTTTCACGCAAAAACAAATATGAACGCTAACTTTGGCCAGTGTTTGTGACTAAGTGGCTACTAAAAAAGACTAAACATACCCCACTTTCAATACCTTGGGTTGTCTACTTTTTCAAATGGTGTGCCATTATGGGGGTAATTCTCATTCCTGGGCTACCACACCATCTCAAAGGTAACATTGCTAATCTGGCAAATTTCAATTTGAAAATGTAAAGTGCTATATTTGACCCTGTAACTTTCCAAAACTCCATAAAACCTGTTAATGGGTGGTACTGTTGTACTCGTGAGACATCGCTGATTACAAATATGTGCATTTTTCTGCAGTAAAACTTAACAGTATTATGACATTAACAGCTAAAATGTCAGATGGAAATACAAATTTAAAAAAAAATCTTACTTATTTTCTCACATTTTTAAAATTTTATTCATAATAAATTATGTTCCATATATGAATAGTTAATGATAAATTAAAGCCCTGTTTCTCCTGAACAAAATGATATATAATAAGTGTGGGTGCACTTAATGTGACAGCGGTGAATTACGGTTGAACAGACATAGCGCAAATTCTAGTTTTTGTTTACATTTTGTTTTGATCAGAACGTGCACTATTGACTCCGTCCTGAAGGGGTTAATGCTCTGTTTCAGTTATCAAAAAAATAAAATAGAAACATTGGTTTTAATAGAGAGGCAGCTAATGAAAAAGAAAGCGGGTAAGATTTGGCTTATGTGATTGAACAAATAACTAGGATCACACCAGTTCTGATGAGTTGTTGGCAAGAAATTTCTCCAAAAACTCAATGACCTGTTTATATACTTCATTCACTAAATGGATATGAAAAAGTGTAACAGATTAGCTGAAACCATGTCAGAATTAAAATACTAAATACTATCCATATACTCTTGTCGTCATATTATAACTTACCTTTTGTTATAGTAGAATTTACCGAATGCATGATTATTAAAGTAATAGGATGAGGAAATTCACTCATGGAATTAAGCACAGCTAGGTTTCTATTCCAGAACTCAGGAAGGCAAATTGACATACATTCTGATCTATTTGAAGATACAATCTGTTTTGAGGAAGGAGTGAACTTTGTCCAAATGCTTTGTAAATTAAGGCAGAATTTTGTGTTTCAAAAAGTTTGGACACAATGTTTGTTGCTTTGGTATTTGTGAGGAAAGAAGGGAGGACAGGACCTATTTTCCAAGCAAACACCAAAAGACAGTAAACAGAACACTCACTATTTAAAGGAACACTTGCCATAAACATTTTTTAATATCTTAACCAGGGGTCAAGTCCTGGGGAAAAAAGTGTGGGAACTCACCCAAGATTTGCAAAAAATTACACTCCTATGCATATAGTGCAGTGCATGGTGTGTATAATGAATGTAGTGTGTTTGTAGTGAGTGCAGAGTATGAATAATAATTGTAGTGTATTTGTAGTGAGTGCAGAGTGTGTATAATGAATGCAGTGTGTTTTTAGTGAGTGCAGAGTGTGTATAATGAATGTAGTGAATGCAGTGTGTATAATAAATGTAGTGTATTTGTAGTGAGTGCAGTGTGTATAATAAATGTAGTGTTTTGTAGTGAGTGCAGTGTGTATAGAATGCAGTGTGTATAGTGAATGTAGTGTTTTTGTAGTGAGTGCAGAGTGTGTATAATGAATGCAGAGTGTGTATAGTGAATGTAGTGTGTTTGTAGTAAGTGCAAATTGTGTATAATGAATTTAGTGTGTTTGTAGTGAGTGCAGAGTGTGTACAATGAATGCAGTGTATGTAGTGTGTTTGTAGTGAATGCAGAGTGTGTATAGTGAATGTAGTGTGTAGTGAGTGCAGAATGTGTATAATGAATGCAGAGTGTGTATAGTGAATGCAGAGGGTGTATAGTGAATGTAGTGTGTTTGTAGTGAGTGTATAGTGAATGTAGAGTGTTTGTAGTGAGTGAAGAGTGTGTATAATGAATGCATGTGCGCTGGATGATGTGTGTGAGTGCGCTGGATGACGTATGTGTGAGTGCAGGATGATGTGTGTGAGTGCTGGATGATGTGTGTGTGTGTGAGTGCTGGATGATGGGTGTGTGCTGGATGGTGTGTGTGTCTGTGTGTGTGAGTGCTGGATGGTGTGTGTGTGAGTGCTGGATGATGGGTGTGTGAGTGCTGGATGATGGATGTGTGAGTACTGGATGATGTGTGTGTGAGTACTGGATGATGGGTGTGTGTGCTGGATGATGGGTGTGTGTGTGTGTGTATGTGTGTGAGTGAGTGCTGGATGATGTGTGTGAGTGCTGGATGATGTGTGTGAGTGCTGGATGATGTGTGAGTGAGGATGCATGGGTGTGTGAGTGCAGGATGATGTGTGAGTGCTGGATGATGGGTGTGTGAGTGCTGGATGATGGGTGTGTGTGTGCTGGATGATGTGTGTGTGAGTGCTGGATGATGTGTGTGATGATGGGTGTGTGAGTGCTGGATGATGTGTGTGTGTGTGCTGGATGATGGATGTGTGTGTGCTGGATGATGTGTGTGTGTGCTGGATGATGTGTGTGTGTGTGTGCTGGATGATGTGGGTGTGTGTGCTGGATGATGTGGGTGTGTGTGCTGGATGATGGGTGTGTGTGAGTGCTGGATGATGGGTGTGTGTGAGTGCTGGATGATGTGTGTGTGTGCTGGATGATGGGTGTGTGAGTGCTGGATGATGTGTGTGTGAGTGCTGATGATGTGTGTGTGAGTGCTGGATGATGTGGTGTGTGAGTGCTGGATGATGGGTGTGTGAGTGCTGGATGATGGATGATGGGTGTGTGAGTGCTGGATGATGGGTGTGTGAGTGCTGGATGATGTGGTGTGTGTGAGTGCTGGATGATGGGTGTGTGTGTGCTGGATGATGGGTGTGTGTGTGTGTGTGTGCTGGATGATGGTGTGTGAGTGCTGGATGATGTGGGGGGAGCATTTTTTTTAACTTTATGTGTCTATATTTTTTTTTATTTTATTCCCCCCTCCCTGCTTCTTACCTTGTCAGGGAGGGGGGAGATCGCCTGGTGGTCCGGGTGGAGGGAAGCCAGCCGCTGCACAGAGGGGCCATCACACGCTGTGTTCCCTCTCCAGCTCTAACTCTCGCGAGACTCGCCTGTGCGGAGCGTTGCCATGGTAACAGCCGCTGGTCTCGCGAGAGTTATAGCTGGAGAGGGAACACAGCGTGTGCTGGCCCCTCTGTGCAGGTAGCAGGGCCGGTCCTGCAGGACAGGTAACGGGAACGGCGTTCCTGCTTTGGAAAAAGTGCAGGAACGCCGTTCCCATGCGTTCCTGCAGGACTCGAGCCCTGATCTTAACATAATCTTTACATTATAACATACCATATTATTATTTTTTTTTAATACATGAAATGTTTGAAGAAAACCTGTGAATACCTTTCCCTCTACCCCTTTCTGACAAATCTTTATGTACTTTAGTCAAATTGCTAGTTATCTGACCCAAAACTTACTATTTTGCAGCCATTTATTGCTTTTCTTTTGAACTGTAAGTATTTGGTCAGCTAACTAACAATCTGACAAAAGGTGCCATCAGATGGTATAAAGAAGGAGGATTTAGAAGTGATTTATTCAAAAATTTCAGTATATATTGTATCCAGTAAATATTGTAACAAATATTTATTGAGATTTTTTTTTTTTTTTTAAATGATGATAGTGTAAATTCCCCATTGTCTTATTATATTCTTCTCCTCAAATGTATGACATTATACACATAAACTGGCACATTCTACAATTGGACAGACCGGTAAGGCATCTATTTAAAGAACCACCACTATATGCCTACAAGAGAGGCGGTACCATAAGGAATTTAGTGGTAAAGGCTGATAGCTTAACCCCAAACAAACAGCGGTTCTTATATACACCGGTCTTTGGTACTTACCACTGTATCTGCTGTAATCACTGCAGCGGAATCATAAAGGGTGAATTCTGTGCATGTCCCCGAACAGGACTGCAGATTAAACTGAAAGGTTTCTGTACTTGTCAATCTGACTTTGTGGTCTATCTCCTGAAGTGTTCGTGCAGCTTGGGCTATGTGGGAAAAACCATTCGTGCTTTTAAAGATCGTGTCTCTCACGAAATCTCCATTCGTAATGCAAATGCAGACACTCCAGTCGCACATCACTTTTGGGAGATGAGACACAATGTATCACAGCTCCAGTACCAGATTCTTGAGAGGGTTGAACTACCCCCTAGGGGTGGTGATAGAGAAAGGAGATTATTGCAGAGGGAAGTTCGCTGGATCTATCAACTGGACACAGTGTTACCTCATGGTCTTAATGAGAAGCATGAGTAGCACTGGTTCCACTAGACTCTCCATATGATACCCACTGGAAGGTGAGTCTTTTTTGAATATCTTTTTGAATGATATCTTTATGCATACTAGTGTTTTGGTATGACTGTTTTCTATGTGCTTATAGATATTGGTTTTGGATTAAACCTTCTCTTTATTCCTGTCAGATATTCCCCTACTTATGGATGGGAACGCTAGGTCCTCCTTCTTATTCCCTCCTCTTTGCAGGGGTTTGAGGGACCTTGTAGATTTTTGTATATATTTTATATTTATATTTACACTCTAACACTTGGTTTGATGTAGATGTTAGATTTGTGGAATAGAAGCTCTCATCTGGGTGTTCTTCTATGATGTGTCTGGTTGCGTAAAGCCCCTTATAATTACCTCTGCTAGCAGCACTGCAGTTTAGACCATTTTTGGTACTTTATATTTATGTTTATTTATTTTGTAAATCATTTTTCCATTGTATTATTTGTTGGTTTTTTTATGTGCTTTATTTAAATGATTTATTAGCTATCTGCTTACAGCAGTGTTCTTGCATACAGAGTTATTTCTGCCAGTAAGCGATTTCAGCTTTGTGGTATATGTTTTTTGGCCCTTAGAGGCCTCTGTACCTAACTTATTCAGTCTGTTTGCTACCGGTTTTGTTTTTGTTAATCTCCTAGCAACAGGACAGTGTCATGTGATCCAGTATCCAAGATGGCAGAGGGTTGTCAGGAGGGGCTGCTTTACTCAATTATGCAAGGGTTGGGAATTATGGTCTGTCCTGTCTATTTGAGTCATGTATTTAAAGGGACACTAAATCAATGAAGTGGTCTGGGTGCCAGGTCCCTCAGGTTTTAACCCTGCAGATGCAAACATGTTTACATTTGGTGTTAATCCAGCCTCTAGTGGCTGTCTTCCGGACAGCCACTAGAGGCTCATCTGCGACGCTGGAGGTGAATTTCGCCTCCATCGCGCAGAGTGTCCATCGGAAAGCATTGAAACATCGCCACGGGTGGGGGCACCTTCAGGGCACTATAGTGTCAGGAAAACCGCTTTGTTTTCCTGACACTATAGTGATCCTTTAATGGTGAGTGCACTCTGTTTTTGTAAGGACATGCGTTGATAAAGGGTATAACCTGAAACGTTTGTACCTTATGTCCTTGAAAATAAATCTATTTGTAGCACTTGGTGTGCACATTTGCAATAGTTTTCGCTGCCCTCAATTGTTCTATTTTTGTGGATTACTTTACCCTGCTTGGAGCTGCAGAGGGAGGTGTCAGCAGCACAATAGGAAACGTTTGTATTTTGATTTTCTCTGGGTACTGCAGTAACCCTTACCTCAGCTATCTACTGGTTTTATTATATGTACCATTGTCTTATTATATGTATCGTTAAATTGCAACAGCGTTGTTTTGCTAATCCTCATTTTATCCTTGCAATGACCTTCAAAGGCCATCAGAATTGACTCTTACATCAAAAAGCCATCCCAAGTCTACCATGGATTGCAGTAAATGAGAGGGTGGACCATCTTAGCTGACAGTAAGCGGCGATCTGCAGGAATGAAGGTTACAGTAACAGATCACTCTCCAATAAAATATAAGTTCAAACAGTGCAGATAATGCTGTATACTTCCAAGACAGAGTTATGTGCTATTTTATGGAACTTTTGATGTTAACATGCATACAGAATACATGTATTTGATTGACTAGCAGGGTGTAACAAATGTAATAATAAATGGCTTTACCATATGTTCAGAAGAATTTAATGATCTAATTTATTCAAGAATACTGCTAAACTGAAAAGTTAAACACAAAAATATCCCTGGAAATTTAAAGAGGTTTAACTAAATCAACTTATCCTTAAAATTTTACAACGATTATCATCCAGAAGCAAGAGGTAGTTATTAAAATGCCCTCAACATTCTGCAGGGTGTTGGTAGATTTGTGTGTACAGAACATTCCACCATCCATTTAAGATCAAAGACAACAAATTCATGGACAACCTTACGGCACTGACAAGACCTCCTAACGGGCCATTATAGGCACCAGACCACTTTATCTCATAAAATGGTCTTGATGCCATCAGTGATGGATCGGGGGGAGGGAGCGGGGGCAACGAGAGAAAGCACTGCGGCAAGGAAGAAAAGGTAAGTAAACTCATCTTTCTCCTTCACAAAACTAGTTAACAGGTCACTATAGCAATATGAATAGCATATATTCCTAGCACTAGTGTGCCTTTATTAATATTATAAATCTTTATGTACCTGTACTGGAATTTCAACTCTTCACAATTCTGGGATAAGCTTTGAGAAGGGATCCCGTTCTTGTCCCTTTCCTCTAGTGTCCCTTCTCTTTCTTTTTTTATCCTTTTAATTTTAGAATAATCTGATTTCACTTCATATTTTACCATCTTTACATTTTTTTCTTTTTTTTTAGCATTGTAATTTGCGGCTGTGACTCTGATTTGACGAATATTTCCTCTCCTTTGTATAATGTTTGACCTTAAATAATAAATAATAAATAAATAAATGTTTGACCTTAAAAAGTTAGAATCTGGATTTTCATATAGATAAATAGATTAAAAAAATAATAGGATACATATTTTTATTTTTAGATCTTGGCAAATGTAATCAGTCTGGTTGGAATGATGTCCAAGTAGGGTGCAATATTTATATATGTTCAAAACAAATAGTATGCAAACTAATAGCACCTAATATAATGGCTTAATGTTGAAATGTGGAGGCTTCATGCCGTATCCTGAACTATAAATACTAACAGGTTAACGTTTCTGTAAATGAGGAACTGCAGGCATGATATTAGCCTAACGCAATAAAACATTTTGGGACATGATTTAATTATATTTGGCTTGATCAATCAGGTTGTGAACAAATGCAATAAAAATAAAATGCAACAAAATCTGAAAATATTCCATATACTTACAGTAACATATGAACCATATGGGTTTAAATAAGAACAGTGGAAACAGATTCAGCAAACATTAATACTGCGTTGAATGTTCTTGGTAACTAAAGCAAGTTAAAGGACCAATGCAGGCACCATAGTATCTTCATTGTTATAAAGTTATTATAGCGCAAAAAAAGGTCCTTGGCACCATCTTACCAGAAGCAGCTAAACTGTTAATGAGCAGTTTAACCCAAAAGTCTACAAGCCAGCACCCAATCGCTCTGCCCCTGTTCTTCCTCTGAATGTCTATAGTTTCAATCAGGAATCCTAGGATCGGGTACACCTGATAGGCTGAGAATTTCAACGGACACAATCAGCCTGTCATTAGCTCCCCCTTTAGAAAAGTGAATGAGGAAGGTATGTACACGTTTTATTCACTTTCTGAATGGGGAGCTGATGCTTTAACCTATGAGCAGAGTCTGCTCCGAGACTTCCTGATTGAAGACTCGGGCAGAGCTAATGGGCGCTGGCTTGCAAACTTTGGTAACCATTTGGAAACTGCTCGTTTATGATTTAACCCCTTGTAAGATGGCTCTGGGGATCTTCTCACACCATAATAACTTCATTGTGATTAAGTGGTTTAAATTTTTTCACAATAGACAGCAGTGTTAATTTCATTGACTAACAATTTTCGTTGGATTTAGTCATCTAAAATTTTGGAAAATTAGTTGACTAAAACTAAAACAATTTAGATGTCTAAAATACGGCTAAAACTAAAATGGCTTTTTAGTCAAAAGACTATACCTAAAACTAAATTTAAATTTGTCGCCAAAATTAACACTGACGGGTAAGACACATGGGCGAGAGAAGACAGGAAATGAGGCACATGGGGGACTGAAGGATTGAGATACATGGGTGACTGAGGGATTGATACACATGGGGGACTGAAGGACTGAGATACATGGGTGACTGAGGGATTGATACACATGGGGGACTGCAGAATCCTTTTTGTAGAGCTGATCTTTTCAATTCTAAGGTGCCTCTTTAACTCAAAATTAATCTCTGCCGGTTAGAAATGAGATATTCCTGACAATGGTCTTTTCTGTTTTTTGCCTCCAAGACTGCTGGAATGCTATGATTTAGGTTGTATTTTTGTAGTTCTAACCCTTTTTATATTGGCCTTGACTTGTTGGACTATTGTATGATTTGCTGCATATACCAATGGTTTGTTGTATATGCTGGCATCTGGTCTCCTAACTTAAATGAACAGTCAGGGCACCATAACCACTTCATCTTAGTAAAGGGGTTATGGTATCTGGAGTCTCCTGGTGCCTTCTTACCTTCTAGTGTGAAACCATTTTCCAATGGTTTAACACAGCTGTAATGCCCCCTTCAATCTTCCTAAGTTTTGCTTGTCTTATTCAGTTTGATTTGAGAGACCTTTAGTTGCATTCCACTATTATAAGGATTGATAATATTCATGTGTCCATTTACTGTTTGGTCCAGTATGTAGCGTTCTAACTTACATTGTGTAAATCAGATTCCCCCTGCTTTACGAGGCGTGACAGCTGTTCATTCAGATTTGAAAAACACAAGGATGTTTTGGGATGCATCGAATACGGTATCTTTCAAACTGAGTTTCTTTCACTTCAAAGACATCCAACTATTCGTTTTAACCGCTTAAACGTGTTACGTTACATATGAAACATCTGGCTTGCCAATGGCTTGCGTTCAACTTCCACAGCCCTGTTATATCTCAATTCTTGATAAGTTAATTCACAGTACAAATATTTGTCAGTACGTACCAAGTTTTTATTGTACTTTAAAGAATGCTTATGGCATTCCATTGCGATTTGTTTTTCTACACTTTTTCCCTTCTAATAATGCTTTCTTAACTAATGACTGAATATTTATGAACGAATCCTCGAGGACAAATTAACAAACTTAAACATGTTTGCTTTATATGCAGAAGTCCTACTTTATATGATACATCTTTGTTAGTAAGCTGGCAAGAATGTTAGGGTCCTGACACGTGCAAATAAATTGCAAAAGAATGGTTTAACTGCTTCAAACCAATGCTTTATACCTATTCTGATATGTTTCTAATTTAAATATGTCTCCGTTCCCATTTTTTCTATTAGTAACTGAATCATTATTATATAGGCAGAATGCTTTTTTGTTTTATTTTTATCTTAATTCTGCCAAACTGCTCTTTTAGGCTTTCCAGCATAGTAAATTCTAGAATTTTACCTCAATCTACAACAGGTGTCCGGCAGCCTGAGCAATCATGGCTTCTGCTGTGTACTCAGTAGAGTATTTAGGCTAAACTCCCAGAATAAAGTACATTTTGTTCGTAATGCGTAAATGTCTATTCCATTTGTTTCTTTTCCATGTACAGCTGAGTCTCATGAAATACATTTCATCTAAGTTGGTGGCAGAACGCAAATTAAATACAGTGTATGGACACAGAAAATAAACTAAAATTTGTATAGGATGAATTCACTGTTTATTTTGGTATAATTTCGTATATATCACCTGTAGAACTTCCAAGTTTTGTTTTTTTCCGACTAGAGCAGCAAATGGTTTGAATCTGTCTACACAGTTCCAGAAAATGCTATGTAAGAATCACTGTTGTATCAGTCATGTATTTACAGGACTTTTGTATTTCTTAACTAATATAAATTTGCAGGTTTATTCACTAAACATTGGATTTAGTTCGGACGAACAAAATCTGAGGAAAATGGCTGATTTCAGACAGCATTGGCAATTCTCATATTTACTAAAACCAAATGCTGTCAGAATTCGGTTCGCCTGAGCTAATCTGCAGCAATCTTCTAGGATAGATTAAAATTGGTGCATTCACATCCAAATCCCATACAAAGAACAATTTTGACAAAATTTGGGACCGAATTAGCATGTCCACCATCCCTTGTTGAATTATTTAGATCCTTGTCTGTCAAGGGTTTTCTAATTATTTGCCAACTGGCTGATAGGGGCTAATAGTTGTATTTTTTTATTTTTTTTTAAATCCAGGCCTGATTTCAATTAATTTGGTCCTTTCGGGGCATTAACTGAAAATCCATGAAGTCTGAATGGCCCTGTATGCAGCTAAATGGTTTTGCCCCATTCAGTATGGGGATATTTGAATTTTAGTGAATAACCCTCAGTCACTTGATTACAGACTAAAACAGTAAAGTGAAATTGTTTGTTAATTTGTCAGTTTACTTATATATTTTCTGTCCTTGATGACTGCATTGGTTTTAGATCATTTTACATCCGCATTGTTGTACATACATGTTGTGGGGTGCACCCCACTTGCATTCAAACAAAGACACTCCACATATACACCCCTTGCATTCACACACATATAGAGACAATTTGCATATAGACAGATACTTTCCTGCATTTGCACACATACATAGACACTCCACATATACAAATCTGCATTCCCACACATACACACACTCCTTTTATACACCCCTACCTTCACATTTATATCCCACATCCACACCATGCATTCACTTGCAGATACTCAACATATACATTCCTGCATTCACACACTTACACAGACACTCCGCACACGTATACATAATTACATTCACAGTGTAGTGTGTGGGTTTTAGTGTGAACTCTGGTATGCAGTCAAACACAATGAATAGTATATTACAGAGTCCCACAAGGCACACACAATAATGTGCTCTGCTTTTGAGTGTGTTGATGTTGTTGTTAATAAATCCTGTTGTTATATAATCTTCCAGTGCCCCTCATGAGATTGAACTCTGGATCCGATTCTGCATGTAGGAGAGTCTACCTTCCTAACAAACACGTTCCAAAGGGATTTATTTTTTTTTACCAACAAACACCCCATTTTCTTTAAATCATCCCATATTCTGTAAGGAATTTGTCTACTATTACTTTGTCTTTTTTCTGTTTTCTGTACACTAGCTGTTTTTACTGCTAAACTAATTTTCACCTTTGCCTTACAGAGGGCCTAATTTTTCCTCCCAATTTTTTTGATAATCATCTGGTTGAATATATATCTGTATCTTATTTAGAGCTCTGTCTTGAGTATGATTGGTAATCATCACAGAAAACAAATATTTTGTTAAAGGAACACCATAATGACTCAGTGAAAGGCTTTCACATTGAAGCCAGGAGCCAAAGGAGAAGGCAGAGGGGCCAGGAGGAAGTGGCCATGGGGAGCACTTTGGGGTTAAACCCTTCATAAATTGTTTAACCCCTAAATAAAAGACGGTGCCATAATGATTTAATTAAGATGCCTAGAGTCGGAGTGTTCCTTTAATAAATGTAAAGATCAGTTTAGTTTGATGAATAAAAATATATTTTGATATTTTATAGAAAAAATCTTTTACTTAAACGTATACTTATTGATTATTACAATCTGGTGAATTTAAACATACAAGGTTTTTGTAACCTAATCATAATTGTGCTCTGTTGCACTATTTGGAAAAAAAACAAGGGTTATAATGAACTTATAATAAACTTGATCTGTAAGTACACAGGGTTACAGCAGAATCATCATATAGTAAGATGTAGGAATAAGATAAAAAAAAAACTTAAGGGGTAAGTCCATTATTAGAGTACCACTTTTGGTAAGTACTAACCACTGCATACAGGGAACACCCTCAGAAGACTCATTTTAAAGGGACACTATAGTCACCAGTGCAACTACATGTATTCCTGACCCTATAGTGTTAACACGACCATCTAGCCCCCCTTGGCCCCTCATGCCTCCATAAATATAGTAAAAATCTTACTGTATTCAAGTCTGAAGCTGTAAATCTGCATGCTGTTAGACTCAGGAAAAACAAGCAGTCTGCTGACATGTGATAGCCTGATCCAATCACAGTGCTTCCCCATAGGATTGGCTGAGACTGACAAAGAGGCAGATCAGGGGCAGAGCCAGCATGATTCAAACACAGCTCTGGCCAATCAGCATCTCCTCATAGAGATGAATTGAATCAATGAATCTCTATGAGGAAAATTCAGTGTCTGCATACAGTGGGAGGAGATACTGAATCACAGGGTGCTCGTGCACAGCAGATCTGAGTGGATGGAGGCATATTATGCCTCCATCAACTCCGAAGTCCATCTGGTTCACTCTGAGTGACTTCAACTGGAGGTGTTCCTAGCTTTCAATGTAAACACTGTATTTTCTCAGACAATACAGTGTTTACATGAGAAAGGCTGCAGGGAGCTATAGTTCTCACCTGAACAACCTCATTAAGCTGAAGTTGTTCAGGTGACTATAGTGTCCCTTTAATGATGCCCTGACCAAATTGTCTAGCCATCACAATTTGGCCCTTATCAAAGTCACTCTGATTATATTTGCTTGCCCATTTTCCCTGCTTCCAACACATGAAATTCAAGAACTGACTATGGATGATAAGTGTAGAACCAGTGATATCTTAAGGAGAGGTCAAGAGATGAGAGAAAGGGAGACAAAAAAGGGGAAATGCACTAACCTTATACTTAAGATAACCAATTATACACAGTACACTCAGTGATCATGCACCTTTTCAGTGACTTAGACATTATGAAAGGCTGTGGTCATATTTCTCACTGAGTTGGCATCCCCCCCAAAAATGAGTTTTTAATAAAGGTCAAATTTTTACCTTTATATTGACTGTGTTGGAATGTCACTGAAATTCCAACCCAGTCAAAAGATATACTATGACAAAGTAGGGATTACTTAGGCTTGCAATTTTTCCTACATTTGAATAACTTGACAAAAATTGGAGCTACCTGTCAAGTCCTCAGTCGTCTGAAGGGGAAAAAGACACTTTCTATTGAGGAACTAGCAGTCTTGCTGGGTCTTGCATAGACCTGTTGTACTCTCAGCTGAAGCGCCAAGAACTGAAAAGGACCAGCAGGAAGGAAATGGCAGTGGTGAGGGACAGATTCAGGTAAGTATAACTCACCTTCCCCTCCACTCCTTGGTCACTGCCAGCAGTACAGCCAACGTCGGGTCTTTGCAAACTATGTAAAGTTCGCAGATAGTGGAATAGCTGCTTTTATTTATGAATCTATCTATTATATTTGTATCCCATTTTTTTTTATTGAGGACTTCATTCCACAGTGGCTGGTCCACCTGCCTCTAGACCCCATATGGCTTGGGGTTTTGCTATCTATACTCAGACAGAGCTGCTTAAATAACAAGGAACTGAAACTTTTGCATGACCTCGGTAGCAGATGGTCTTTGGGTGCTAGACAGTGACATAGTAGCATGGTAGCAGATGATCTTTGGGTGCTAGACAGTGACATAGTAGCATGGTAACATAGGACTTGCGTTTCTAAGCCCTGCACATAACTTCAATTCGCTGCTTTCTTCAAAATAAACTTCTTGTCTCACTCGTGAGGAGCACAATATCTGTTCAACATTGTTGGTCATGCTACTGTTTTAGACACACCACTGGCACACATTAGTTTTATAACATATGGCTTAATAAGAACACTGACAGATTACTGCATTCTTGTACATTCCGAAGAGATCATTTACAATGCTTTAGCCTTTTAAAAGAGACATAAAAGGGTCCTCGGTCTCCAATCTCCATAGACCTGGGAATTTTACTGACAAGCAAAAGACATGCAACATCCCAAAATTATTGCAGCTTAAGTCTCCAGCTTTCTAGTAAACTTTATTCATATTGCCCAGCACCACAGATCCATCTCTGTCTTGCCAGCTGTTCCGTAAATAATTTATTTTAGCTTGTGTTAAATGCATTCAATTTATCATAGTGATAGAAATAAATCTCAAGTTATAATAGTTGTTCTCAGAAACAGATCAATCTATCCGAGGACATGTCATGGATGCCATTTATGACCCAGCCTGAATTTAACAAACCAATACAACTATAATCATAAAATAAGTAATATAATAATAAAAAATAGATTACACCATCATCAATTTACAACAGGAGTAATATGACAGATTTATAGAGTTGAAGAGATTATAGAGAGAGAGAAAACTACAGTTGATTGTTACTGGTGTGTAAAGAATAATTTAGCATATTTAAGGTGGATATTGTTAAGGTATGTAAGCAATTTATCTAAACAAGGTCTATTGGAATGTGTTAGTGAACCAAAATAGACAATTTAAAAAAAAATCTCCGTAACTTGTTTATGCTGGCCTAACGCTTGAAATGTTTTATAAAACTAAAGACTGTCAGGAATTCACAAGGAAATTTAAGGGCAAATTAAGTGAGTTGGAAACATACCTGGCTTGGGAGACTTATTTTCCAGTCTTGGCTATTTTGGCATAATATTTAAAATTTCCCTGCTGAATTCTGAACAATTCACAGTTTAGTTAAGAAACCTGCAATATCAGGTTTTGGATGAAGGGATTGTGAAGCTGTTGCCAATGTATGATTTGAGGTGCCCAAGATATTTGGTGCCTGGGTCCAAGAACAAATTTGCGCCACCCCCACATGCACTAAATGTGACCCACACATACTGTAACTTGTCACACATAACTAATTCACTAATCATATATATATATATAATTATCTACAAACATATATAACTAACTATTCACAGACACAGCTAATTAGAATCACGCAAGGCTCATAGCCAAAAATACCAAGATCAGCGCCAAAAAGTTGTTTTAAGTACATAAATTATCATCATTATTTTATTTATAAAGCGCCAAGAAATTCCACAGCGCTGTACAATGGCTGTATATGTAACTAGGAACAGAGAGGGTTGAGGACCCTGCTCAAACGAGCGTACATGCTAGAGGGAGTGGGGTATAGTGACACAGAAGGTAAGGGGAGGGTAGAGAAGTAGATTAGTAGAATAGTATTTACTGAGGGCATAGTAGTTTGTTTTAATTTTTTACAACAGTTGCAGTAGACAAATCAAGGGGCTGGGTGGGAAAGCTATTAACAACTTAATTGATATGCTTTCCAGTATAAGTTAGTTTTTAATTATTTTTTTGAAGGAATGGAGGCTGGGTAAAAGTCTAACGGAGATGGAAAGGGAGTTCCACAGGAATAGTGCAATCCTATAGAAGTCTTAAGGTGGGCATCGGAGGTAGGAGTACGAACAGAAGAGAATAGACACAGGTCTTTTGCAGAGCGTAGGGGCCTAGACGGGACATACTTGTGTATTAGGGAGGATAAGTAGGGAGTAGCAGCATAATGTAGAGATTTGCAAACGAGTACCAGAATTTAAAATTAAGCCCTATATCTTACGGGAAACCAGTGTAGGGACTGACAGAGGGGGTACTGTTGGGAGGTGCAGGCAGACAGGAAGATGAGCCTTGCCACCACATTCATTATAGACTGTAGCGGGGTAAGTTGGGAACAAGTTGGGAACAAGTAAGGCCACTGAGAAGCAGATTGCAGTAGTCAAGACGAGAGAAAATAGCAACATAGACCAACACCTTAACCAGCATTAAATATAGGCAGATGCGAGCTATGTTTTTGAGATGGAAGCGGCAGGATTTGGCTATTGACTGGACATGAGAGGTGAAAGAGGTTGGAGTCGAAAAGAACACCTAGGCAGTGAGCCTGCGAGGTAGAGCTTATGGTAGCATCATTGACTTGAAGGGAAACAGACACAGGAGTGGCAACCCTTGATCAAGGAAAGGCCATCCAGTTAGAAGTAGCTGAGAGGCAATCAGAGATACGAGTCAAGAGGGACGGTGAGAGATCGGGCGAGGACAGATGGGTTTGCGTGTCATCTGCATAGAAATTACATTTTAAACCAAAGAAGCTGATACATTTATCAAGGGAGACAGTATAGATTGAGAACATTAGGGTACCAAGGACAGAGACTTGGGGGAAACAAGTTAGGGTCAATGGTCAGAATCTGGGTTAAGGTTGCATGTTTGAAGGATGAAGGAAATATGCAAGAGGAGAGGGAGAGATTGAATATTCTAGTGAGTCAGAGCAAGAGGAGACAGAGTGTGAATGAGATATGAGGGAATAGGCTCGAGGGAACAGGTGGTGGGGCGGGAGAACTGGAGTAGAGTGGAGACCTCTTTTGCTGTGGCAGGTGTGAATGAGAGAGGATAATGTCAAATGGATAAGCATGGATAATTAATGGATAATTGATTGCATAACTTTACTGTGAGACTTTTGTAACAGGGATTTGCAAAGCTGCAGTCATAGACCCTTCTTCCCTATATACTGAAGAAAAAAAATATTTAGACTTTCTGTGTTATCCTTGATTAACCCACGCATGTCACTTCCCCCTTGGAACAACACTTTCACCTTTTTGGCATTAACATACTAAAAACAATGTTTTACACTTTTCTTATCTTTTATCATTTGACTGACCCTTATACTAAGCCACGTCAGTTTTAATTTGCTTCTTGAGAAATGCACTTTTTTAGAATTTGTTAAAAGCACTCTAACAAATATTTACGCTGCCATAATAAAAAAAATCAAAATGAACAAGAAATAAACAAAACAATATACACACTATAATTATCATGGTCTGTTTGCAAATTGCATAAATAAAAATATAATAGTTCAATTGGGTTAAAGTGGAAGCTTCCTACAAAGTATTTATAAAGAAAAACAGCCAGTATACTGAAAGTTTTACAAATAAGATCTTCATGGTGTAAATCTAAGGATTATATATAGGGTTCCCAAAAGTTAAAGAACTAGAGGCTTCAACACATTCTAGTTTATATACTCCCTTCCCTTCTCTTTGCTTTTAAAGCATTTGGAGGAGTTTTTAGTATCATTTTGTATAGCGACATAGGCATGCAATATCTCTTATATGTATTTTTTATACATTATCTGCTATTGTTTGCACTAACCTTTGCACTGCTTTACTTTCTGTACAATGGAATTTTTGAAACTCAATAAACACAGAATGTTTAAAAAGAAAACAAAAAAAAAACAACAACTTCATATAAAAATTACACTCCACTTGCTGCATTTGCTGGGTTGGAGAGCGGGAGAACGGCCTGTATGAAAGCTCCCCTGCTCTCTCCTGTCCCTCAGTTGTCACATAGAAGATAGCAGAGTCCTTCATGAAGAAAATGAATTGTTAGTGGTAGGAAGGACCTTATATTTTTTTAAGTTTTAATTTAAATCAGTACATTTGCCAGCACTTCTGCTTGTAAAATGTATAGGTGAGCTTAAATGTACTTTTATTTAAACTTGTGAGCACAGGTATACTCTAAGAGCCAGTACCCTACCTTAATAAATACACCAGACAGTTAAAATACTGAAATAGTATATATACTATTTGAAAAGGAAAAAAGGAATTAAAATGCGAACATGCCCTGGCACATGGAAAATATAAATGCACTACGCATTGCCAACGTGTGTGGAAGAAATGCTGTCACTTATTTTTAAGGCTCATAGCATGCAATAAAATGTCCAGCATAAATGGCAGCGGATCAAATATGGACTATAAAGATGAATATATTTATTTTTTGGACCAGTAGCACTGATGATGTAGTCCTCTATATTTAAAATGTTAAATTAAAGTAATTAAATTGGGGGAAAAAACTTAAATAAATTAGATGGCTTATATAGTCACGCAGTGCTTTATTGTCAAGATAAATATAACATCATCTCTAAAACTGTTGGCAAGTTTGCATTTGGATAAGAAAACATTGAAAAAAATTAACAGGGAAAAAAAAAAAAGTACCATCATGAGAAATATTTGTTGTACCTTGTTATTCATGGTCCCATTAGAATATACATTTCTCTAATTTTTGCTGTGCATTAAGCGGTAAAATCAAGATGCCAATACATTTGACATATAGATATTGACGTACTAGAAGTGACGGCGTTGTTTATTTTTTTGGAAGGAGAGTTTACCCCAAAAGGCTATTTAGTAATGCATAATTGCCAACGTTTAAAAAGATTTTCCAGGGCAATATTGTTGCAAGTTCTCACACAGATGTATACAGATACACATAGGCAACCATATTAACAATAATGCTATCAGATGTTTACTAAATTCCCTTTTTAGAAGTTCAAGCAAGTGAGATCAGGTGCAGCTATTTTCTGCCATTCCCTGCAGCACTCCCTGATTAGGCCTATTCTATACTTAATTACATATAGTTTAGAGGAAGAGGGGAAGCAAGTTAGTGGTTTTCTCTGATTCGTTGTGGGGTATTGTACCCCGCTTTTCATTAAAAAGAAAAAGGTTTGCAGCATGCCTGCGCTTCTCACATTATGTGCTGAGGTATTTTCACATCTTATATTTCCCTTTGAGTGCCACAGAAGACAGCAATATGATGGGGTGCTGGAAGGGTTAATTTTACAGAGAACATTTCCATTTGTGAGATCCCAGCATGGTTTTTGTCCAACATGTTTGGAAAACAGCTGCAATTTCTTTGCTTGCATACTAATTAGCTGCAAAGACCCTGTTGGCATAATGGTGCAGCGATATGTATTAAAAGGGATTTACCTGGGCCTCTGAATTGTCCACTTCCTCAACATTAAGCTCGGGGCTAAACCTGGATCTATGACAGTTATCGGCCTCATTTTCCACGTATTAGCGCCTCCCGAATAGGTGTGGGTTGAAGTGGCCTGCAATTTCTAGACAGGTGTTTATTTGTGTTCTATATCTAAATAGGAGCCTTGGTGGAAGTTTTTCTTGCATTTTCAATCTATATAATCCAATCACTTTCCTTAATGTAAAAATATGCAGTTTATTTTATATTGTTATTATGACGGATATTTTTTCTTGATTTTGATTGACGATTTGTTTATCTCTCTAAATGTAACTATGCACAACAAAAATAAAAATTGTTATGTAATTGTAATTAATGTTCATCCAATCAAAAACAAAAATAAAGAAGACTTTTTTTTTATTCAAAAAAGTCAGTTGTGCACAAAAACAAAAAAACATTTTCAACACTTTCTTTAATGGTCTGGTAATAGCAGTAGTAAACAATGTAAAAATATGAAAAAAGATTGAAAAGACCTCTGGCTTGATTCTTTGTTATCTAACACAAGCCCATGTGACTGCTGAATAGAGTACTTCAACAAGAATATCCAACATTACTACAACATTCATAATCCTGTCTCAACACCCCAGTTCAACTGAACTTTTGCAGCAGGAATATGATGGATGGCTACCCCTGATACCCAAATAGGCACAGTTTCATCAGTTAGTAAACCAGGTTGTACCCAGTGGAGTTATATTAGGGTATGAGTAGCATCAAATTTTGAATAAAAACTCAGCGCAGGTTGTTTATTGACTAGAAATTTTTGACTGTGATGGTCTCTGTTGTTACCTGTACAGGTTTTTACTAAACTGATGTCATGTATTCATTGACACAAACCTAGTTCCTCCAAGGTGCTCCATAGTTTTGTCAGTTTTACTACCGAATTTTGGCAGTTTCCAAAGCAAAGCCTCCACGTTAAGGGGAGTATGGATGGGTCCCCTGATGTCATTCCTGTAGGAAGTGGAGAATAAGCTGACACCCATGGAGGTGGGTGACTGGCTCCAGTGATGAATTGTGGGGTCCTACAGATATAATCATAATCATCTGCTAACTGATCAGCATCTTCTACCATGGTGGGTCTCCTATCCCTTATCCAGTCCATGATTTCTGGTTGAGCATACATGAAAAAATGTTCTAGAAGGATTAATTGCAAGGATTTCTCCTAATTGCAAGGCTTCCTCTGCTGTGCTGAGTTGTCATCCTTGGAACCAACTGATACCAGTCTTAGTTTTCTCTGGTGGGCCTCAGAAGTGGCTAGCGAGCCAATAAGCATTCATTCACAGCTGTAAAATTATGTCAGAAACATCTCTGTATACTTTTGCAGCTTTTCCAGTTAGTTTACTAGCAAAAATTGTAACCTAATCTGAGGGGTCCACATTTTTTTATTGACACTGTCATTCAAAGTCCTGAAGATAGCCGTCAATATCTTCCCCTTAAATCAGAGAAGGTTTTAGAAGCCTACAAGGGATGCTTCTTCTTTCCTTGTACCTCTTGTTCTCGGAGGTTACTAGCTCAACCTGAGCAGCATTGTAGCTTAAAGAGAGAGGCAACTCCTGAGTTCCCTGGTGAACTCACTCTCGGTTGTCAAATCATTGCAAGTGTCTTGGATGTTATAAGATAACACTATCTATCTATCTATCTATCTATCTATCTATCTATCTGTAATATATCATTTCTTACCTCATAAATCCATCAGCACATCAATCTTTTCTTGGATCACTCCTTGATACTCACAAGGAAATATTACTCTAATAGCACTAGAGTGGGAATGCACATTACCACCCAGATACGTACACTTTGGCTATAGTTTAAAGGACCACTATAGTGCCAGGAAAACATACTAGTTTTCATGGCACTATAGTGCCCCGAGGGTGCCCCCACCCTCAGGGTCCCTCTCCTGCCGGGCTATAGGGTGAGGAAGGGGTTAAATTTACCTCTTTCTCCAGCGCCGGGCGGGGGACTCTCCTCCTCCTCGTCAGCTGAATGAGCATGCGCGGCACAAGCCGCACACACATTCAGCCAGTCCATAGGAAAGCTTTAACAATGCTTTCCTATGGACGCTGGCGTCTTCTCACTGTGCAAATCACAGTGAGAAGTGTGGAAGCGCCTCAAGCGGCTGTCAATGAGACAGCCATTAGAGGCTGGATTAACCCTATTATAAACATAGTAGTTTCTATGAAACTGCTATGTTTATAGAAATAAAGGGTTAAACCTAGCTGGACCTGGAACCCAGACCACTTCATTAATCTAAAGTGATCTGGGTGCAGGGGTCAAGTCCTGAGGAAAAAAGTGTGGGAACTCACCCAAGATTCCCGCCCACCCCCTCCCTTCCCCCCCTTTAAAAAAAAAAAAAAAATTGCACTCCTATGCATATAGTGCAGTGCAGGGTGTGTATAATGAATGTAGTGTGTTTGTAGTGAATGCAGAGTGTGTATAATGAATGCAGTGTGTTTGTAGTGAATGCAGTGTGTATAGTGAATGTAGTGTTTTTGTAATGAGTGCAGTGTGTATAATAAATGTAGTGTGTTTGTAGTGAATGCAGTGTGTATAGTGAATGTAGTGTTTTTGTAGTGAGTGCAGAGTGTGTATAATGAATGCAGAGTGTGTATAGTGAATGTAGTGTGTTTGTAGTGAGTGCAGAGGGTGTATAATGAATGTAGTGTGTTTGTAGTGAGTGCAGTGTGTAATATAAATGTAGTGTGTTTGTAGTGAATGCAGTGTGTATAGTGAATGTAGTGTTTTTGTAGTGAGTGCAGAGTGTGTATAATGAATGCAGAGTGTGTATAGAGAATGTAGTGTGTTTGTAGTGAGTGCAGAGTGTGTATAATGAATGTAGTGTGTTTGTAGTAAGTGCAAATTGTGTATAATGAATTTAGTGTGTTTGTAGTGAGTGCAGAGTGTGTATAATGAATGTAGTGTGTTTGTAGTAAGTGCAAATTGTGTATAATGAATTTAGTGTGTTTGTAGTGAGTGCAGAGTGTGTACAATGAATGCAGTGTATGTAGTGTGTTTGTAGTGAATGCATAGTGAATGTAGTGTGTAGTGAGTGCAGAATGTGCATAATAAATGCAGAGTGTGTATAGTGAATGCAGAGGGTGTATAGTGAATGTAGTGTGTTTGTAGTGAGTGAAGTGTGTATAATGAATGCAGTGTGTGCGTGTGCAGGATGATGTGTGTGTGCACGCTGGTTGACGTGTGTGTGAGCGCTGGATGGTGTGTGCGAGTGCTGGATGATGGGTGTGTGTGCTGGATGATGTGTGTGAGAGTGCTGGATGATGTGTGTGAGAGTGCTGGATGATGTGTGTGAGAGTGCTGGATGATGGGTGTGTGAGTGCTGGATGATGGGTGTGAGAGTGCTGGATGATGGGTGTGAGAGTGCTGGATGATGGGTGTGAGAGTGAGTGCTGGATGATGGGTGTGAGAGTGAGTGCTGGATGATGGGTGTGTGAGTGAGTGCTGGATGATGGGTGAGTGAGTGCTGGATGGTGTGTGTGTGTGTGTGTGTGTGTGTGCGCTGGATGATGGGTGTGTGAGTGAGTGCTGGATGATGGGTGTGTGAGTGCTGGATGATGGGTGGGGGGGAGGGGAAGCATTTTTTTCTTACTTTATGTGTTTTTTTATTTTATCCCCCCCTCCCTGCTTTTTACCTTGTCAGGGAGGGGGGAGATCGCCTGGTGGTCCGGTGGTATGCTGGAGGGAGTCAGCCGCTGCACAGAGGGACCATCACACGCTGTGTTCCCTCTCCAGCTCTAACTCTCGCGAGACTCGCCTGTGCGGAGCGTTGCCATGGTAACAGCCGCGGGTCTCGCGAGAGTTAGAGCTGGAGGGGGAACACAGCGTGTGATGGCCCCTCTGTGCAGGTAGCAGGGCCGGTCCTGCAGGACAGGTAACGGGAACGGCGTTCCTGCTATGGAAAAAGTGCAGGAACGCCGTTCCCATGCGTTCCTGCAGGACTCGAGCCCTGTCTGGGTGCCTATAGTGGCAGGGCCGGACTGGCCCACCGGGATACCGGGAAATTGCCCGGTGGGCCGCGGCACCTGGGAGCTGTGCTGCACACTCAGAGGGGGCCAGCCGCGTTCCAGGCTGGAGCCGCCGGGCCGGATGGCAGCTTCGCCAATCCAGCGGCACTCCTGTCACTGCTGTGGCTGATGGTTGAAGTAATACAATACACAAGATCCAGCGCACTCACCTATCCACTAAACAGCAACTTCAATGTTGAAAGATTTTATTAGTTTTTTTAACAACACATAATTTAGGCAAAAATAATGGGGGTGTATTGTATTATTTGGCCCCCAGCAGCACCCCTATTTATGCATGTTCAGGTGAGTGCAGCCAACCCCCCCTTGTTTCATATATATATATATATATACATACATATTTGGGAGTCTTGCCAACTCCCTGGTTTTGCACCCCTCCCTGTCACATGTGCCTCATCCCAGGACCCTATTTAGCCTTGTACTGCAGAGAGCCCCAGATGGAATTTTTTTCCCCAAGTAAGTGAGTTAATCTCATAAGAGCAGACATTAGGCTGTTAGTGCAGGACCTGCCAAAGATGGGGTACATTGACGTTGTGGCAGGCTTATGCAATGTATGATCATATAATGTAACTAAACCCCCATTATTTTTGCCTAGATTAGGTGTTTTTAAAAAACCAAATAAAATCTTTCAACATTGAAGTTGCTGTTTAGTGGATAGGTGAGTGCGCTGGATCTTGTGTATTGTATTATTTGGCCGCCAGCAGCACCCCAATTTATGCATGTTCAGGTGAGTGCAGCCAACCCCCCCTTGTTTCATATATATACACATATATATACATACATATATATACATGCGGCGTGTGCTTGTGCTTTAGGGTGCACACCCTAATGCAATAGGCTGCGCACGCCTATGACTATTGAGTTTAGGGCTAGAGTTGAGTTAAATTGAGTTACTTTTTATTTTTATTTTGTATTTTTGCAGTGCAGAAGTGTACAAGCAGGCTTGAGATGGCCCGACAGCATTCCACAAGCTAATCAGCATATATAACAGTAGGACACATTAGGGAACATGCACAATTTTGTAAATGATAGCTCTGCTGAGACATTTGCAGAATATCACTCGTTATAACCTCAGACTATAGAACAGGTCATATAGCACAATACCACAGCAATGTGTAATAGCTTAATATCAAATAACGAAAATAAGGAACTGATAATATAAAAAACATAAGTAAACATATCGCTAAGTTAATGACTAAGGCATTAATCAGTAACTCTGCTGCTTTTTAACATGTGTCTGAAGGTTTATGTAGCAGTCCCCCTTCAGAATCCGCCAACTCCCTTCCATGTCAGCATGGTTATATCATCCTTTGCAGGATCGTGGACATATCCAGCCCCAGGCTAGTTTGATCCATTTACCACAGACTTTGCTAGTGCAGCAGTCCAAGTCTATTCCCTGCAGAGGATGGTTGGAGGATTGAGATGATGTTCGCCGCGTGTCGTGGACAATCTTCCTTCCTTGTGGGCGATGCGAGGCAGTTAAGCCCCTTTTGGCTCTCAGCCTGGGAAGACCTGTGGTAGGTCATGCGGGTTTCACAACTTGGATATAGTATTGAGTGGGCCCCTTCACCACCTGTCGCTAGGTTCTTGTCAGGGTCTTACCTGAGTTGGGAGTCTGTAGCGCAGATATGATGCTCACCCTTGCAGATAGCCACAGGCCGAGGTGGTCAGGTAAGAATTCACCTGGCCTGTGGGTCTGTGCACGGGGGCTGTGCAGGATGCAGTACCAATACGCAGGACAGGCAAGGACTGAACCAGCAGGATAGTTGAGGGATAGCCGAGGTCAAAGGATGCCAGAGGACAGGAACAACGAGGAGTAGCCGAAGTCAAGGGGTGCCAGAAATCAGAATAAACGAGTCAGGAAGCCGGGGTCAATAATGCGAAGCGATGAAACAGGAACACTAGAACAAACAGGATCAAAGACTTGACACTGAGCACAGGGCGAGGCTGGGTTTATATACCCTGCTGATGACTGATCAGAGTCAGGTGAAACACAGCCAAGTCAAGGTGCAGCCCCCAGAGTAGTAGCCATGTCAGGATGAACAGGACTGGAATCAGTCTTCACTGTAAATAGCTGCTGTGGCTCAGAGGTAGAAAGCAGGACCAGGACTGAGAAGATCCCGGTTCAAGTCCCCTGTTGGGAACTCCAAGAGCGACCACGTCTTGCCGTCTGTCTATCAGGTGAGAACCGTGACAGTTCTCCAGTATCCCTTGCACTTTATTACCTCGGACGTGGTGCTTCACCCTGAGCCAGAATGCTGAGAGATGGCATCCAGCCTCCTCAAAGAATCCGCCATGTGATCGCGTGTGGCTTTCTGCTTTGGACTCTCTGCATGTAGCTGCGAGGGAGAGGGGTCCGACATTTTGCAGCTTTGGGGGGTTCCTGCATAGCAACCATATCAGAATGGTAACTGCGGGTTTAGTCACTCAGGTAAGCTCTGAGGAACTGGGATGACCCCCACCGATCTGGGGTAGGGGGATAAAAGTGCTGCGGAGACAAGCCCTGGGTTGAAACACGGGGGGCAGGCGTTTCCCCCTCAGCCCTGTCCCTGGTAGGCCGCAGCAGAGCTCCTAGGCTCACCATGTAGTTGAATGCTCAAGTAAGTTAGCGATTAGCTAGCCCTGTGTCTCCTGACCATCGGTATTCGGGATGATTTGTGTGGAAGCCCCAAAATCGAGTGTAATACCCCAAATTCAGGCATTAAGTCAGGAGCTCAGGCTTTCCACGTCTGTTCACCTTGGAGGTCAGGCTGCACCCCCCAAATTTAGTTACTTTTTAAGATGACTTAAACATAGGATTACGGTAAAGGGTTCATTTTCAGGTTTAGGCTTTGAGTGCTGGAGTTTGAAGGGTTATTTGCAAAGTACATAGCCTTCTATGCTTTCTGCAGACCAGTCAGATTGATATTAGAGCTGCTGCGTATACTGTGTGCGTCACAGAGAGTTTTCCCTGCTACCCCTACAAAACAAATAGGAAGTGAACCCTTCCTATTCCTGTCCAGTTTCACACACAGACACTGGAGAAGCTGGAACAGACACCTTATTTAGTGCTGTAAACAGGAGCCTCCTAGTGGACAGGTGCCTGTAGGCAGGTACCTGCTCTGCCAATGGGAAATCTGGTCTTGCACTCTCAATAAATTATTTATTTATATGTACTTACCTTAACATTAGCTTAACCTGCACCTGGCTAGACAAATGTGGATTAATAATGCACACTGAATCTTCTGTTTATATTATTATTATCTAAATGACAGCAGAGGGATCAGGTTTTCTGTGATGATAAGAACCCCAGTTTTTATCAAATCATATTTGAGGTGAAGTTCATTCCCAGACTGAAGCAATACGGCAAGTCTGCTTTTGGTATTAACTTGCCTTGACATGCTATTGATGTCCATGAAATTGTTTAGTGAGTTCCTTTGTAGTGTATTAGATTGCAATGGATATAACCTAGTGCAACAGTCATAGGATTGGTGAAATAATTTGCAAGTTTTTACTTGTTGATTTTACATCTATTTCGTGTGCAAGACCACCCAACAGGGTAACACTCATTGCCCCAGAAATCAATCATGATTATTCAACAGAGGAAAGAAATAATGTTTTGAATGTTTTGAATGTTTTGTGGAGTCCTTTGGGATTTTGCAAAAGATAAAAACAAAAAAACCTGTTCCTCTATTGAAGGCTTTTGATCAGTGAGTGTATCATTTTAAGCCAGGAAAAATCCACTAGATTTTTCTAATTGGGAAGAACATGATTTTTAACATGTATGCAATTCATAACTGCTAATTGTCTTGACCTGTTTTTTTTCTGCTGTGGACATCCTGCACTGGAAACATATACAATGCGTACTAAAATATCACTTTTATAAATAACTGTTTTACAATCACAGCTGGAATTCAGTCACTTAATTAGTTCTCAGAAATAGTCTGAAGTTTTTGAATTTTGCCAGTGTTATTTTGTTTACTGTATCCTCGAGGGTTTGAATTTTTTTGCATTTACATGACTAGATTCTGAGTTGTCTTTACGGAAGATATAAAATGACATCATGCGAAGGCTCTTAGACAAAGTAGACCACTTGGCATTTTCCTTGTATAATTATGTGTTTCTGAGATCCTTTAACATTATGATTGATAAGTCACGAGTCTAGTAACAAGCCAATGCCTATTTTCATTGTTGTTATATCAAGTTTGAATTTACAACTCTCACACAGTTTTGGTAAACGTCTCCTCTGACCGCACTTGTTTTAAACATGGGTAACTTGAAAATACTAAGAGTCTTTTGTCAGCTAAAAAATACCAACCAGCTGTTATCTCAAAGAAGATGTCAACCTCTTTTATCAAAAATATTTATACCTGGTGTTTCACTCATAATGAACGCTCTGTTTTAATTATCAATAATCTGTTCAAATGTAACCAGTGTATTAAAATACCACTGACCACACAGACAGTACATTGTAGAACAAAAACACAAGTGACAGTTGTGAGAAAATAATGACAAACATCCTGAAATAGCGTTGTTTTCACAGCGGAGCCACCCTGGGCTGTGTCTTACCTACACAACACTGATACCACTTCTACTACAACTCCTGGACACAGGGAAGACCCTTCTGATGAGGATATTTCTAATGTGTCTTCCAAGAAGAGATGGGCTCACTTAAGGAGTGTGCAGTGGAAATGGCAGGGCATATTATTGTCTCCCAGTCCAGTCCCGCTGCCATTATTGAATATTATTTAACTTTCAGTAGCACAGGGGAGAGCTACGGTACTGAATAGGTTAGTGTTCCTGGCGTAGCTTGCATAGTGAAGCCTTAAATCTTTACCAGGCATTGCACATCTACTAGTAATAGGGCTTTTTTGAAGCATTTGAAATTGCAACTCCACTAAACGAATATCAAATGGTGTTTTGCTTTTAATGCATTCCTATGGAACGGTTGCACTCCAAATGGAACAATTTACTAACTGTCATTCCTGCAAAGTTACACCAGTAAGTAAATATCAATTTATGGCAAGGGCTGTTGGGTGCTAAAAAATTGAGCGCTGGATGTCTAAATTGATTTCAAATAAAGCAATATGTTATGTGCTACAAAATGTTATATCAAAGAAACAATGCCACTCAGTTTACTTAAAGGGACACTATAGTCATCAAAACAACTTCAGCATTATAAAGCAATTTGGTTGTATAGATCATGCCCCTGCAGTCTTACTGCTCAATTCTCTGCCATTTAGGAGTTAAATCACTTTAGTTTCTGTTTATGCAGCCCTAGTCACACCTCCACTGGCTGTGACTGACACAGCCTGCATGAAAACAAAATGGTTTCATTTTCAATAAGATGTACCTTACGTTAAAAGTTTTTAGCTCCTATTCTTTAAATTGAACTTTAATCATACAAATGAGGCTACTGTAGGTTCTAGCAAGCTATTAGCAGAGCAAAGCATAAGAAATTCAAAATTAAGCAGAATTTACAAGAAAGGAAGTGTAAACATTAGATGACTCTTTAAAGGAAGTGTTGAGGAAGGCTGTGTAAGTCACATGCAGGGAGGTGTGACAAGGGCTGTATAAACAAACTTATGTAACATCTAAATGGCAGAGAATTTAGCAGTGAGACTGCAGGGGCATGATCTTTACATCAAAACTGCTTCATTAAGCAAAAGTTGTTTTAGTGACTATAGTGTCCCTTTTAAATCTTTGCTTTTAGGTCTGAAATTAGTTTTGCATAATTGACATTTAATACACTTGATTGATATGTTCTAAATATGTTTTGGTATTATCAAGATGAACCAAAACAGTTCTGCACATAGTCTATAGCGCTTCATCTAAAATTAGTTTTTCAAAACTAAAGGTACCTTGTAAAATATAAAATATTACATCAGATTTTCCATTTTCAATATGAAAATAATGATGTGAGCAGAATCAAACGTGTGCCACAGTTGAAACATAACATTCTCTGTGATTTTGAATGAGGTTCGGAAATCACGTAGCATATAAAGATTGGCAGAGGAGAAAGCTGAAGCCATAGCCTGGAAGGCAGAAGTGTGATTTCATTTCTTTTTACTTACAGCTCAAGCCAAACTGGAAACTTTGATTTTGGAAATTTCAAGATAACCGGCAAAAAGTGCAACTTACAAGAAATTCATCATGATAATTTTAAGTTTTATTTTATTAAATTTGGAAAACGTGCCTCCCAAGTGTCCCTATTTAAGAGGTACAGTGCCTATTCTGGGCCCACTCTGTCTGTCTTTTCTTTCGTAACGTCCTTTTTTACTAGGAGCTCCAGATTTTTGGTCCGTCTGAGGTTTATACAAGAACTTCGCAGCAATAATACTCACAGTAATGTGTCTTTAATCGACAATAAATGTGTTTAGAAATCATCCTGTGTAAATAAGATACATTGTTCTTCTTCTGTATTACACCCCTGGGCACACCCCTAAAGTTAAAGTGTCCTTCTTTGCCCTATTGAAATGTTGGGTGGTATATAGCATAATGTGGAGTATTATATGTTTAGCCCCCCCTTTCCAACTACACTTGTGCTTGTTAATACTCATGGAATACAATTCTGCAGTTCTTCTTTGCTCAACGCCCACAAACAATTATCAATAGTCTGATTTGACATGTAAATGAATTTTACAGTTCATGTTAAATTTCCACAATTTACAGTTTACAGGAACTCAATATGAGTAATAAAGTTATTTGTTTTCTAGTGACTTCTGACAACCAGTTCAGGAATTCTTCAGTTATCTCCTTCTGCAGGAAATTCTGATGAATAATAGAAGTGAAAGCCATTGCTATGAAAATAGCTTTGTTACAACGTCCGTAAAGAAGATATTTGCGGTTATGACTAACAGTAACTTTACTTTCTTTAAAAAAAAAATTAATAAATAATGAGTTGTGTGCTCTGTTCTGGCTAGCAGTTAAACATAATAAAATAACACGTGAGAGTAAAGAGAGCATCCACCAGTTAGTCATAACAAAATAAGTCTGTGTGTCAGTTATTTGTTAAATCAGGTATTACATTCTGTAACACTAACATATTCACGGGTCAGTTCTTCACGAAACACCATTGGCTTGGTTCTGTGTTGCAATTAGTTATGACGTTAGTGGCTGCATACTCTCAATACATTTTAAAGGAAAAAAATACATTTATTCATACTTAAAGGGACAGTTGAAGCCCCCAAATCAACATCTCACTGGAATGCATTTGGTGTATAGATGCTGCTCCTTCAGCATTGCAGATGAAAAGATTGTTGTTTATGAGAAATGTCACTATTCACATTTTGCAATACCCGCACCTCTGGTGGGGTTGAGACAGGGGCTTCAAACTAAAAGAGACTCAATAATTTAACAAGTGAGGTGGCTAGGGGGGCTGTATAGTCGTAGGGGGGCTGTATAATGGGTAGGGGACTGTATAGTAGGTAGGGGGGAAGTGATCAGGGTAGGGGGCTGTATAGTGGGTAGGGGGCTGTGAGGTGGGTAGGGGGACAGATAAGTGGGTAAGGGGGCTCTAGAGTGGGTGATGCGGCTCTATAGTGGGTAGGGGGGTAGTGAGGGGTGGGTGGGGGCTCTATATAGTGGGTAGGGGGCAGTATTGTGGGTAGGGGCTGTGAGGTGGGTAGGGGGGCTCTATAGTGGGTAGGGGGCAGTGAGGTGGGTAGGGGGGCAGTATAGTGGGTAGGGGGCCTGTGAGGTGGGTAGGGGGGTCTGTGAGGTGGGTAGGAGGGCTGTGATATGGGCAGTAAAAAAAGAAATACCTTTCAGTGTCCTCTTGGTCCGGTGTGCAGCTTCCCAGTAAAGTGCGTGGGGGTGGGGCTTGTGGGTGGGAGGCGGGGCTTCTGTTTGAGGGTGGGGCATGCAACCAAAATTATTTTAGACTGTGCAGTGAGACTGACAGGTTTCCCTGCATCCGCCGGCAGCCACACCAGCCCCCAGCTCCTCCCTCCTCACTCCCCTCGGACTGACAGGCTGGAACAGTCCGAGGGGAGGATTTATCAGAATGATCATTAGGGTTGTCAGCCTGGCTCTGCCACCCACTCTCTCAAACTGAGGATCCCTACCGCCCATCTGGAATCCTGAAACGCCCACTAGTTGGCTGTAGCGACGTGTAGCAATATGAAGAATCATTTAAAATAGGACCGAAGTTTCAGTCCACGCACAGGTGATCCTGATGAAAGTCCCGAGCGTGGACTAAAACGTAGGTCCTATTTTGAATGATTCTTCAATAAAGACTACAACTTAAGTCCAGAAAGTCTGTGAGTGCTGGTAATCCCTCTATATTATGTGTATTGCTTCCCCTTGACTACAAGCACCCGGCCACTATATTTTGAAAGCTGATGAGTGCAAGGACCTTTCGGAATATATATGTATATTGGAATGTACAAAGGTAAAACACAATTATTATAATGTAAGGTTAATATACAAAATTGATATATGGTATCCTATAAAAGTTTGTTCCCAAACTTCATTGTGAACATATTCTTTGGACTTTGTATTCTCTTTTTTCATCATAATAATTATGTTTTTACCGAGGCAGCTGACCCTTGCAATCAAAGAATTTTAGATCCATAGTTCTGTCTCTTGAACTCTCTTTAATGTCTAATTTTGTCTCTTAACAGGTTTCCTAATAATATATCCTCTCTGGCTCCTTCCAGTCTGCTGCCAATGCTTTGTCTGTTTATTCTAGAGTAACCACTAGAAAGAAGAAAGTGTGGATGGACTCAGTAATTTTTCATAGAACAGGCTGATGAGAAATTGAGAAATACTGTAATAACGGCATATGCTATTTATGTCATTCCAAGTGCCTTGGATACCTGCCTTAATGACTGTCCAGGCGTTCTTGGATAATAGCCCATTGAACATTGACAGCATTTCCAATGATATGGTCCTCCCTCACCTTTCAATCAGTTCTCTGAACGACAAGAAGGAGCAAGAGATTACTTGTACGGGCAGTTCTCCTGCTCTTCATCACAGCTACACCTACTGCGTGAGTTGTTAATATGCTGTGATTATTTCTCTGGTGAGGAGTTCACAGGCTCACTTTTATTTTAAGGTTGCCAGATCCACCAATTTGTTTCTGGATATATTAATCTCTTCACAATGAAAGGAAGCACTAACCTGCATAAGCATAGACGGCGCTACAGGGGGGCAATGCCCCACCCTGGATGGTGCCTACCCCTTCAATGTGCCCCTCCTCCAGTCAATCTTCATCGCTTGTGCACCCCCCTCTCTGCTCCATCCATTTCTCTGTTGAATTCTGCTGTTAGCACTGGATGTATAGTAGGTTCCTAAGCCTACCTCTACGTTGGGCAGAGTTATGATGTGATATTTGGGGCTGGTGGAGGCTGGCTAAGGAACCTACTGTACAATCGGTGCTCCCAGCAGAATTCAACAGAAGAATAGATGGAAGATGGAGGGAGCATGTGTCACAGAGAAGGTGGAGATCTAGGGTGCAGACAAGCAAATTCCCCCACCGGACAACCAGGAATAAGGATAAAGGTAAAGCTCAAGGAGGGGAGAATAAATGCTTTTTATGTTTTTCTTATTATTGTATTAAAAATATTTATACATATATGTGGCAAACGTAGCCACTTGGACAATATAAAGAGACTGTGCCTTTAAGGGTTGCCTGTATGTCTGTGGGGATATGTGTTTAACTAAGTGTAATGTATACTGGCTGTAATAACGTGTATTTACTGTATTGGCTATCTGCCGAATGCAGATAGCTGTATTTCATTTCGTTTCACAAACGGCACTTTTGCGGGCCGTTCGTGAACCGAAATAACCACCATGTAGTAGCCCACACACTTAGAGACGTGTGGCGCTTGTTAACCGATTGCAACAATGTTGCAATCGGTAATTAGAGGCTCTCCTAGGTGGCCGCCGTTCGACTACCGACCATGCGGCGGTCGGCCATCTTGGATCCTTTGTTCCCTCAGCGGTGTTTGGTCGTCGAGCACATGGTACTAAAAACGGCTACTCGACGGCGCGAACACTGCTGAGCTTCCAGGCCGTTCGGGAGGTCCGGGCCGTTCGGTATTATGTTCCCTTGACTTCAATCGGTCTTTTGAATATACATTTTAATGAATGTGTTTTTCATGCGGCGTTCGGTTGTTTTAGCTGGGATCTGAGCGGTAATCTCACGAATGATGCGCTCAGACCCCAGCTATCTACCGAACGTCCATTCGTGCAAATAGACTGCATATTCGAAAAGTTATGTATTTTAATACAAATTGTCGGTTCTGCTGCACGGAGGGATAATCCACTTAATGGTACATTCCTGTGGGAGGATCCCTCCCGTGCAGCAGTGCCTGATGGGAGAAAGGCTCTGTAATGGAAGTTCCCCATGTAGTCCACTCTGGGAATGCCCCTGGGATGGGACTCAGGAAACCCCTTGCATGGGGAATTGTATAAATTGTGGAGCTGAAAATAAAGACCTCAGGTGACTCTCAGAACTGTGTTTCGTCCGGTTACTGGGAGATTTGGGATATTGCCTTGCTTTTCAGCGCTTGACTGTGGATTACTTCCTGAACCAGCGGAAGTCGTGGATTTAATACTGCCGATCCGCTACAATATATAACTGCTCTATCACAGCTCCTAACCCCAACATCTGCCAATATCCCCCACCACAGTCTTTTCCCCATCTCCCTTTACCCACTAAAACCCATATTACCTTCCCATCCACTACAGACCATTTTACCATATGCATCCTCTACAGCCCCTAGTACCCTATTACTGTCAGGCTCCCGCGGACGGCTGCGAGGGGAGGCTGCACTCCGCTCGCAGTACTCACCCTCCAGCCGTCCGCGGTCCCCTCCACCTCGTGGGTACGGCGAGCGGCATCCTTCCAGCCTCGGATGCCGCCCGCCGTTCCCTCCACGTCCCCCAGCGGCAGCATGCATGACGCTGCACGCTGGGAGACCGCCCAGGGTTATACACGCCGGGTTCAGTCACCTGACCCGGCGTTAAAGGCAAAGTGCCACAATCACAGTGGGAGGTCTAAATATCTCCCACGTGTGATTGTTAATTCTGATTGGAAATCATCCAATCAGAATTAACCTGATGGTTTAAATACTTACCTTTCCTGTTCCTCCTTGCCCTGTTGTGGTCTTTGCTTGTTAGTATTGATTCTGAACTTGTGCTTCTGGTTACGTACTCTCTGGCTTGTTATCCGACTCTGTGACTTTCTCCTACCCTTTGACCTCGGCTTGTTTCACGTTATTCTGTCTTCTGGTTCCCCTTACTCGGCTTGTTTCCTGACTATTCTTTGTGTGCTTAGCCCGGCCACTCTAAGGTCCGGTACGGCACTTTGTGTGTGTGTGTGTGTTGGCGTGTTTGGTTCCCCGAATCGTGACATTACAACAGGGCCATAATGGAACCTGCTGACATACCACAGCTTCTAGTTAATCAAGAGGCTAGAATGGATGGCTTAGACCACCGTATGGATCAGTTTGCTCAAGCTTTACAAACCATTCTGGCTCGTACTGCACACTTGCAACCGGCCGTTCAGGAGGCTGCTGCTGCTGTGCCCGAACCCATTCCCACTCCAGTACCTGTTCCCGCTCATGTAGTTCACATGACGCCGCCACAGCGCTACAGTGGTGACCCAGCATTGTGTCGTGGTTTCCTCAACCAAATCGACATCCATTTGGTGATGAATCCACGCTCCTATCCCACTGACAGATCTAAAATTGCCTTTTTGATAAACCACTTGTCCGGGAGAGCTTTAGCATGGGCCAACCCCATTTGGGAAAATACGTCTCCTATGTCCTTTGCTGATTTTCTGACAGCTTTCAGACGCACGTTTGATCAACCCGGTAGGGTTGCTTCTGCTGGCAAGGCTCTGCTTAGGGTCCGACAGGGTAACAGGTCTGTAGCAGATTACACTATCGAATTTCGTACTCTAGCAGCTGAAGTGGTTTGGAATAATGACGCCCTCGTAACAGCCTTTCAGGAGGGTCTGGCCGCTTATATATTGGATGAAATAGCATCCAGGGAATTACCTGCTCTTCTAGATGATGTTATAGACTATGTGATTCTTATAGATAACCGTATTAGAGAGAGGCGTAGCCAAAGACGGTTGGATACACGGGTGTTACCTGCTCTACCCAGTACTTCCCTGCTAGCGTTACCCGCTCCTGTGCAGCCATCCCCTGAACCCATGCAGTTGGGTGCTACAGGGTTAACTGAGGCCGAAAGAGCGTACCGTAGAAGGGAGGGGTTATGCCTTTATTGTGGGAAGAGGGGGCATCACTGTAAAGCCTGCCCTAAACTACAGGGAAACTGCAGCACCTAAGGCCTAGAGAGGGGTCGGCCTCGGGTGTTATGACCTTGTCCCCTCATATGTCCATCTCTAGACCGTTTATTACGGTTTCTCTCTTGGTCAATAAAACCACTATAACAACCAAAGCCCTGATCGATTCAGGTGCGGCAGACAACCTTATGGATGAGACCTTTGCCAAAACCGCAGCCCTGAATTTGATTCGAAAGGAGACACCCTTGGCCGTTGAGGCCATAGATGGTAGACCACTGGAGAAACCTCTGGTGACCCATGAAACCCAGGAAATAGTTATGTCTGTGGGTGTTTTGCACAAAGAGAAGTTAACCTTCCAAATAATTAACTCCCCAACAGCCTCCATCGTTCTAGGTTTTCCCTGGTTGGTTAAACACAACCCTGTTCTTGATTGGGGTTGTTTAGACATACTTTCCTGGGGGGAATCTTGTCAGCGAGACTGTGTGGCTCATGTACATCCTGTCTGTTTACTTAACGTACCCACGGCTAAACCACTCTCGGTTTCTGTGCCCTCTGTTTATGCGGATCTTGCCTTGGTTTTTGAGAAGAGGGAGGCAGATAAGCTACCTCCACATCGTGAGTATGATTGTGCCATAAACCTCTTACCGGGCACTATGCCTCCTAGGGGAAAGGTCTACCCTCTTTCTGAAAAAGAGAACCAAATCATGGAGGAGTACATACAGGAATCCCTAAGAAAAGGTTTTATTAGAAGGTCCTCCTCTCCTGCTGGTGCTGGTTTCTTTTTTGTGGCTAAGAAGGAGGGTGATTTGAGGCCATGTATAGACTACAGGGGTCTGAACAATATAACGGTTAAAAACGCCTACCCTATCCCCCTCATCACTGAGTTGTTTGATCGTGTTAAAGGTTCTAAATTTTTCACCAAATTAGACCTCAGGGGGGCTTATAACCTTGTCCGTATAAAGGAGAATGACGAGTGGAAGACAGCCTTCAACACACGCAGTGGGCATTACGAATATCTGGTCATGCCTTTTGGATTGTGTAATGCTCCTGCCGTGTTTCAGGACCTCATAAATGATGTCCTTAGGGATCTATTGCATGTCTGTGCTGTAGTATACCTTGACGACATACTTGTGTATTCTCCTGATTTGAAGTCACACCATAACCATGTTAGGATGGTGCTCAAAAGGCTATTGCAGAACGGACTCTACTGTAAGTTAGAAAAATGTTTATTCGATCAGACCTCTGTGCAATTCCTAGGATATATCATTACTGAACAGGGTTTCAGTATGGATCCTGCTAAATTGGAAGCTATAATGTCCTGGCCACTTCCCCAAGGACTAAAGGCTATCCAGCGTTTTATAGGATTTGCCAACTATTATAGGAAATTTATAAAAACTTTTCACCACTCATATCTCCCATAACGAAGTTGACAAAAAAAGGTCTACATCCTAGGGTTTGGACTCCTGAAGCCCTTAAGGCCTTCGAAACCCTCAAGAAGGCATTTGCCTCTGCTCCAGTGCTGCACCACCCTGATCCTTCTCTTCCCTTTGTTATGGAAGTAGACGCCTCAGAGTCAGGTGTGGGAGCCGTACTGTCACAGAGGTTGTCTTATGACAAACCCCTCCATCCCTGTTGTTATTTTTCTAAAAGGTTGTCTGATTCAGAGAAGAATTATGATGTTGGGAATAGGGAACTATTAGCTATTGTGTTAGCTTTCAAGGAATGGAGGTACTTATTAGAGGGTTCTAGACACAAAATTATGGTTATAACAGATCATAAGAATCTATCCTATATTGCTGATGCTAGAAGGTTATCTGCCCGGCAGGCTAGATGGTCTCTATTTCTCTCACGCTTCCAATATGTTATCACCTATAGACCTGGTTGCCGTAATGCCAAGGCTGACGCCATCTCTCGGCAGCATGAACCAGTAGAATTTGTTAACCCGACTCCTGAACCTATTGTACCTGAGTCTCAGATAATAGCTGCTACCCGTTTGGTTGTTTCTTCACCTTTCCTTACCAGTATTAAGACATACCAAACCCAGGCACCCCCTGAGACGCCGGTTGGTAAACTATACGTTGAAGCTAATGACAGAAAAAAGTTGTTAACTTTATTTCACACAGCCAAAACTGCTGGTCATCCGGGGGTTACCAAAACCTACAAGGGCCTCCTTCAACAGTTTTGGTGGCCTTCACTCAAGCGAGACGTAGTGGATTTTGTTCAGGCTTGTCAGGTCTGCACGCAATGTAAGTCCCCTAATATGAGACCCCAGGGTTTTCTGATGCCTCTATCTATACCCAAGAAACCATGGACCCACTTATCCATGGATTTCATTGTAGACCTGCCTCTTTCTGATGGTCAGACGGTGATACTGACTGTGACGGATAGGTTCTCTAAAATGGCGCACTTCATTCCGCTTAAGAAACTGCCTTCTGCGGTTCAGTTAGCTCAGGTATTTGCCAAAGAAGTGTTCCGATTGCATGGGGTACCCCAGGATATCGTATCTGACAGGGGCCCTCAATTTGTCTCTCGGTTCTGGAGGGGCTTTTGTGCTGAGATGGGGGTATCCTTGTCGTTTTCTTCCTCCTATCACCCGCAATCTAATGGTGCGGCCGAACGTGCTAATCAGTCTGTGGAATTGTATTTGCGCTGCTTCACTAATGCGCACCAGGATGACTGGTCTCGCCTTCTTCCGTGGGCTGAATTTGCCAGGAATACGGTGACTCATTCGTCTACTGGCTTAAGTCCTTTTGAGGTTGCTTATGGGTTTCGTCCTTCTGTCCTTCCCGGTGCGTTCTCCGACAAGGGAATGCCCGCCTTGGACCAGCACCTCGCCTCTTTGCGGAAGACATGGGATCAAGTCCATGTTGCGCTGTCTCGTTCAGCGGCTGCTCAGAAAAAGTTTGCCGATCGCCGTAGGGTTGCGGCCCCTTCCTATGTTCCGGGTGATAGGGTATGGTTGTCCTCCCGGAACCTCCGTCTCAAGGTTCCCTCGATGAAATTCGCCCCCAGATTTCTTGGTCCCTTCAAGGTGTTACGTAGGATTAATCCCGTTTCCTACTCCCTTGATTTGCCTCCTTCCATGCGTGTCCCGAACACGTTTCACGTCTCGCTTTTGAAACCCTTGCTGTGTAACCGGTTCTCTCGTCCCCTCGGGCGGCCCGTTTCCCCTCGAGCTGTCTCTGACGACGTGTACGAGGTGGCTTCCCTTCTCGACTCTCGTGTTTCTAGGGGTCGGCTGCAATATTTGGTGGACTGGAAGGGGTACGGCCCTGAGGAGCGGTCCTGGGTTTCAAGCTCCGATGTGCACGCTCCCTCTCTGGTCCGCTCCTTTCATGCCCGCTTTCCTTTGAAGCCTTCCGCTTCCCACCCCCTGGGTGGTCTTCGAGGGGGGGGTAATGTCAGGCTCCCGCGGGCGGCTGCGAGGGGAGGCTGCACTCCGCTCGCAGTACTCACCCTCCAGCCGTCCGCGGTCCCCTCTGCCTCGTGGGTACGGCGAGCGGCATCCTTCCAGCCTCGGATGCCGCCCGCCGTTCCCTCCACGTCCCCAGCGGCAGCATGCATGACGCTGCACGCTGGGAGACCGCCCAGGTTTATACACGCCGGGGTCAGTCACCTGACCCGGCGTTAAAGGCAAAGTGCCACAATCACAGTGGGAGGTCTAAATATCTCCCACATGTGATTGTTAATTCTGATTGGAAATCATCCAATCAGAATTAACCTGATGGTTTAAATACTTACCTTTCCTGTTCCTCCTTGCCCTGTTGTGGTCTTTGCTTGTTAGTATTGATTCTGAACTTGTGCTTCTGGTTACGTACTCTCTGGCTTGTTATCCGACTCTGTGACTTTCTCCTACCCTTTGACCTCGGCTTGTTTCACGTTATTCTGTCTTCTGGTTCCCCTTACTCGGCTTGTTTCCTGACTATTCTTTGTGTGCTTAGCCCGGCCACTCTAAGGTCCGGTACGGCACTTTGTGTGTGTGTGTGTGTGTTGGCGTGTTTGGTTCCCCGAATCGTGACAATTACAGCCCCTACACTCATTACAGCCCATATTACCTATGCCGACAGTCCCTATTACCCCCTGCACCAAGCAATATGTCTGACACACCACAGTCCCTAACCCCACTGCACCCACTACACCCCATATTACACCCTAACCTCGCTGCACCTACTACAGCCACTATTACTCCCAGCACCCACTACAGCCCCTATGCCACCTATACATATTACAGCCCCTAATATTCCCTGCACACACTACAGCCTCTACTACCCCTGCACACACTACAGCCCCTAGGACTCCCCTGCTCCCACTACTGCCCCTATCCCCCACCACAGTCTTTTCCCCATCCCCCTTTACCCACTAAAACCCATATTACCTTCCCATCCACTACAGCCCATTTTACCATATGCACCCTCTACAGCCCCTAGTACCCTCCTTGACCCACTACAGCCCCTACACTCATTACAGCCCATATTACCTATGCACCCTCCGTGGCGTAGACATGACCCATGGGGCCCCGGTGCAAAAATTGATCCGTGGGCCCCCTTCCCCCCGCGCGCTTACTCGGTGCGGGTCGGGCCGCAACACATGGCAGCGGGCACCTGGTCGCAGGGCTGCGACCCCGTGACCGCGGTATGCTGCACACACACCTAAAGGACCGCTACAGACACCCAGATCACATCAGCTCAATGAAGTGGTCTGGGTGCCAGGTCCCTCTAGTTTTAACACTGCAGCTGAAAACATAGCTTGTTCAGAGAAACGGCTATGTTTCACTGAGGGTTAATCCAGCCTCTGGTGGCTGTCTCATTGACAGCCGCTAGAGGAGATTCCGCAATTCTCACTGTGAAAATCACAGTGAGAAGACACTGAACGTACATAGGAAAGCATTGAGTAATGCTTTCCTATGGGCGGTTTAAATGCGCGCGCGCGCCTCTTGCCACGCATGTGCATTCGGAGCTGAGAGGCGGAGGGATCCCCAGCGCCAAGGAAGTCCGGCGCTGGAGAAAGGTAAATGCTGAAGGCACACACTCTCACGAACAGACGCATACACACTAGCTAACAGACACACACATTTACTGACAGAGACACACAGAGACATACATACACACTCACTTACAAAACATACACTTTCACTGACAAACACACACTCACTAACAGACATCAGACACACTCAGTAACAGACACACCCAATAACAGACACACTAACAGACACACACTAACACACACACTAACACACACTCACACACACTAACACACACTAAAACACACACACTAAAACACACACACTAACACTAACACACACACTAACATTAACACACACACACACACACTAACACTAATACACACACTAACACATGTTTTTTTTAAATTGAATCCCCCAAGCCTCCTTACCTTTTGGAGTGCTGGGGGGATTCCCTGGGGTCCAGTGGTGGTGCTGCTGGGCTCCTGGGGTGTCTGGGGCTCCTGGGCGGGCGGGCGAGCGGGCTGTCTGGGTGGCCGGCGCGCGAGGGAGCACTTTCCCCTATGTGCTTCATCTTCAGCTCCCTCGCACACCGCGTAGGGATGCCGGCGCCGAAAGATGACGTCATCTTCCGGCTCCGGTATCAGTGCGGTGCGCGAGGGAGCGGAAGAGGAAGCACACAGGGGAAAGTGCTCCCTCGCGCGCCGGCCACCCAGAGAGCCCGCCAGCCCTCCCGCTGGGGTCAGCAGGGCCAGCCTCGGGGGGCCCTGAGGTGGCCGGCTCCTGGGCCCCCCAGGAGAAGAGGCTGGCCCTGTGGGTAAATACCGGGTCGCAGCCGCGACCCCTGCGACTCTGGTATGTACGCCACTGGCACCCTCTACAGACCCTATTACCCCCTGAACCAGGCAATATGTCTGACACACTACAGTCCCTAACCTCACTGCACCCACTACAGCTCCTATTACACCCTTACCCGCTGCACCTACTACAGCCCCTATTACTCCCAGCACCTACTACAGCCCCTATGCCACAGGGCCGGATTAACATAGGGGCTGATGGAGCTGCAGCTCCAGGCCCAGGCCCAGGCCCATGGAATAAGCCCATTTAAAAAAAAAAAAAAAAAAAAATTTGGTTTGCCACCTGACTGGTATTTTAATGGCACAGACGGTATTTGAGGCTGCCTGGCCCGGCCGGTATTGCAGTAATACCAGCAATACAAATGCAGGTAATTTTCTCAGAATAAATGGAAATTACTCTGCAATACCAGCACCGGCCAGTAAGGGTCACTGTTTGTGGAGAGAGGCAGGGATAGGAAGTTACAGAATATCCCTGCCTCTCTCTACTACTCACTGATCCGTGGGGGAGCAGCTACACAGCACAGGGAGTCCAGACAGCACCTCTACAGCTCAGGTAAGTGAGGGATCGGGGGAAAGGCAGCAGGGACACATGGGGACACTGAGACACTAGGGGACACATGGGGACACTGAGACATTAGGGGACACATTGGGGACACTGAGACACTAGGGGACACATGGGGACACATACACTAGGGACACTGAGACACTAGGGGACACATGGGGACCCTTAGACACTAGGGGACACATGATGACACATACACTAGGGGACACTGAGACACTAGGACACAGACACTGGGAGACCTGGGAACACTGAGACACTTGGGGACACTGGAAAACATGGGGACACTGAGACACTTGGGGACATGGGGGCACAGACACTAGGGGACACAGATACTAGGGGACACATGGGAACACAGACACTAGGGGACACTGAGACACTAGGACACATGGGGACACAGACACTGTGAGACCTAGGGACACTGGAAAACATGGGGACACTGAGACACTAGGGACACATGGGGATGCTGAGACACATGGGGATGCTGTGAGACATAGGGACATTGGGAGACATTGGGACATGGAGACACTATGTCCCCCAGCCAGTGTCCCTAGTGTATCAGTGTCCCCAAGTCTCCCAGTGTCTGTGTCCCATGTCTCTCAGTGTGCCTAGTGTCCCCATGTGTCCCAGTGTCCCCATGTCTATGTCCACAACTGTCCCCATGTCTCCCCAAGTGTCTGTCTCCCAGCTAGTGTCCCCTAGTCTCCCATTATCCCCTAGTCTCCCAGTGTCCCCTAGTCTCCCAGTGTCTGTGTCCCTAGTGTCTTAGTGTCCCCAAATGTTTCAGTGTCTCCATGTCTCCCAGTGTGTTCCTAGTGTCTCAGTGTGCCTGGTGTCCCCATGTCTCCCAGTGTCCCTATATGTCCCAGTGTCCACTTGTCTATGTCCACAACTGTCCCTATGTCTCCCAGTGTCCCCAAGTGTCTGTCTCCTAGCCAGTGTCCCCTAGTCTCCCAGTGTCCCCTAGTCTCCCAGTGTCTGTGTTCCCATGTCTGTGTCCCTAGTGTCTTAGTGTCCCCAAATGTTTCAGTGTCCCCATTTCTCCCAGTTTCCCTAAATGTCTCAGTGTCCCCGGGTCTCAGTGTCCCTGGGTCTCTCAGTGTCCCCAGTATCCTAGTGACATGGGGACACACTGAGACATTGGGACACTGGGAGAAATGGGGACACAGACACTGGGAGACTAGGGGACTGGGCGACATGGGGACACTGACACTGTGATACATAGGGACACTGAGACACTAGGTGACTTGCGAGACTGAGACACTGGGAGACAAGGAGACACTGGGAGCAATCCATCTATACAGCAGAATCAAACTGTGAGTAGTTTGGTGATTTTATAGAATTTTCTCTGATGTCACTCCTTGTGATTTACATCATGTGATGTCACGCATAACTAATTAATTATACAAATTATTAAGGCTGGTATTTTTTTCCAAGAAAGGTGGCAACCTTAACTACTCTTCACATACTCTTGCTTAAAGGAGCACTATATGGTCAGGAACACAATCATGTATTTCTGACCCTATTATGTTAAAACCACCACCCTGGCCCCTTCTTGCCTCCCTAAATATAGTAAAATATTACTTGTATTAAATTCTGCAGCTGCTGGCTCAGAAGTGGTGGTCTGAGCAAATTACAATACTTCCCCATAGGACTGGCTGAGACTGTCAACTAGGCAGATCAGGGGCAGAGCCAGCACAAGTCCAACATAGCCCTGGCCAATCAGCATCTCCTCATGAAGACAAATTGAATTAATGCATCTCTATGAGGAAAGTTCAGTGTCTGCACACAGAGGGTGGAGACACTGAATGGCAGTGCTGCACACTAGGCAGTACTGCCCCAGGAAGCACCTCTAGCAGCTATCTAAGGAGCAGCCAGTGGAGTTATTTTCTCTGAAAAGACAGTGTTTACTGCAAAAAGCCTGAATGGAATGATTCTACTTACCAGAACAAATACAATAAGCTGTAGTTGTTCTGGTGACTATAGTGTCCCTTTAAGTTTGGAAGCTTAAGAGGGATGTATGTGAACAAAACTTGTGTGCACTTGCTGACATTAAAGTTAGTTTAGGTAATGCAGATGTTGGTCTCTCTAACACTGTGGCATGTCCCCTTTCTTCTACACTCACTACAGACATCTTTTCTCTGTCTCAGACTATATACCAGGAACTTCTGCCTGCTAGTAAGAAGGTAAGGAGACAAGTGGACCAGCGAGTGCTAGGGGACAGTCCTTTGAAAGAATGGAGTGAGCGCATCATTAGACGCATTTATGTCAAGCTCAAGGTGCTGCCTGTATAGTATGCCCTTAGTTGGACAGCCTGCAGGATTGGCAGGCAGCCTGACATGCATTCATGCCAGGCTGACCTTCCAATTCTTTGGACAAACATGCCCCTTTTTGGGCATGTTCACCCCTTTTGGCAGGTCTTGTCACGTGATTCGCGCCAGTGGCACACCCTTTTACCCCGCCCATTGACTTCCTGCTTCACTGGACACTGCTGTTAGGGGTTATGGATTTACTTGAAAGATGAAATCATAAATTAGAGAGGGATTAGCATAGAGTATGTGTTTTCTTACAGCTGCATCCTATGAGTTTCCCTCCAGCACCATCTCCATCAGATACATGACGCTTGGGAGGGATGATTGTTTTAGTGTTTTTGGTCGATAAGATTCTGTAATTAGGCCCATCATAATTGTCAGCACCAGGCCCACTGTGCTCTTAATCCGGCCCTGCTATGCCACCTATACATATTAAGGTCCTTAATATTCCCTGCACACACTACAGCCTCTATTACCCCTGCACACATTACAGCCCCTAGGGCTCCTCTGCTCCCACTATTGCCCCTATGCCTCCCATGCATGCACCATCGCCCCTATCCCACCCCGCTACCATTACAGCCCCTATCCCTCCCCTACACCCACTACAGTCTCAATGCCCCCTGAGACCACCACTTATATGACTTAGTGGTGGAAAACATTAGTGCCCCACCAATTTTGACTGTGGCATCTTTTGTGTCTCCCCCCTACCCCCCTTTTTACTGTTCCTAAAGTCACCTGCTCGTAACTTCTATTAGCTCCACTGAGCTAATCCCCAAAGTACAGATCTGGGTCATTGGCTGAGAGCATCAGCTGAGTGTTCTAATCCAATGAGCCAAAGCCTACCCTGCCAGCCTAGCTCATTGCAGGGAGTTTCCAGCTGCACAAGAGGATAATGACTGTCACAAAGCTGACCCCATGTAATTTGTTGCCCCACTACTTACCCAGGAAGGGTGCTGGGTCACTTCTGGCACCTAAACCACTACAGTAAACTGTAATGGTTATGATACTTAGAGTTATGCAACCATTCATGTAGAGTACAGTAAATATTATTATTCTTACTTCCTTGAAAATGTTAGCATAAAATAATATTGTTCCATTGCACACTCCAATATGTGGGACACATGTCCCAAAAAATGAAGCCACTGAAAACAGCTCATTGATTCTTGATTCACATCTAACAGGAGTAAGTTACTTTAATTCAATTTCAAGGTGTATTCACCAAACCTGACCTGTAAAAAAGCCAGAGTGGAAACTTTTGACAAGGTGGCATTTTTGGATACAATTTGTATTACTATCCCTCTACAATTCTCCACAAGTCCAGCTTTAGCGTTTAAACACCCTTGTCGCTCTTATCAGAGTCCCTTTCTGTTTTAAAAAGCTGCTACAAAAGGCTAAAATTATCAAATATCATTTCTACACAGAAGTGTATGCAAGGGTCACAAAATGAAAAACAAAAAACAAACAAACAAACTGACATTGGTTCCATGAGCATTTTAAATGCTTGAGATTGTTGTGTTTATACTGGATACACAATATAGCTGATATTTTGCCTATTTTTAAATCACCCACAAAAGATGCAGAAGATGAGCATTTTTATATAAAAACAACAACAAAACACAATAAGGCAAAAACATAATTTGTTTTGTGGAAAAAAAAAATACACTCTAAAATTACAATTGCTTTTCTTTGCGGTTGTACATCCTGCTGTAGAAGTCACTTTAAGCAGTTTATAGACTAGAGAGGTCTTTAATTCTCATTGCGGCCTCCAATCACTTATCGGTTTCAAATCACCAACTACTATATTTTTCTCGGAATTTTACAAAAGGATTAGACGCCTTAGTCCATAAATGGCATATACACATATTAAGCAAAACAAAACATTCACATGGCTTATATTACACTAATTCTCTTGGACAACGTATCTCTCATCTACCCACACATCAAACGGGCAATGCTTGCTTTGGTTAAGAACTTGATACTAACAAAAGGATACTACAGTAGGGCTTTTGTCTTCAGTTTCTATTTTTTTTTTTTAAATAACAATAAATTCCTCATGTGCTTTTGTTCAACTAAACGCCACTGTTTTTCCAATTATATGTTTCAGTGTTGCCAGGGCTTTTGTATTGTTAACCGAAATTACTGGTCCTTTTCTAGTTATAAGTTAAACTAGTAGGTTGCATAAAGTTATTTTGGCAGGGAATGGGAAAACGTAGCTTATAACTAGTTGTTCATCGTCACTGTTATATAAGGTATCATGGATGGTAGTGTGTAATGAGCACTTGTTTCTACATATGTTTAACAGAGATCTCCACAATCCTACAGTAGATCTGGTCACCACGAGGATGGTTTGTCTATAGGAGATTTTCAATGTTTTGTTTGATGGTGTAATTTCCTCTTAAAATCAATCCTTTTATTGAACAGAATTCTATCAAATATTAACTTGTAAAATGAAGAAGTTGCTTATGTATTATCTTTTGCCTGGCTCTGAATCTCTGGCCTTAATTTATTACATTTCATACATTTTTATAGATGGTGTGTTTTCCATATTTCTCACACACACTCTTTGTATAATAATACTGTGGCTGTCTACTATATATATTTAATTAAACTGATAAATAATAGGTAATAGTAAATAATAGAATCACTCCCATACCACTCTTAAATAAACTGGTAGGAGGGATATATATATATATATATATATATCTCAATTTTGATTTGTACAGTTTAGTGGTGTGTGTGTGTGTGTGTGTGTGTGTGTGTGTGTGTGTGTGTATGTATATATATATATATTCCACTTATTTGTACAATGGATTAACTGATACAAAAACCCTGCTCTTACTTCAGTTGACAGGGTTGATACATTGTGACACTCCCTTTGTTTTGTCACTTAGAGGCTTTGAATGTTGGTCAGCAAGGGGTTAAAACACCTGACTTAGGAAAAATGATGTGGGTTTATTTACAAGATATGATTATGAAATCCATGTGTGTTTTACAAGTCAGCAGTTGTATAATATTCTCTTTTTGGGAAATTTGTCTTCCATGCATTTCACAGTTAGACTTCGTTGATGTTGAGTGACATGAACAGAATATAAGTGTTGCAAACTCTTTTCAATTTCTGAGTGCCCATTGACATATGGATGGCCTTAGAAGGTTATTAGAAATGTCGACAGGAATTGTATCAATAACATTTACATAGTTACATAGTTACATAGCTGAAAAGAGACTTGCATCCATCAAGTTCAGCCTTCCTCACATGGTTTTGCTGTTGATACAAAAGAAGGAAAAAAATCCAGTCTGAAGCGCTTCCAATTTTTCAACAAACTAGGAAAAATTCCTTCTTGACCCCAAAATGGCAGTCAGATATCTCATTGGATCAAGCAGCTATTATCCCCCTAATTATAAATGATATCTGATAAAACCACCTCTGCAGGCAGAGAATTCCACATCTTTATAGATCTTAATGTAAAAAAAAACTTTTCTTTTCTTTGCCTTAGACTAAATCTCCTTACTTCTAGCCTAAATGTGTGACATTGTAATGATAATATATTTATCCACACCTTTTTGTGTATATATGGAGATGATTATATATAAGAGGAGACACTAAGACACAGAGACAGACACAGAACATCAAAGGTAGGGTGTCTCCACCTAAAACCTCTGGAAGTCTAGTAAATACATTCAGATCCACCAATCATCTGTTCTCCATTTAACAGCAATGACGCTGTAAAAACTGACTTTATATTTGTGGAGCAAGAAGAATAAATCGTTTTTTATAAGAAAACACAGGAAAGTCTTATTGTGCTATATTTTTATGTGATACAGATAAAACATATGTATATGATACCAGGAAAGCCAAGTTTACCTGACGACTATTAAGAATTATTAACAATCAAGTAGTCTTAAGTATTTTAATGTATTTCTTTTTACAGCAGTCACTTGGGCCATATTAACATGGGAGGTATTGGAGTGGAAGCTCCATGTCCATTCTTTGTAATATACCCAAAGTAGCTGGAGTGAAACTGTAGTTTCAGCAGCCATATTTATTATGAAATAGACTGCTGAAACTACAGTTTCACTCCATTCGCATAAATCTATCTTTTTATTTATTATAATGGTTTCCCAGTAGTCAGAATGTACTGCGCATAGAGGCTGATTTTTATTTTGTGTGCACCATCTCAAAGCCATATATGTAACATTACAATCATATAGGAAAAAATAGTGCAGAGGTCTGAATAATACACTAACTATTTGCTACGCATGCAGTTCATAACTACTATGCAAATAGGATTGCAAATTCAACTTTTCTCAATAGGCCCATGTGACAAATGCTCCTTACCCTGGATGTTTGCCACGAACTCCTGCAGGAGTGTAGAAGCTGGCCTCATGCCCACCGACTATGGGCCATATACATTGTGACAAACCCACTATTTTCCCTGCTTTTAACGCATTTCCCTGCTATGTTTTCGTATATTATGTTCCCGAACCCTATTCACGTTTTTCTCAGTTCGAGACCACAAACTCAAGTGCTCTCTCTGTGTGACTGCTGTTCGTATGAACGAACAACATGCCCTGTAAAACAGCGGCCATCTTGTCGCAGGAACGCAGGCAGCGGGACTTGATCGGCGAGTGTCTGGAACTATAAGTCGGACACTCGGCCTCGCGAACACCCGTAAAATTACATGAACGCCTGCTTCTTACCATGACAAACCGGGAGAGTGCTGTTCGCTAGGATTGTTCGCACAAACAAGGCAAACAATCGCTAACTATGAGCCAGGGGAACCGTTCGACAGTTTGTTCATATGGAACTCCCAAAAGTGACTGAAAACGTTACCCCGGTGAGGATTCGGCTGTGTTCGTGGGGTCTTGGCGCTATTTGGACAACTTGGGCACTCAGATCCAGGCTATCCGGGGATATAATATTTGTGGGGGTTCCGATAGGTGTTGTATGTATTTTTTATATGTTTATATGTTTTATATTTTGTAACTCTAGTGCCTGGGAGATAATTAGTTTAAGCAAAGTGCACTAAATTATCTCCCAGACAGAGAGACTCCTGGGCGTGTTGTGGGAGTGGTTTCCCATGTTACTGCTGGAGAACCCGTGAACCATAACAAAACAGTCTTCTTGTACTCTTCATCAAGTCTAGGCTGATGTTTGGGTATACCAGAGCTATAATCACTGCTTCACTTGGGACTCGGGAGAATTACAATGGACATACCCAGTCGGAGTATATGGGATCCGTTACAGCCCAATGTTCAGCTTGAGGCCCATGAGACTGTAATTTAAATGAGGTGAAGATATGGGAACTTAGATATTAAGGAAAAGACAGATATAAGAAGGAAGAGACAGTGTTAGATATGAATAGGGGAGCAAGCAACATCGAATTTCCATCTTGTATGAAAGTTATATGGAGTTTTATATGATTTATGGAATGTATATGGAGTTTTATATGGTGTATGGAATGTATATGGAATTTTACATAGTATTTGGAATGTACATGTAGTTCCATATGGTGTATGGAATTTCAGGGCCACTATCAGGGGGTGACAACCATGATGGTTGTCACGGGCCCGGTGGTCCTGGGGGGCCCGGACTGCTCTGGCAGACCTTGTGCTTTGTCAGGGGCCCAAAAATTTCTGATGGCGGCCCTGTGGAATATATTCAGTTTTATATGGTGTTTTTGTAATGTATATGGAATTTTACATGGTATATGGAATGTACATTAAGTTATATATGGTATATGGAATATATATTGAGTTTTACATGGTGTATGGAATTTTACATGGTATATGGAATGTACATGGAGATCTATATGGTGTATGGAATATCTATGGAGTTTAACATGGTGTATGGAATGTATATGGAATTTAACAAGATGGGGATTTTCATGGTTAGCGGTGAAACTAATGAAGATAGGGCCCTGGTGCTAGTTTTTATTTTTTTGCTCCAGACAAGTAACCTCTAATTTTCCAAAAATGTTCTCACATTCCACTGCCAAATAACCAATTCTGAACTCAAAAGACCCTGACAGTTCACTCTCTTTCTCTTTTGCCACATTTGCAGTTCCGACACACTCCATGCAGTACACAGACACACTCAATGCAGTACACAGACACACTAAATACAGTACACAGACATCTCATGTAGTTCACAGACACCTCATGCAGTTCTTAGACACACCACACTGAAATCTTTCAGACAAATTGATTTGAGAAATTAAAGTACCAAGGTAGCAAAAACCTTGATCACCCTTCCCAGCCAGACATCAAGCCCAGTCCTCTTCATGTTCTTCTGACAAGCTGACTCACTGGGCAACCATAAGGAAGGACTTGTTCCCCAGGCTACACCCAAGCTGAAGAAGCTGTTTGATCCATCATCACATTAAAAAGACATCTTGCATTCTGGGATGAGAAGGGGCTGGGCAAAATGGAGCAACTGACTAAGAATCCATTGCTTCCTGCCACTTGTGGGACCTTGCCTGATAGTAATAACTCTCACCTTTTCTCACATCTGCTTGGGCCCTCACTGCTCCCCCTCCCATGTTGGGTGGTCAAAAGTGTGCCCCTAAACTCTGGTGTGCCCCGATGTCATTGTACATGTGCCACCTGCAGAAGTTGCACCCCTGTTATAGGTGAAAAGAATGTATATGGGGTTTTTAATGGTTTATGGAATGTATGAGGAGTCAGGGGCGTTGATTGTGATATGCCCCTGTGTTTAAACTATGTTGCCAGTTAAACCCAGAGAAGGAGAGGTATGGAAGTTTCAGTTCCATTTGGTTATTATAGACTCTATGGTTTCTACTCTTGTGGTAACAATAATTAATATACCTTAGTGTTTACAAAAAAAGCAAGATGGTTGTACACAAAATATATATTGTGAATAATGAATAAGTGAATTTAAAATATCAGCAAGACACTCATTTGTACATCATTGCAATTTGTGCCAATGCAATATTTTGACCATATTTTTCTTAAAGTGCTATTTAGGTCTTTCTAACACAGGATAAGGCATATCTTTTTTTTTACTATGGGATGATCGTTTTGAACAGCACCTCCTGCTATGAAATAGGTCAACTTGCCCTGCTGAGGAGTCCTATATCTAGTATGGAAAAATTCCACTGTAATGCAGAAAATGTGTCAGCGATGAGAAATGATTTTTTACACAGCAGCTAAAATGTGTGTAGAATTGAATACTTTCTGTTGTTCGTGTTGGTTAGAGGTACATCTGGATGCATGATGTACTTTTACCAGAAAGAGAGTACACCTGCGTGGTAGCCGCTATAACTATTTGAGAACATTGTTACATGTAAGGTTTTACTGGAATGTGAGCTATTTAAGACTGATGGCAAGAAAAACTTCACAAAAATGAAGAGAATTTGAAACCACTGGTTTCATACACCATGCTGTTACCTTATGTCTGATCTGTGCTCATACACTGTTAGCCTATGTGTTTCACAAAACATTTAATCTGCTGTATATATTCAACCACATTCTAGGATACTTTTTTCAAGAAAAATGGTTTGCGGATACAGACAGGCAATTCCCTGCTTGCCTGTTTATTTCTTTATTGATTTTCAGTAAGGAAGACATCACAATGACATTCATAGACAGTGCCAACTCAAAAATACCTATTCTTTAGTATCAGGGACAAAATAGATCCTCAGCAAGATACAAGTCTACCAAAAGACACAGTGGGAGCAATAATACAGCATTTTACCAGGTCCTAGATTGGCTGGACTTAAGGCTTAGAGTGAGAATAAGAAGTAGCAGAACATAATATACTAACTGCAAGGACAGAAATATTAAACAGAGACAAAAGGCCAGATCAGGAAAATAAAACAAAAACAAATTAAGGTCAAGAATAGCCAGGTCAGTGATGGTGAAGGACAAAACGAATATCAAGGACTAAACCTGGTCAAAAACCAAAGCAATAATGAAATACCGAGAATAACGTGTTTACAGGCCTAGAGCCATGAAAGGGTGGCAATCACAAGGTCATATAGGCCTGAATGGGTTTGTGTAATGATGTCATAACCCTCTGGCAATTCTGCACAGGCAACTGACACTGCAAACAGGTAAGAAAAAGAATTATATAGAAATCAGGACTGCAATCCACATAATTTTAAGAGAGATAAGTATTATAATATTTCGGGAGAAGAAGCATGGCAGCAACTTTGCATAAAGAATTACAGGAGTGAGACAAAACCGATGTAGAAATGTAATTTCTGAGGTGCAGAATGATTGGCACAACTGAAGCAGGAGTGCCCCATCTGGTAATTACTCTTATAGCTGAAGGGAAAGGGTCAGTTCTAGTGGGAATTCTTACATAAGGTTCCTAGGAGGTATGCATCAGTAAAATGGAATCTCTGGTAGAACTTCAGTCAATGATATGACAGTTAGAGCTAGTTTTAGATAACTTACAATTTGTGTTTGCTCATCAATTAGTCATTTGTAATTTCAGGGATATTACAGCATGCCGTTTTATAGCTAGGAGAGACAGGCATTGACTTTAACATCTTTCAGTAGTAAACTTTATCAGCCAGAACCCACAGAGATGTCTACAATCCTTCTCTATGCAGTCTTTATGAAACTTATGCTTGACAAGCAGACAGACACATACAGATAGAAAGACAGAATTTTCAAACCCTGCTTGTAATAGGATCTATGAGCTCTATTGCTTGCAAATATTATAGTGCAAATACCAAAAATTGTTATAAGGAATTTTTTAGCACATTGAGGCTTTTTTATTTATATATATGAGTGTATTAATAAAATCTTTTATTACTTTTAACGATCCTGGTTCCCGATATTGTTATATTGAACGGGGAGTGCAGTCCCGAATCTGCACAACGCTACGAAATTGAGTCAATATATCTTGACTCCACACTTGTGAGTACCCACTTAAAGACCATATATATATTCTTAGAGATATTACCAACTATACTGCGCAATTGGGTGTATTTCTATTCATCCACAGACCTCAGAAACATATAGTGAGGAGGGGTGGGTCCAGTGGTGTATCCTGGTTTTGTGCTGCCCTAGGCAGGACAAAACTCAGGCACCCCCCTCCCCCCGCGCCACCCCCACCCAACCCTTCCCCCCGCCCCACCTTCTAAATACACACACACACACAGTCAGACACAAACACACACACAGACACAAACACACACAGTCATACACACAAACACACACACACACACACACACAGACAGTCAGACACAGACACAGTCAGGCACAAACACACACAGTCACACACACACACACACAGTCAGACACACACACACACACACAGTCAGACACATACAGACACAAACACACACACACACAGTCAGACACATACACATACACAGTCAGACACAAACACACACACACAGTCAGACACATACACAGACACACAGTCAGACACATACACAGACACAGTCAGACACAAACACACAGTCAGACACAAACACACAGTCAGACACAAACACACACACAGTCAGACACATACACAGACACAGTCAGACACACACACACAGTCAGACACACACACACAGACAGTCAGACACACACACACACACACACAGAAATATTAAACAGAGACAAAAGGCCAGATCAGGAAAATAAAACAAAAACAAATTAAAGGACCACTCTAGGCACCCAGACCACTTCAGCTTAATGAAGTGGTCTGGGTGCCAGGTCCTTCTAGGGTTAACCCATTTTTTCATAATTATAGCAGTTTCAGAGAAACTGCTATAATTATGAATGGGTTAAGCCTTCCCCCTACTCCTCTAGTGGCTGTCTCATTGACAGCCACTAGAGGCGCTTGCGTGCTTCTCACTGTGAAAATCACGCCAGCGTCCATAGGAAAGCATTGTAAATGCTTTCCTATGCGACGGGCTGAATGCGCGCGCAGCTCTTGCCGCGCGTGCGCATTCAGCCGGCGGGGCGTAACGGAGGCGGAGAGGAGGAGGAGAGCTCTCCGCCCAGCGCTGGAAAAAGGTAAGTTTTTACCCCTTTCCCCTTCCAGAGCCGGGCGGGAGGGGGTCCCTGAGGGTGGGGGCACCCTCAGGGCACTATAGTGCCAGGAAAACGAGTATGTTTTCCTGGCACTATAGTGGTCCTTTAAGGTCAAGAATAGCCAGGTCAGTGATGGTGAAGGACAAAACGAATATCAAGGACTAAACCTGGTCAAAAACCAAAGCAATAATGAAATACCGAGAATAACGTGTTTACAGGCCTAGAGCCATGAAAGGGTGGCAATCACAGACACAGACACACACACACAGTCAGACACACACACAGATTAACTTTTTTTTTTATTTAAATCCCCCCCCCCCAACCTCCTTACCTTTGGGAGTGCTGGGGGGGAGGTCTCTCTCTCCCTGGTGGTCCAGTGGCTGCCGGTCGGGCGGGCGGCTGGCGAGGGTGCTCTTCCTATGAGCTGTCTGCTCAGCTCCCTCGCGCGCCGGCTGCAGAGTGAGACTGGGAGCCGGGATATGACGTCATCTTCCGGCTCCCAGCCTCACTGTGCGGCGCGCGAGGGAGCTGAGCAGACCGCTCAGAGGAAGAGCTCCCTCGCCAGCCGCCCGCCCGCCTGGGATGTCAGTTAGCCGCAAGGCTAACTAGGCATTTGCCCTGGGCATTTGGGGGGCGGCGTTTTTTGCCGCCCCCTGAAAAATGCCGCCCAAGGCAAATGCCTTGTTTGCCTCGCGGCTAATACGTCCCTGGGTGGGTCACCTGTATGGACCCAGAGGCTATTCAAACTAGAGCTAAGTCCATAGCTCTCGGTTTGTGAGTTTATATATTATTTACTAATAATAAATGTATATAAGTGTGATCTATACTATGTATGATTATCTTTTATAGATATTTTTCCTGCTGATTTTTCAGTGAAACTTTGCTCCAAACTCTAAAAGTTGATTAATTTCTTTACATATAAGCGCTACATTCTTAATTTGTTTTGTGTTAAGTTGAATAGGAATCTCTGAATGTTTAGCAGCTATCCACTATTATAAGATATATTTGTATTTAATATTTTCTTTTTTGTACAAGCGCTGGTTCCATTATCTATATCATTCTGCATCTTACTTCCTCTGCTATAAATTTATGCAACACTTCTACAGTTTGTCTATCTTTCCTCCACAAATGAAAACTATTTCAACACCCTCATAACCCCATAACTATACTATCCCAAGAACCCAAATGCCTCTTTCACAATGTCAACTCCCCATCCAACTACCACCCTATCCCACTACTACTGCTATCGAGAGTTGTGTACGCTAGATTGACTGACTTCCTTTAATCCAACTTTCTACTCAACTCACTTCAGTCTGGATTCTGCACTTGTCACTCTGTTGAAACGACCCTGACCAAAGTATCCATTAATTGTTGCTAAATACAGTGGTCGCTATTCCCTCCTAATTCTCCTTGATCTTTTGGCTGCTTTCGACAATGTTGATCATCAACAACTTCTTCTCATCCTCAGTAATCTCTGTCTACGAGACTCTGTGCTTTCTGGTTCTACTCCTACCTCTCCCATTGCTCATTCGTTGTTTCTTTTTCTGGCTCTTCCTCTCCTCCGCAGCCCCTCTCTATCGGTGTTCCCCAAGATTCTGCCCTTGGTCCCCTACTGTTCTCGAACTAGACTGCTTCCATTGGTAAACTCATCAGCTCTTTTGGTTTCTTATATCATTACTATGCCAATGACACCCAAAACTTGTGTCATTAGAAATTCATCAAACATCTGATAGATATCTTGAAGGGAAACGTAACCATTCATACTCCAACATAAAAAAAGGGACCAGTGGGTCTAAAAACTGATACTACGTATTCTATCAAAGTCACTGACTGAAGGTTATGCAATTGTAGCATACATTATTACATTGTTATAATGTCTGTGAATAAAGACTGAAAGGGCACTACGTCCTTCCATTCTGTGTACATGCAGGAAAAACCACAAACCCTCCCAGAACCATATTTTTATTATTTGTTACTATTATTTATAAAGCACAAACATTTTCTGTAACGCTGTGCAATGGATTCTTGAGACGTACAAACAAGTTCAAGTGACATGCTTGACGTACTGGAAAGAGGTAGCAGGAACCCTGCTCAAACAAGCTTACAGTTGTGATTCACACTTCTTATACAACAAGACCATTCACGACAATTCCTCTTGCTAGTATCTTATCAAAACTATGTAGAAGAATCACGTGATCTTTGTCTGGCTCTTATAAGATCACATTGTCTACCGACAAAGTGGCAACATTCATTCAGACAATGTTGATGGAATTATGCTATCCTTTTTATTTTAATGTAATTGCAGGGAATGAGCAGTACACTGGAGGCTGAGTGCCCTCCACTCAATAACACCAGTGTGCTTATTTCATAGGACTCTGTGAGCCCCTTCAATGATATTGGTGATTGAGATTTGAAGCAAATAGTCACATGCAGCTATTTTCTATGCCATCATTAGAACATATGGAATTTAATCAGTGTTATGATTAACATATCTCTTTCTTGGATCTGACAATTGCCAGTTCTGGAGTGTTTGAAGTTGGAGATCCAAGCGTAGATCAATTGGTCATACATCGTAGAATTAAATCATATCAGCGGTGTATGCATTCTTTCCCACTGCAGCTGTTGTTCCCCTCTTATCCTGAATTAAACTGTTGCACAGCGGGAGCTGTGATTGTAACCATGCAACAGATTTTAAAGTCTGTAAGGTGTATTTGTGTATATTTGAAAAAAAATGTAATTGTAAAGGAGGTGAGGAGTGATCAGGTGATGTGGCAACATAATATTGCCAAATGACAGCTTAAATTAGTTTAATATAAACCAATGGAAATTAATATGCATTATCCAACATTTAATCTCAGTCAATTCCCCACTCATGTCAATAAGAATATTGACAGTAAGACAAGGGTTTGTTTTAGAAATGGAAAATAGGATTTCTGTAGAGTATATTAGATGATGTTTAGAAAAAAAAAATTGTAGCTAAAAATGATCTTATTCCTAATGGGACAGGACTGCAATTCTATATGGCAAATGTTGATGTCTGAATCTTTAATTATTGACAATAATCTATAATTTTATATACAGTTTTCAATTTTTAATTTATTGTGCCCAGTGGAATCTACCTAATTAACAGAGTAGTTTGATTTTTTCATGCAGAAAGAATATTGCTGCTTCAGACACCCATCAGAATGCTGCTGCTTCAGACACACATTGGAATACTGCTGCTTCAGACACCCATGATTGAAACATTCTAAATATAATGAATGATTAAACTGTAATATTTTGTTGGAGCTTAGATTTAAAAATATATTCCATTACACTCTAAAAGTGACACTCTCTGTACCATAACCACTATAGTTGGTTGTAGAGGTTACGGTGCTAGCAGTCAACTGGTGCCATGCCTAGTTCTGTGTCAAACCCATATCAAGTGGTTTGACTCAAAGCAGGGGTTCCCCAGGTGCCAGGGATCTGGCCACCAATTGCAGTATTGCACGACTTTCAGATTTGTAATATTAATTTTATCCATATTGGAATGACATTATCGTCTGAGAATGGCACTTGACCCATTTAATTAATCGATGCCATCAAAATATATATGAAATATATATGAAAGCAGAACAAAGAGATAGAGGTTGGGGTATGACCATCTAGAGGACGACACCAGCAGCCTACTTACACCATAGTTAATTCTCCTAAGCTAAGCCCTACTGTACTTGGTAAAACCCAGAAAAGAAGCTAACCTGTTATCTAACGTTTTGACTACTTACATGGAGGGGGCACTGCTGGTACGCGGGAGTGGTTATTGCACAAAGAGTGTTCCTTTAAAAACACCTACAACTTGTGTTCATGGGATACACCATTTTCCTTCAATGTTATGTTACAGATTTTAAAAGTAACATCATAATCAAGTTCAGACAGTACAACTGAAGAACAGGAACTTAGATATTTCTTCATTTTTCCTCTTCTCTGTATGCATTCTCTATGCTGACAACCTGGTAAACGGAGAGAACTTATAGCCTTGATTGATGGGGAGTTAAGATGGAGGCACCCGGTTACAGGAAAAAGAGGTGTGAATTTTTCTACATTTAAGTTAATTTTCCACACCTCACAAATACAATTTTGTTAAGTACGGGTGGTCCTCATTTAACGACCTACCTGTTTTACGACGGCTCGCACTTACGACCAGGCGTAAGTTTGAGTCGTCACGGGGATTCCCTGCTCTGGTGCGCATGTCTATGTTTGGGGAAACTTCCCCAAACATAGACGACTGCACCAGAGCAGGGAATCCCTTAACTCCTCACTTGCCGACCAATTCATTCTACAACCGGGTCGTAGGAACGGAACCTGGTCTGTAAGTGAGGAATGTCTTTATAGGGATAGGTAAACACAATATTAAACACCCTGACAAGTTAGAGTTTCCCTTTAAAGAACATGTCGGTAGGCAAGTAACACACTGTCAGTTACCACTCACTGAATATTTTTAATGTGCTGAAAATACTTGTTTGTGAATGCAAAGCATCATGAGTATCATAAAATACAGAGCATAATGAGCTTTCCAAAAATTCACAATATTTAGCAAAGCCAATTAACATGCCATTCTGTAGCCTGGAGATGGGTTTATGGTTTACGTCAACGCTGTTTAGCTGATTATAAAGTAAAACTTTCTACAAAGATTAACTCTAAAGGTACAGTTAGATGAACAAAGCCTGGGAACTTGGCATACGTACTGCATTATCCAATCTGCGTTAATCTTGAATCTGGAATAATCCATTGTCTTTTCAATTATTCTCCTTCTGTCTGCAATAATTTCTTCTCTTATATCTTACATTTCTTACTGCATTCTATTTCATTATCTCTGATTTCTACTTCTATTGTTTACGTTGCAAAGCTATCCAATCACTGTAATGGGCTGTATGATGGAGATCGAATGATGTAGATACATATTAGAACAAAATAACTGATCCTTTTTTACAGGTTTCCACTGTAATATAGGTAATATTTAATCTATATAGTGAGCAGGGATGTATTAGCCGCGAGGCAAACAAGGCATTTGCCTTGGGCGGCATTTTTCAGGGGGCGGCAAAAAACGCCGCCGCCAAATGCCCAGGGCAAATGCCTAGTTAGCCGTGCGGCTAACA
>OW240914.1:317515948-317536652 GCA_933207985.1 Pelobates cultripes
AATTACCTTCAGGAAGTAGACAACATGAGCAAATGATCTGCTCCATTAAAACAAGGTGTAGAGCTTGCATTTGTGTTAAGGTACTAGAGTAGGCAGAAAAGATGACCTGCTTGTAGACATTATCTACAAAACCTGGACTTTTCTATAGCGTGCTTATTGGTTGAACTAGTCCATCATGAATATAAAGGATCTTCTCAAAGAAAGTGCCAACTGCTAGCCAAGTGTTCATTTGAACTTCCTTCAACATGAAAAGAAAGGAAAGAAAAATCCACTTAAAATTCCAGTGGATCTTTTATTTGTGATTGACACCGCCAGGAACTCCAGATGGATTAATCCATTCTTTGAACCTTCCCTTAGATCTCAGTTAACTGTCCTTCTCAGTTCACCTGCTCAGTGTTTATAGAGTAATGGGGGTTGGGAGAAGGACAACTTTGCAGTCATTAGAAACTAATGGAACACTAATTCTCTACAAATGGATCATATAGCATGAATAGTTCACATTCATAAGAAACTAAAAAAGCACGGAGGTTCATTCAACAGAAAAGGGAAAAGTGGAGAAAGGGACATGGGAAATGCAAGATTCAATTGAAGGCTGAAAAACAAGCTGGAAAAACTGTTGAATCAGAGAATTTATCCAATTTGGCTATAATGGTCAAAAATGTGCATTTTCTGGCTTAGTCAATAAATCTATTGGAATACTGCTAGCTCGAGTAGCAGACAATTAGAATTACAAATATTGCATGTATACATCAATTTATGAAAAAAAAGATAAACTTGTTACATTCAACTAAAATGTCATATTCATAGTAAGTATGCATGTATATATATATATATATTTATATATTAGTTATAATAACTGTAAGTAAAGTTTTGAAGCTACAGGCTGCCAAACCAGTAACAATATATTACCTTCAGAATGTTTTAAAGATTTAAGTACATTCATATATGACCCAATTAAAAAATATTCATGCAACCTGTCTGCTAGTCCAAATATGGTGTGCGTATTTCCCCATCCATTTTCATTCTACAGCATATAAGCTTGGCTCAATATATGATTTTGTAATAATAGATCATATCATATGTAAAAGTAACAAAAGGAATAAAAGGTACATAAGCTAAACGTATGAAGAATTTTAATGGAAAGGCTCCCTCTTCAAAAAACTGCGGGGCAGATAAACAATTGTTTTGGAGATGTTACATTAACAACTGGTTTATGGTACATAGACTTCAATAGACCGATAATTGTTGGGACTTATCGGGTGTGACCTTAACAAAGAACTGAAACAACTTTTCATTAGCAAACAAATATATTGCTTCATTCCTATGATAATATGTGCATGCTTATTAAAAATTAAAGGGTCACTCCTACCACTGCATGGCAATGTAGTGGTTATGGTGCTAATAGTGCATTGTATATAAGTAGTGTGCTTGTGTGTACTGCGTGCACACACCACATGCACAAGTTGAACAAAATCAATATAGGCAGCCTGGACCTAAGATTTATAGCAGCCTGACAGATTGGGGGAGCTGCAATAATTTTTCACCAATCTCTTCTATTAAAGACCACTCTCTAAATAAGAGTGGGTGCAGGGCACTCTCTACACCATAAGGTTTGCAATGATGCTATAATGTTTTACTGTGCTTAGAGTAATACTCAATCTATAGTAAAAAATCTGATAGTCGGCTGAACAATATTTCCCTTTTTTTTTTAAAATGAAAACTATGCCATAAAATTACCGGTAATTAATAAAGTGATATTCATAAAAACAAACAATAACAATTTGGAACATTCCTTTTATTAATATATAAAAACATATAGTATTGCTTTGTATGATATATCTATTTGAATTTTGTTCGAAAAAGAGAAACTTTTAGATGCATGGTGGGTATATCATAAAACTGCACTTCATAAATAAAGTAATGTTGTCCAAAGCCCCAGGATGATTAAGTTAAACAAACAAGTTATGTTTAAAGCTGTCTGGCAAGTAGGCCATCATGATAATTAGCCCCTTATAGCATTACTGATAGGATTGTCCTGCCAAGTGGTAGCCCAGTGGTTTGATGGACAGCCTCCTGGGAACCTTGCATCAACTGTATCTAGATGGAAGGATTAAATATTTTCCTTTCAACTAAAGACTGACAACTAACTACAGTTTTTCTGCAATGAGATCTTATATACGTGTTTATTTTATAAACAAAACCTCCCACTAAGGCATTAACACATAAATAAAGACTATTTTTATTAATGCAATCATAGAAAAAAAATTGGCACTCTTGACATATACATTAAATGTCAACCAAGGATTTAGGGCAAAAATAAATAAATATAGTTTTCTAGGGCATAAATAATGGAATTTAAATATATTGACCATGCTTACTTAGTGGCATCACCTTTACAGGAGAAATTCCAAATGTGCTCATCTTAATAAACCATTTAAAGTTTATTCTTTAACCACACAATTATTACATTGTAGATCGGCAATGGTGTATCTATGGCATGCACGCCACAATGGGCGCACAGAGGCCTCTCTTCTGGCATGCCAGCCAAAGGTTTGTCACGTCCCCGGCACTGCTTGCCACTGTCGAAGCAGTAGCTACAGCTGTCATCGGTATCTATGATTGGCAGCTTCTGGTGTCGGTGACATGATAGAACATGTCCTCCTGGGAGATGAGCTGTCAGCATCGCTGTGTAAAGCATCAACTGTATCCTGCTTCATCTTATGGGTAAGTACGGTGGAAGAAAAGTGAGCCATGTCAGTTTTAAATGTAGGAGATTTTTTCATGTATTTATTTATTTACAAAGTCTAAATAAAAGTCTGTAAGAAGCAGGAGGCTGAAAAACGGACACTGTCACTCTTAGGTAAGTTTATTTTCTTCCAAAGCTTCAGAACAGGTAGGGAAAATCAAAAGATGATGTTAGGCTAGAAAAAGGCCATTCTGAGTGGCACATGTTCATAGGGGCATGACTAAGCGCTGAGCAAAATGGATGTCTGAATCTCTGCTCCGACATTTGGTCTCTCTTGTATCTAAACATTTTCGGAGAAACAGCTATCAGCAGTATAAAGCAACTATGTCTCCTGGCAAACATAAGAAGACCACCACAAAAGCTTTTTTCGGCCACAAGACAGCCCCTACGTCTTTGACCATGCAGGCCACACTGTTTGAAGGAGAGGGGTTTTCTGAGGACAGCAATTCAATCCTAGACCAGGATGACCAAAGCTCCGAAGAAAACCTTATGAAACACCACTTACAGGAGGCTTTGGATGCCATATCATCCAAGCTAATTAATTCCTGGAAAACAAGTGTGAAGGCCATACATAAAGACCTCCATGAGCTGGAAATGCGCAAACACGCATAAAGAAACTAAAATGGCGGAATTTGCTAGTGCACACAATGACCTAGCAGACCATGTGCAACACCTGAAGAAGCAATTAGCTACCATGGAAAATGAGATGATGGATGCCGAAGACAGAGTATGGCAGAACAATTTAAGGCTAAGAGGAGTCCTTGAAACTGAGCTGCAGGCGGACTTACCGGCATATCTACCCTCTGCTCCTGGGGTATGCAGCTCCATTACAATTACATGTCAGATGCCTGTAGGAATTCCATAGAGTTCCAAAATGTACCTTTCCCATCAGAGTTTAATACATTTATAAACTGGACTATAAAGGTATAAAAAAAAAAAAAAAAACTAAAAAAAAAACATACATTCATATCTGCATGTGTATATATGTGAATATTTGAATATTCCTGCTTGCAATGTATGTGACTGCATGTGTATATATGTGAATATTTGAATATTCTTGCAATGTATTGTGTACTGTGTAGTGTATGTGTTTGAATCTCTGAGTACAGTGAGTATATGCAACTATGTAAATGAATGCAGGGTTCAAAGTAATGTGAGAAGTGGTTAATGTAAAGGGGGTGTTAAGGTTAGAGAGGGGTTAATGTTAGAGTTAGTTAATGTTAAGAGGATTCAAATCTTAAAGGACCACTCTAGGCACCCAGACCACTTCAGCTTAATGAGGTGGTCTAGGTGCCTGGTCCAGCTAGGGTTAACCCATTTTCAGAGAAACTGCTATGTTTATGAATGGGTTAAGCCTTCCCCTATTTCCTCTAGTGGCTGTCTCATTGACAGCCGCTAGAGGCGCTTGCGTGATTCTCACTGTGAAAATCACAGTGTCGCATAGCGAAGGAAAGCATTATGAATGCTCCTATGTGACTGACTGATGCGGCGCGCTGGGGGGGAGGAAGGAAGAGGGAGGATCGGAGGGAGAGCTCCCCGCCCAGCGCTGGAAAAGGTAAGTTTTTACCCCTTTCCCCCTTCCAGAGCCGGGCGGGAGGGGGACCCTGAGGGTGGGGGCACCCTCAGGGCACTATAGTGCCAGGAAAACGAGTATGTTTTCCTGGCACTATAGTGGTCCTTTAAGAGGGGTTATATTTGTGGTATAAGAATTATTGGGTTTAGGCTTAGAATGGGGTTAAATTTATTGCGGTTTGGCCTGCTGACGCTCTAATACAACCATTAGCTCTACATTCATAATAAAAGGTATGTCATCCATCCGTGCCTGATGTTGTCTGAGCCTTCCATTATCTAGGATTTTAGAAAGTTGAAGGACAAGGGGGCAAAGCAATCTGGAGCTACAGACTCTGGAGTTAAACCATGAGCCACCTCCAGGCACCATAACAACTTAATTTAACTAAAGTTATTATGGTGCCCAAACTTGCCCTTTAAATTTGTGACAGAGGAAAGAGTTTGCTTAGGTTTTGGGACAGGTTTAATTAAGTCTAGGGGAAAACAGGTGTCTAGCTTACAGGCTTGTGGAGTTTGAAGAATTTGCAAATTACTCAATCTCCTATAATTGATTGCATAACTACTGGAGCTGTTATACAGTGTGCATCACTCATTGCTGTCTCTCTTCCTTCTGCAAGGCATTTTCTGTGTGATGCTGTCAGTGGGCAGATGGGAAATTACCACTTCTACTTCCTGTCCATTTAGATACACAGACACTGGAGGAGCACTGAGTTTTATACCCTCTATAACTTCCTGCAGCTCTGCTATCAAGCATAGAAGGCTGACTGGACTACAGAGGACACTGGCCAAGGCACACAGCATGGGATGCTGAAGATCTACTCCATCCAATAATAGGCAGCTTTCAGACTGCTGTAGAATTTGAGCTTTCCACAAGTCCTTTGTTTAGTAAATAACCCTTAAAGAGTTAATTTTAGGCTACATACAGACATTCTATATGAGAGGAGCACATGGCAGGATAATCTATATCGGAAGATAGACTTGATCCTAAAAGTAAATATAAATACATACATTTCACGTGCATCAAAGTCACTGATTTCCTGAATGTCAACGTTGAACAAAATATTATGTGCTCAACAAACATCAAAGTCGCAGTGATTAAAATGAAGAGATCAACAAACAATTTTTATTGGATGTGCAGATGGTAAGTGTTTGCATTTAGCAAAGCTTACATTTGGGAATGTTAATTTAAAATAATCATTTGAGTGGCCTGGAAAATCTCAAAAGGTAAAAAATGCAGCTAGAAAAAAAAAATGATTCTAAACTGCACACAGATAGATTCTGAAATAAACAAAGCACAAAAATCAGGTTTATACATTGGTTTACCTGCTGTGGCAAGCTAGTGCAACACTGACCTCTGGTGCTCGAAATTAGAACAACTATTGTTCAGTTTGGAGCACTGTATGTGTGTTTTTAAATCATGACACTTAAAAGCATGGGTGATAATTAATGCATTATATTTTTAATGCATTAAATGCATTTAATGAATTAATGCATTATGTTTTTAAATCATGACACTTAAAAGCATGGGTGATAATTAATGCATTATATTAGCAATGCATTATTTCACTATTAAATATAACATGGAATTTATATGTCATAATTCAGGATATAATAAATGTTGTTTATATGTTCACAGTTATTGTTAATTTATAATGAACTGCACCCCAGACTGACGCCTGCTGGACTTCTCCATGGTAGCCCTTTCCTTATGGAAGGCCTACCCACACCAAATTAGACTCTACTGTCTCTGCAGTCCTTAAAAAAATCCTTTAAAAAAACACTTCTTTCAAGAAGCCTATCAGCTCGCCTCGTAACTCTTTATCCCTGACAATCTTCATCCACTGTTCTCCTTCCTTTCATCCTTTCAGTTATATCCAGATCATCATTCCCTCACTTCCTTCTGTGTATTTGTCCCTCATCCTTTTAGATTGCAAACTCATTTGGGCAGGGCTCTCTTGTTTTGTAGAATTATTTGTCTTATTTTACCTATTGTACAGCCCTGTGAAATGTGTTGGCACTATATATAAATAATTGTTTAATGTGCCTCCATAGTCTGAAGATCTGCTTTTAAAAGGACACTCTAACCATATCATCTCATTCAACTGGTTATAGTGCCGGGAATCCTGATGACCTTCTATTCAACAACATTTGCGCATTTTAACACCCACAGCGTGGACACCCACAGCGTGGCCCCTACTGAAAGTATGGCTAACGCAGAGATGAAAGCAGTCAGCTGACACTCTCAGCCAATCCCAGATGCCTATTGCAGCTCAGGCTGATGCCTCCTCATTGGCTCAAGTAGCACAAAGTGGACGGGCAGCTCTCATTTAACATTATAACATTAAAAAGTGTTTAACCGTATGGTGCCAGGCGACTCTACATACTATACACCAGGGCTGCAAACTACAATTACATGTTTTATGGTAGGGATTTGCCTATAACTTGCTATCTATGCTAATATACTTGCCCCTGCAAGCCTGGAGAGTCTATCACGCACTTACCAGGAGTCAATTTCTAATTGCTGCAACTAAACTTTCCCTTGCCAATGGCAAGTATATATACATATATCGGGACTTGACAAATTTGCTTTGAATCTAGGAGTCAGCTAAAAATGTTAGGAGCCATGTTTTTATTAAACTAGCAAAGTTTTATTTTAAACAACACAAATACAATTATTAAAGGGCATTATAGCCACCAGAACCACTACAGCTTAATGTAGTAGTCCTGGAGTCTATTGACTTTTCAGAGAAAAATATGATGTTGTATTTACAATAGTGAATACAAATACACAAAAATAAATCCTGCTCTCAAACACCCACTACTCCTGGGCAGCAGCCATGACCATAGCACACATCAGCCCCGGTACATACAATAAAAACCAAAGAAAAAAGTTACCTAGGCACTAGCCCAAATCCTTATGCATATTTAAATAAATGGATGTTTTTAATATCACTCCAATGGCCATTAGATGCAAGCCCACCTGCCATGTCAAGGCAAACCTCTTAGGTGGGTCCTACACAAACAATTCACCTGGCTTAATAGGGTTAAGGGTTAATACGTATGTAGGGCTTTAGAAAAATACCCCTCTCTGTCTCATTAGAGACCAATCCAAAAATGATTATTTGAGCCACAAAGGCAGGGCCAGCGACGACGAGTCCGACACAGTGTGGGAAAAACAGGTGAGAAAAAACACCTTTCCCATGTGATTGGAGGTTGGCTGGTTACCTAAACACGCTCACTGATTTGACACGCACTGACACTGACAGACACACATTTTTTTTATACACTCAGAAATTATTGTTATTTTAATTTAAGCTCACTCAGCCTCCCTATCTTTGGGAGAGCTGGAGTAGATCCCTTTACTGGGGTCAACGTGGCTGCTGTAATCCTTAAGCTCTTCTTGCACTGCTCTCTCGCAAGCTATTAAGAGTTGCTGGTGCTGGAGTGACGTCATATCCCAGCTCCTGGCATCATAGCAGGGCGCACAATGGAGCAGAGCAAGAAGAGCTTAAAGTTTAGTCTCTTCGATGCCTGCTTCCATTCTTCCATTGTTGGCCACCTTAGTGGGGGCCTAACGGAGCAACAAACACCCAGGGATTTGTCGAGACCTGCATATATACATACATATTCAGTTGTGCTCAAACGTTTGCATACCCTTGGAGAATTGGAAATATATATATATATATATATATATATATATATACAATAAAAAAACATAAAAAAAAACATGAGTGAGCAGGCAAAACACATTGCTTTTGTTCTTATGGGATTCATATTCAAGAGTAGGTTATAACAGAATGGCACAATCATAAAACAAAACATGCCAACAATGAAAAAAATGAAATGAACCCTGTTCAAAAGTCTGCATATCCTTAGTTTATAATACTGTGCATTGCCCCTTAAGCATCAATAACAATGTTCAGTCTTTCGTAATAGTTGTCTACGAGGCCCCTAATTCTTGCAGGTGGTATAGCTGTCCGTTTGTCTTGGCAAAATGCCTCCAGGTCATGCAAAGTCTTTGGTCGTCTTGCATGAACTGCACGTTTGAGATCTCCCCAGAGTGGCTTGATGATATTAAAAGGTCAGGAGACTGTGATGCCCACTCCAGAACCTTCACCTTTTTCTTCTGTAACCACTGTAGGGTCAACTTGGATTTGTGCTTGGGGTCATTGTCATGCTGGAAAGTCCAAAAGCGTCCCATGAGCAGTCTTCGTGCAGAAGAATGCAAATTGTCTGCCAGTAATTTCTGATAACATGCTGCATTCATCTTGCCATCAATTTTCACAAGCTTCCCTGTGTGTTAGAGCTCACCCCCCCCAAAACATCAGTGAGCCACCACCATGCTTCACAGTGGGTGATGGTATTCTTTTCACCAGGGCCGGACTGGCCCACCGGGATACCGGGAAATTTCCCAGTGGGCCGTCAGCACCTGGGGCCCGGCAGCCAGCTGGCTCACCTGCGGGCACAGAGGGAGCTCCTTTGGCGGCCGCAGGGGGAGCTGGCTATTGTGTCTCTGCTCCCCCTCCCCTGCGCACCGCTTATGACATCATATTCCGGCCCCGGTCTCATTAAGCGGCGCGCAGGGGAGGGGGAGCATAGACACAACAGCCAGCTCCCCCTGCGGCCGCAAGAACAGCCAGCAAACCCTGCGGCCGCCAAAGGAGCTCCCTCTGCGGCCGCCAGAAGAGCTCCCCACAGGTAGAAATTGTGTATGTGTGTGTGTGTGTCTGTGTTGTTTGTGTGTGTGTCTGTCATGGTGTGTGTGTGTGTCTGTCTGTGTCATGGTGTGTGAGTGTCTGTCTCTGTCAGCAATGTGTGTCTGTGTCATTGTTTGTGTCTCTGTGTCATGGTGTGTGTGTCACTGTCTGTCATGGTGTGTGTGTCACTGTCTGTCATGGTGTGTGTGTGTCTGTCTGTGTCATTGTGTGTGTCTCTGTGTCATGGTGTGTGTGTCACTGTCTGTCATGGTGTGTGCGTCTGTCTGTGTCATGCAATGTGTGTCTGTCATGTAATGTGTGTCTGTCTGTGTCACGGTCTGTGTGTGTCATGGTGTGTGTATGTGTTTGTCTGTGTCATGTAATGTGTGTCTGTCTGTCACGGTGTGTGTGTGTCTGTGTCACGGTCTCTCTGTGTCGTGGTGTGTCTGTGTGTCACGGTCTGTCTGTGTCATGGTGTGTGTGTGTGTCTGTCATGTAATGTGTGTCTGTGTCACGGTCTGTGTGTGCCATGGTGTGTGTGTGTGTTTGTCTGTGTCATGTAATATGTGTCTGTCTGTGTCACGGTGTGTGTGTGTCTGTGTCACAGTCTCTCTGTGTCGTGGTGTGTGTGTCTGTGTGTCACGGTCTGTCTGTGTTATGGTGTGTGTGTGTGTCAAGGTGTGTGTGTCTTTTTTAAGGTGTGTGTCTGTCATGGTGTGTGTGTGTGTCTGTCTGTGTCATGGTGTGTCTGTCTGTCATGTGTGTGTGTGTTTCTGTCTGTGTCACGGTCTGTCTGTGTCATGGTGTGTGTCTGTCATGGTATGTGTGTGTGTATGTGTGTTTTTACTCACTTTTTTTTTTTCACGTTCATGCTGGTCTCCCCTCGCCTGGCCCTGCCTCTACGGCTGAGATCATCAAGCTTGATGATCTCAGCCAATCCGCACTGACACAGGAAGCACCTCTAGTGACCGTCTGAGTGTCTGTCACTAGGAAGCAATGTAAACACTGCATTTTCTCTTAAAAGTCAGTGTTTACATTGAAAAGCCTGCAGGGACAGGCTATAGACACCAGTACCACTACATTAAGCTGTGTGTGTGTGCGCGCGCTTGCTTGTGTGTGTGTGTGTGTGTGCCTGCTACTGAGTGAGCTTGTGTTTTTATGTCAATAACCTTATGTATGAGGCTGTGTATCAATCAGCTTGTGTCAGTGAGATTGTCTGTGTATGCATGTGAGTATGCTTACTGTATAATTAAAAATTTTACTCTGAAAGGACCAATATTTTATATTGGAAAAAGATATATATATATATATATATATATATATATATATATATATATATAATATTGCCAGAGATAGCACTCCAAGGACTAATATAAAATATAACTTTTATTACCTCCACTAAAACAACACAAGGTCAACGTTTCAGCTTGATCCCCTCAAGCTTTCGTGCCTGTGATATGATTACTGAACACAATGCTTAATATAATTATCACAGGCAGAGAAATACAGTATTATAAAACATATCACAGGGACCCCAAAACATGCAATAACCCCATAAAACCGGGGGATCTGGGTGAACCACATATCCAAAATTCACCCACATCCGTTCAGTAGTTTGGAAGATAGTTTAATGCAGATTCCGCAGAACATGTACAGGCTATATGAAAAATAATTACTGTTAAATGTGTCCCCTGTTCTATAGTTTAAAACTACTGCACGATGTCTTTGTGCACCAAATACCGGTGAGATGGCACCGTGTAGAAAAGTCCAAACAGTGTCTGTGAGTTAAAATGACCGCCATCCATTGTTCTCACCATGTGCTTCATCCATTGTTCTCACCATGTGCCTCTGATACATGAAATGGTGGCCACCCAGTATGTCCCCAGATGGTTGTTAAAGCAGCAGCATAATAAAATCAAGTATGCCCACATCAGTTCCTAGAAGGGCAATACATCCCAGGGCCATAGTCGCAGGGCAGGAGGCTGGCAAGCAGGCCCCTCCAAAAACCAGTGGCAAGGTTACTTTCGCCACAGCCTTGTTGACCCCTCTCCAATCATAGCGCTTATGGTTGCGACCATAAAGCTCTATTTTGGTCTCATCACTCCAAATTACAGTGTGCCAAAACCTGTGAGGCGTGTCAAGGATATTGTAACCGGGCTTTTTTGTGGCATTGGCTTCTTTCAGCAAATAAACCATGCATCTCATTTTTGCTCAAGTATCGTCATATTGTGCTCCTTGAAACAACCCTCTGTATCCATAACAATTCTTCTGGCAGTTGTGGCTGAAATCTTTCTTGGTCTACCTGACCTTGGTTTGGTATCAAGAGATCCCCAATATTTCCACTTCTTAATAGGTGATTGAATAGTACTGACTGGCATTTTCACGGCTTTGGATATCTTTTTATATCCTTTTCCATCTTTAGAAAGTTCCATTAACTTGTTACGCAGGTCTTTTGACAGTTCTTTTCTGCTCCCCATGGCTCAGTATCTAGCCTGCTCAGCGCATCCAAGAGCTAACAAACTCATTGACTATTTATACACAGACACTAATTGCAATTTAAAAAGCCACAGGTGTGGGAAATTAACCTTTAATTGTCATTTTAACCTGTGTATGTCACCTTGTGTGTCTGTAACAAGGCCAAAAATTCAAGGATATGTAAACTTTTGATCAGGGCCATTTGGGTGATTTCTGTTATCATGATTTAAAAAGGAGCAACGCAACGATGTAATAATAAATGGCTTCATATGATCACTATCCTTCAATAAAAGACATTTTAATAAAAGTCATATTTTCAAAATCATTGCCATAATTTCACAATTTCTTCCAGGGTATGCAAACTTTTGAGCACAACTATACATAGGAATTACATACATTGTAAGGGTGGTGCTGGGGCCAATTAATACAACATACAGAACCCAGTGCACTCACTAATTAAACACCAGTTTCAAAGCTTGCAAAATGTAATCGGTTTTTTTTTTTATAAACAACTGACAAATATAACGGGGATTTGGTTACAGTATATAATCATACACTGCATAAGCCTATAGATACAAAAAATACACAGATAGGATAAGCGCTAACGTGTCAACTGAGTATAGATATGATAGCTGGCAGCAAACACTAATAGTAAGGGTTACCCTCAACCCTATACTGAAATATATAGAGAAAATAATATACACAAAATATATTGCAGAAGCCTATCACTACCCCAATGTACTATTCTAGCAACCTAATGCCTGCTCTTATGAGATTAATCCAATTACTTGGGAAATCCTTCCTCCTGGGACTCTCTTCAGGGCAATGTTAAATAGGGCCCTGGAATGAGGCACATGTGACAGGGAGGGGTGCAAAGCCAAGGGAGTTGGCCTGGACTCACAAAGCTATTTACATATGAAACCGGGGGGGGAAACTATGACATTTTGTGAGCATTAAAGCTGGTGTTTAGTAATTGAGTGAGTGCACTGGATTCTGTAGGTTATATATGTATATGTATTGTGTGATACATAATGGTGAATCATGTGTTAAGAAAAAATATGTCTAGGTGTTTTGGAGACATTTATAAACCACTTAACCTTTGGTCTTGTGATTTATCATGATGGCATTATTTTCTCATAATATATTCTTTGCTGTTATAGATCTTATATTACATACCGATTAGGGTTCATGTTAATGTAAGTTGTTACGACACGTACTGTCGAGTAGATGAAGCCGCCGTTTAGTCAATAATCCCCTTCTCCAGAAATGCAGTTTAAATCCAGCCGACCGCCAAACTCCCGAACGAAGTCCACGAATACGGCAACTCCCGATCAGCAAAACAGTCGAACGCCTTCCACAGCTAAAAATAACGAAAGCGCTGTCCCAGTAATAATTCCCCCACAAACGAGACCAAGCTCCGTCTTGAGGGTCAAATGAAGATCTGTTTAATGGGGGCTACCTGCCCGGTATTTATGCAGGTCTCCACAAGGTGGACACTCCCCGAGGGGACCTTGTGGAAGACTGTAAAACATATTGGACAGTAGCCAATCGCAGTGGCTTCAATAATAGCCCTTCCCATCTTGCCCATAATTCCGTCTTCTCTACCTCGGAGATAATTAGGAAGAAACCTAATTATCTCCCAAGGTAGAGACAATCGCCATTTTAACTTACAATAATAAAAATACATTAAAATACATAACTGCAGAAATACCGAATGCATATAGTTCGTGTAACGTATCCCCAGACAGCCTGGATCTGAGTGCATGTTTTCACCGAATAGCGCTCAGATCTGATGTATCTAGTCGAATCGCCATGGAGTCAAAGTCTTTCACCAGTCCTTCGGTATACGAATGACTCCATGGGATGGCTGTCTGGGTGAAAGTCCATACGAATGAATAAAAACTCCCGAACGACCGACGTTCGCATGCCTTGTCGAAATGGAAGGTAGGCAGCAGCTTCCAGCGGTGTTCGGTAGTTTAAGTGTCCGTTTTTAGTTCCATACAGTTTGTACCGAACACCGCTATGTGTTCGTATGTCCCAAAATGGCCGCTGCCTCGTGGTCGACATGCGAACGACGACCACCCGTACGAATGGAATGGAGAGGTGTCTGCGGTTAACCACAACGTTCTAATTGGGGCCAAGAGGTTAACCAGCAGCACACTCCTCTCCTGGGTGGTCGTTCGTTCGGTAGTTTCAATCGGTAGTTTGCAAATTACACGAACGGGGTTATATGAACAGGCAATTCAGCGAACAAAGGGAAACAGACGAACCAGCAATACAGATGAATCTGTCACACGGCTCCCCCCCTTGTGGGACACTCCGGCAGACCCGGCTTGACCCTTTAGCGGGTCAACGTGGGGATGACCGGACTAAGATGGGGTGAGGATGTCGGTTTGCCTGGACAATCCATCTGCATTCCCATTCTGCTTACCGGGTCGATAACTGATGGTGAAGTTATATGGTTGTAGTGCTAAACTCCACCTCAGCAGTCTGCCATTGTTTCCTGAGACCCGGTTAAGCCAGACAAGGGGATTGTGGTCCGTCACCAGGGAAAATTCCTGTCCATATAAATACGGGCTTAACTTTTTCAATGCCCACACCAGGGCCAAACACTCCTTCTCCACTGCCGCATAACTCACTTCTCTGGGTAACAGCTTTCTGCTGAGATATGCGACAGGGTGCTCTCCTCCATCTTCCCCGACCTGGCTCAGCACAGCCCCCAGTCCATACATGGAAGCATCTGTATGGACGAGAAAACGTTTGTTAGGGACTGGGGCAGCCAGGACAGGGGCATTCACAAGAGCTTGTTTGAGTGCTTGGAACGCAGCTTCACAAGCTGGAGACCACAGGACCTGCTTAGGAAGATTTTTCTTTGTCAGGTCAGTCAGGGGTTTAGCAATAGTGCTGTAGTCGGGGACAAAGCGTCTATAGTACCCTGCTGTCCCTAGGAAGGCTAACACCTGGGTCTTGGTGATAGGTGTGGGCCAGTTAGCAACTGCCTCTATCTTGGCTGGCTCTGGCCTCTGGCTCCCACACCCTACTCTGTGACCCAGGTACTGCACTTCAGCCATGCCTAAATGGCACTTCTCTGGCTTCAATGTCAGGCCAGCGGCCCGAATCTTGTCCAGTACTACCCCTACATGTACTAGGTGTTCTTCCCAGGACTCACTGTAGATCGCAATGTCATCCAGGTATGCACAAGCAAATTCCTGGAATCCATCAAGAAGTCTATCCACCATACGCTGGAAGGTAGCCGGGGCATTCTTCATCCCAAATGGCATGACCTTAAATTGGTACAGGCCAAATGGGGTGACGAAGGCCGACTTGGGGATAGCATCCTCGGCCAGGGGAATCTGCCAGTAGCCTTTGCACAGGTCTATGGTGGTCAGATAGCGTCCCCTGGCAATGCGATCTAACAATTCATCTACCCGGGGCATCGGGTAGGCGTCAGTGGTGGTCCGCTCATTGAGACGCCTGTGGTCCACACAGAACCGGGTGGTCCCATCCTTCTTGGGCACCAGGACTACAGGCGAGGCCCAAGGGCTATCGGAGTGTTCGATGACCCCCAGCTGGGTCATCTCCTGTATCTCCTTCCGCATTCCTTCCCGGACTGCTTCAGGGATACGGTAAGGGGGTTGTCGCAGGGGGTTCTGTCCAGGGGTTTCTACCTTGTGTACAGCTAGGGTAGTGTAACCAGGTTCTTGGGAGAAGGTCGCCTGCTTTTCCCACAGAAGCTGTCTTGCCTGGCCCTTCTCGGTAGAGCTCAATCTGTCCCCTAGCTGTACTAGGCTAGTAAGATCCGTCTGGGGGTCCCTCTCTAACAGGTCTGGCAAGGGTAAACTTTCTGTATCATCTGCAGCAGGGGCACATACTGCAGCGACATTCTCTGGTCTCTCTTGATACTCCTTTAGCATGTTCACATGGAAGGATCGCTGGATCCTTTCATCTGAACAGCTGGCTATAAGGTAGGTAGTATCGCATATCTGTGCTAACACCTTATACGGGCCCTGCCAAGATGCCTGCATCTTGTTCGCCTTCACAGGTTTGAGTACTAACACTTTCTGTCCAACCTGGAAGACTCGCTGTCGGGCACCCCGATCGTACCACCTCTTCTGTCTCCCCTGAGCCACCTGGAGATTCTCCCATACCATTAGGGACAGTTTCTCCATGCAGTCCCGGAGTTCCAGAACATATGGTACTATGGGGGTCCCTTCCTGCTCTGTCTCCCCCTCCCAGTGGCCTCTAATGAGATCTAGGGGTCCGCGGTCCCTTCTCCCATATAGCAACTCAAAGGGGGAGAACCCAGTAGATTCCTGAGGCACCTCTCTGTAGGCAAACAACAGATGAGGCAGGAATCGCTCCCAGTCTCTGCAAGTGTCAGAAAAGGTCCTCAGCATCTGTTTGAGGGTACCATTAAATCGCTCGCAGAGACCGTTAGTCTGTGGATGGTAAGGTGAGCTAAGCAGCGGTTTAATACCGCACACCTTCCACAGTTGCTGGGTGAGCACAGCGGTGAATTGGGTTCCCTGGTCAGAGAGAATCTCTTGAGGGAACCCGACTCTGGTAAAAATCCTAACCAGGGCATCAGCAACTGTCTCTGCCTCTATATTAGACAGCGCTACTGCCTCTGGATAGCGAGTGGCATAATCCACCACGGTGAGAATATATTTCTTACCGGATGGACTAGCCCTGGCCAGTGGACCCACAATGTCAACGGCTATGCGGGCAAAGGGCTCCCCAATGATAGGCATAGACATAAGCCTAGCTCTTGGGTGGTCCCCCCGCTTTCCTACCCGTTGACATGTGTCACACGTACTGCAGTATGTCCGAACAGCCTGATTAAAGTTTGGCCAAAAAAAGTTCTGCATGATCCTATAGGCTGTGCGGCGGGAACCTAGATGTCCAGCTAGGGGAACATCATGCCCTATCCGCAGAATCTCCTGCCGGTATTTTGCGGGCACCACCAGCTGTCGATTCGGCGGAGGGGCAACACTCTTCGGGGAAAGCTTGGGGATCCTATACAACCTGTCCCCCACCCACTCATACCGTTCCCCATCTAATCCTTCCTCTCCAGTATCTGCTCTGTCCCTATACTTCTGGAGGGTCGAATCTGTCTGAGTTTCCCTCCCAAACTCCTCTGGGGAATCCCAGCTAATAAAAGTCTGTTCTAGGGTACCAGTCGGGGACTCGGTTCTTACCTGGGTCTCAGCAGCAGGTGGGCTGGTTCCAGCAGCACGGGTCTGGGCACGGGTAGTCACTGGGTTGATAGCGGCAGGTCCCATTGGAGCATAAGCGGACACCAAAGGGGCCAAGTCATTCCCAAGCAAAACATCGGCCGGTAAGTCTTTCATGACCCCCACATTCACGTGTCCAGAGCCCACCCCCCAATCCAAGTGAACCCGGGCAACCGGTAAACGGAACACTGCACCTCCCGCCACCCTCACTGCCACAGTATCTCCAGTGTGTTGGTGTTCGGAAACAAGGTTCTTTTGGAGCAAAGTCATAGTGGCTCCGGTGTCTCTCAGACCAGTTACTGCTTTGCCATTTAGTTTAACGGTCTGCCTGTGCTGTTGACGGTTATCCTGCTGCGCTGCTTGTACTGGATCCGCCTCATGTAGTATACCCCCAAATTCCTCCTGCTCAAGACAGTGAGCGGAAGGTTGGGGTGGCTGCTGATTCCCGCCGGCTGGTCTTCTCCACGACTGGGCTTGGCTGGAATTGTTCAATGGGCACTCGGGTCGCTTGTGCCCCAACTGCTTACACCCATAGCAACGGATAGGCTGTGAGTAATCTCGGGCGTTGAACCGGGCTGGCTGAACATAATTGTTTGCTGTTGGCATGGTGGGGGTGCGTTGTGCTGGGCGTTGATACACTGCAGAGGTTGGAGGGGCTGCTGGTTTGTACTCCACTCGGGTAGGGACCTTGGCTGCTGTCTGGTCCAGTTTCCTGGCGTCAGTGTACTCATCAGCCAGACGAGCAGCTTCGGGTAAGGTAGCGGGTTTGCAGTCCCTAACCCACTCTCTGACTCCTGCAGGTAAGCGGTCAAAACAGTGCTCCAACAAAAATACTTGCAGCACTTCTTCCCCAGTTACCGCTTGGCACCCTGCCATCCAGTGGGCTGCGGTGCGGTGTACTCGGCATGCCCACTCAACATAAGAATCACCAGCCTGCTTGTTAGTGTCCCGGAATCGCCGCCGGTATGCCTCAGCGGTCACAGCGTATCTGGCCAAAAGGGCATCTTTCACTGCCCTGTAGCTGGTAAGTTCCTCCTCTGGGATGGCCCGAAACGCCTCACTGGCCCGGCCGGATAACTTCCCAGAGATGATGGGGATCCATTCTCCTGCGGGTACCTGGTGTAAGGCACATTGCCTTTCAAAATCAGCCAGGAACCCATCAATTTCTCCTTCGGCTTCTACAAAGTTCCGAAATGCAGCAAAAGGTACTTTTCTCCTTCCATTATTATTGTACGGTACCTCAGCTGCTGCAGCGCCTCTTCCTTGAAGCGCCTGTTGTGCTGCTACTGCTGCTTGCACTTGCACCACAATATCTGCTGCGGGATTGGGGCCAAAATGTGCCAGCCTGATCTGAACTGCCCGGTTAAACTGTATCTCCTCGGGTGTTAACTCCAGTATGCCAGGCACATCAGCTCTTCCCGTTCCCTGTGCTGCATCCATTTCCAATAGTATAGCAATAATCTCTCTTTTCTTGAGATTACTCGCTGATCGTCCTCTGCATTCTAATATATCTTTAAGGGTAGCACGCCTTAACTCTTCATACTGCATTTCCAACCTGGGATGTGTAGCTGGCCTTCTGGGCTGTAGGATTCATCCCGTCGCTTGCCACCAATTGTTACGACACGTACCGTCGGGTAGATGAAGCCGCCGTTTAGTCAATAATCCCCTTCTCCAGAAATGCAGTTTAAATCCAGCCGACCGCCAAACTCCCGAACGAAGTCCACGAACACGGCAACTCCCGATCAGCAAAACAGTCGAACGCCTTCCACAGCTAAAAATAATGAAAGCGCTGTCCCAGTAATAATTCCCCCCACAAACGAGACCAAGCTCCGTCTTGAGGGTCAAATGAAGATCTGTTTAATGGGGGCTACCTGCCCGGTATTTATGCAGGTCTCCACAAGGTGGACACTCCCCGAGGGGACCTTGTGGAAGACTGTAAAACATATTGGACAGTAGCCAATCGCAGTGGCTTCAATAATAGCCCTTCCCATCTTGCCCATAATTCCGTCTTCTCTACCTCGGAGATAATTAGGAAGAAACCTAATTATCTCCCAAGGTAGAGACAATCGCCATTTTAACTTACAATAATAAAAATACATTAAAATACATAACTGCAGAAATACCGAATGCATATAGTTCGTGTAACGTATCCCCAGACAGCCTGGATCTGAGTGCATGTTTTCACCGAATAGCGCTCAGATCTGATGTATCTAGTCGAATCGCCATGGAGTCAAAGTCTTTCACCAGTCCTTCGGTATACGAATGACTCCATGGGATGGCTGTCTGGGTGAAAGTCCATACGAATGAATAAAAACTCCCGAACGACCGACGTTCGCATGCCTTGTCGAAATGGAAGGTAGGCAGCAGCTTCCAGCGGTGTTCGGTAGTTTAAGTGTCCGTTTTTAGTTCCATACAGTTTGTACCGAACACCGCTATGCGTTCGTATGTCCCAAAATGGCCGCTGCCTCGTGGTCGACATGCGAACGACGACCACCCGTACGAATGGAATGGAGAGGTGTCTGCGGTTAACCACAACGTTCTAATTGGGGCCAAGAGGTTAACCAGCAGCACACTCCTCTCCTGGGTGGTCGTTCGTTCGGTAGTTTCAATTGGTAGTTTGCAAATTACACGAACGGGGTTATATGAACAGGCAATTCAGCGAACAAAGGGAAACAGACGAACCAGCAATACAGATGAATCTGTCACATAAGTGTTAAAGAGAAACTGTCACTTTCAGAAAAGTGACTTCATCACTATACATGCCAGAGAAATTACGCATGTGCACAGGTGGGGTCAGAGTCAACACCATTCATACAGAAATGCAAAAATAACTGCACACAGTGGGTGTATTGACACTTCAGGAAACCACTTTTACTAAGCATGTGTGAATTCAGGTGTATCCCCAACACCTTTAAAGTGTACAAATATATATCAAACAATAGTAGTTGAAAACAATTAGTTACACACACCATCCAGTGGGTATAAAAATGTTCTTCTCTAAAAATGGAATGTAGAATTTCCAGATAAAAATATTGGAGTTGACAACAACAGGAATCTGTAATGAAAACAATACAAATACACATAGTGTAATCTGTTTAACATATATATGACTAATTAATAATATGAATAAAACTCACAAAAATAGAAGAGTGCCAGGCTCTATATAATGGGCTTTAAGGTGCCACTACTGGCTTTGAATATACATCAGCCGGTAGAGTAAGATGATTCTTCAAAGTATTTTATTGTTTAAAAAGTAAAGCATATTAAAAAAAAAAAAACAGAAAATAAAGAACTATTTAAAGCGGCACTGTCATGCCGAAACCCGTTTTTTTTTTTAACCCCCCTCCCGCCTCCACTACATCCAATTGACCCACTAGTCACCCCCAAATGCCCCTAAGCCCCCCACATTACCTATTTTTTAATCCTTATTTTCTGCCCCGATCTATATCCAGGGCGCCGCCATCTTTGTGTGGGTAGGTGAAGTCCCTGTGGGACACGTCATCAGCCCACACTAGACAGACTGTGAGATTCCCGCACATGCCCAGTGAAACACCTGGACATTCGAACGGGAATTTCATCTATTCACTCATTCATCAGACAGACGAATGAGTGAATAGAAAGATCAGCCGAACAAACAAACACAATGTATCAGTGTATCTGAGAATCAGTGTATGTTTGTTCGTGCAGTTTATTACAAGGAGGGAGCTACCGGCGTGCAGCTCCCTCCTTGTAATATGTAACTATAGAAGTGGCAGGGAGCAGTGCTCCCCACCACTTCATAAGCCCCCCAGTACCCCCTCTCACTCTATGGGGGTCAATATGACCCCCATAATAGCACAAGAGAGATTTAAATCTCCCAAATGCCCCTACTCACTATACCGCGAGTAGGGGCATGTCTACTAAACAGTGAGCAGCCTGTGGCTGCTCACTGTTGAAAAAAAAAGACGTAAATTACAATAAGGGGGGGGCGGACCTATTGTCCT